>NKYR01000111.1:0-96664 GCA_003184365.1 Evernia prunastri
CAATGGCGAGTGCGATGAGGAGGCAATGGCGAGTGCGATGAGGAGGCAATGGCGAGTGCGATGAGGAGGCAATGGCGAGTGCGATGAGGAGGCAATCATTATACGCGATAATTATTAATATTAAATAGTAAATATTTAATGATCGATTATCAAAGATATTATAATATATCAATCTTATATAACTAAAAGAATTTCTTTTAATTCTTTTACTACTGTTTTCATATATATTCTTCGATTATATTTTAATAAATTTTGGATATATATTAAATAATATAAAAATTTAATTATTAAAAAATTCTTTTTTAACAAAAAGTGAAATCTTTGAAAGATTTTAATGAGAATTAATTTAATATAATCGTTTTCAAGATTTTAATTATTTTATCTTTATCACTCGAATTTCGCGCTAATTCAATTGAAATTTCGAACTTCGCGAGCGTTAAAACTCGTAAATCTTAAAATCGTTTTTAAAAAGATATAGAGTGAAGAACAAAAGATTATTTTAATTATTCGACATTAGTCTTACTTTAACTATTCGATTTCTAACTTTAATTATTTGATATTAAACTTACTTTAATAATTCGACGCTTAAAATATACGAACGAAGAAAAGCATTAAAATTATAGAATAGAGAATCGTCAAGATCTCGATTCGACTAAAGATCGAGTTAAGATCGATCTTAACATCGCTCTATAAGCGACTTTATATAGATCGCTCTTTGTATTATAACACTTTATAATTAATATAACTAAGTGTTCTATCACATAATTTTGATAATCTATTCTTAATAAAGTTTAACTTAATCGAGATTTTCATTAAAATAATAATCGATTTAAACTTTTATATATTATTATCTCGAAGAACTCGTTTAATATGATCGACTTATCTTAAATAAATCGTTTTATTAATATAATCGCGAGTGGTAATTATTTTCAAATAATAAACGTACAATTTCAAATTCTTTATATAAAATTTAATATTAAATATATTTTTAATACTATCGTCGAATCTCTCATATATATATCTCTTACGAGTAAGCAAAGATATAATTAGAACGAATCAACTAAATTGTGTGTGTATAATGTGAATTGTGTCTTAGCTAGAAGCATATAGAAAAGCTATATATATGCTAAGTTTAACTTGACGTCAAATCGTGACTTAACTCGATTTCTTCGCACTGTTTTAATAATTATCTTTTTCTTCGAAAATCATAACGTTCTCGAGATAAGAGATTATTTCGAAGATTTTTCGCAGACTACGCGGGCGTAGAAGTAATTAGTAATTTATAGAACGAAGTCAAGTATAAGAGTTCGTTCGAATATTATAAAGATTCGACGTAAGATCTCGCGAGCGTAGTAGTAAAAAAGTAGTTTATAAAACGAAGTTAAGTTTAAGAGTTTGTTTAAATAGATATAAAGATTCGATAAATAAAAGAAAGATTAACGAATTATTTTTCACTCTTCGAATTAAAATTAAGTATATACGTATTGTTATTAAAAGAAGTAAAGATTGATAAAGAATTACTTATTTAGTTATAATTGAGAACGTAGATTTAAATATAATAAAGAAGAATTTATTGTAAGTAATTTTAATATAGACGTAAATCGAGTAATTAAATCGATAACGATAAAAAGTTGAAAAGTTTCGAAACGCGTAGTCATAATTATATTAAGGTCGATATACGCATTTTATTTAGTAAAGCTATCTTCGCTTAATGAGATCGAAAATACGTGATTGAAAATCGACGAGAAATTAGATATAGTAGTAAATAATTTTAATATAAACGAAAATTGAGTTATAATTATTAGATCGAAAATAACAAAGAATAAAATAAGATAAAAAGATTTTAATATAGACGAAAGTTAATTCGTTATCGCGAGATTAAGAACGATAAAAAGTTAATCGACGAGATAAATATTGACAATACCTTGATATCTATCTAATAATTTCGAAGACGAATTTTGACTTATTACTTTATTATATATTTTCTTCTATAACTTAACAATATTACGTTTAAAATTCAACTCGATCGAGTTTAGATCGACTAATTAATTATCGATCGATTTTGAAATAAATTCGTCGTAAATATTATAAACGATCTTTTTTTCTAAGAATAGCTTTTAACTTATATTATTCTTTTATTGCTTAAAGTTCTTTATCCATTTACTTGACTAATAACGAAAGATTAAATAAATAAGTTTAAAAAAAAACTATTAAAATTTTTCTTTATCTTTTTATCGCTTTTAATAATAATATTTATTATCTTAAGAGCGATATTCGAATATATCTCGAATTTAATTATTTGCTTTTTATTATTCTCGTCGTCGAGCTTCGTTGCGATCTTAAACGTCTTCTTAATTAAATATCTCGTCTTATTATATTCGTTTAGCAGAAATTATATTATATTAAATTATTATTGTTACGATTTTATCTTTCGCGACTTATAATTTTTTCTTTTTATTTTTTATTTTTTTCTTAATTATATTATAATAAGAGTATTTTTTATTATACTTATCTAAGTTATTTTAATCGTATATATACTTGATAATAAGAGAGAATTTCTCTCGAAAATCGATTCGAGCTTTCTTTCGTGACGATTCTTTCTCTAATTATCTTTTTCTTATTAATCTTTAATAAGACGTTTTATCGCTATTAACGAAAGTAGAATTAGAATTATCGTTGAAAGTAAGAGTTTTAACGAAAGTAGAAGCTTACGCGAAGAAATTTAGAACTTCGACGAAAGTAGAAGTCTACGCGAAGATTTTCTTCTTAATCGATTTCGTTTTAACGAGAAGTTTCGCTGCGAATTCGATAAATTCTATTTTAACTTTCTCGACGTCGTAATTATTATTTTATACTTCGCACTTATCGTCTATAATTACTATATAATTTACGTGAAACTTATATTTATTCTTAGTAATTAAGCGTTCGAGTTCGTTATTTATTTTCCCTTTATTGTATATCTAAAACTCGTTGAAAATTATCGCATAATATTATTCTTCGTTAACGAGCATTTTTGTTATTTTATTTTTAGATATTGATAAGATAATAAGTCTCTTTATAGCGAATACAATCGATTATTTCTTATATCTAATATTCATACTTATTATATTTATACTTACGATCTTCGTCGCTTAAATATTTAATATATTAATATTATTAAGCGATAGTAAGATTCTATTAAACTTACTTATAAAAGAGTTTTATTCGTTATCGAAAATCGCTTTATCGCAGAAATATTCTTCGTTTATCGATAATCCCTCGATTTATTTTAAATATAATTACGATCTTATAATAGATAAGTATAGACCCATGAATTCAATTCATGATGCGAGAGGGTAAAAAAATTAAAAAACTAATTTTTGCTTTTTTTCCGAATTTATCAGGATTTTAATAGTTGATTTTTTTTTTTTTTTTTTTTTTTTTCAACATGACTCGGAATCGAACTTGAATACTACAAGTACAACGTATACATTCTACCGTTCTACTAATCTACTAAATTTACTACTACATAATAAAGTTCTCTTATTAAAGTATATATTTTTAAAAGAGATTAACTTATTTCTTGAGAGTAAAAATTTTCAGCTTGACTGTTATCAATGTTTATAAGATCGATTTTGATAACTTTTGATTCTCTGAATAGCGCAAAGAAGTCTGCAGAATTTAAAAAAAAATCTAAAAAGTAATAGAAAAACAAAAAGTTATTCAAGTTGCAAAAAGACTACAACCAAATTTTGATGTTTCTGCGCTCGGGAGGCCTAGCGGACTGACTAAGCGCGCTATATCAAAAAGCGTAGAAAGATCGATTTTTTGATTGGCTGCACATACAAATTCAAGGTTTTTTAGCTCAGCCCTACCTTATGTTTTTATATATACTGATTACTCTTCGTAAACATTTATTTTATATAATCTCTAATATTTTAATATAAAATCGTTTACTCTTTCGAAGATCTCTTAATATATATTATATTACTATTATGAATATTATTATTAATTATATTATCAAACTATATATCTATCTTATCTTATTAAGCGTGATTTCTTCAATCGATATTATTATTATTAATAAAGCTTAATATTATAACTTTATTTTAATCTTAATCTCTCTAATATAAGATTCTTAACGAAACTTTTCGTCGATTTATAATTTTAAAATTTAAATATTAATCTTTAATCTCGTTATTATAAAATCTAAATTAACATTAATCTTTATATTAAACTTTGTAAAACTTTTTATTAAATAAATTAACTTATATTTCTTCGACGCGAACGTCGCTTTATACGTTTTTAATTAATATAAATAAATCTTATATATCTTCTTAAAAATCTCGTAATTTATCTTAATATCTTTTCGTATATTATCAAATAAATATTATTTACGAATTCTTCTATTTATAATCTTAACTTAGTTTTTATATATTTTTCGATTAAAAGAATAGTAAAGAATAAAAAGAGAATAAGCGATATCGAAGATTTTTACGAGATTTTTATCTTCGTAGATTTAAATTTATTTTCCTTTTTTTTTAAAATAAAAAAGATTTCTCTTTAATAAAAAAGCTATTTATTTAATTTACGATCAATTTTAATTTTTTTTTCTATCTAAGATTATAAAGTAAATAATAATAAAAGACGTTATTAAAAATCTCTATTATATTCAATAAAAGAAGATTAACGACTTTATTCTTTTTATAATCTCAGACTATATCCATTATATCTATTATTATCTTTAACATTTTTTTTATTAAATTTTTTTTTTCAATAAAAAAAGATTATTATTTTTCGCGTAATTATTATCTTTAATATCTTTTTTTAATATACTTAAAAACGCGATTAATCTATATAATTTTAATTTTAAATAATTCTCTTTCTTGATTGATTGATTGTTTTATACGCCTATGCTAGCTACTTGATGTAAGCTAATGAGGGTAACATTAACGCTGAACCAGCTTTACGGCTGGGCGTTGAAGAAACCTGAGGGCGAACCTCTGGACAAAAACTTCAACTAAACAGTACGCTCTCCCTTCTGCTGTGCTCCTTAGGAGCCCTATTACACCACCGCACATCTCTCTACTTCTTTGCGCCGACTCTTCTATTCTCTGACTTTTGTATCTCTGATCGCCCCCGCCTCTAGAGGCGGGTACGATCGCTTCTTCGTGCGCCCTTTTTGGGCTTAATGGTCTCCTCTACCCCGAGGGGTAGTCTTGACCGTTGGAGTTGTTCGCTGGCCAACTCGAAGCTGTTNCGGTGCTACAGTTCCACACGGTGTGAACCGCGTCTGTCAGCGATTCCAGCGCCGTTTCCACCGATCTACCTTTCCTAGCTCCCATTTGTTGTTGAGGGAGAAGACTATAGCTTTCCGCCAGTCTCGATAGTCGCTTCGAGATCACAGTTTCCAGTGCTTTACCTAGTGTGTCAAGTAAGGCTATCGGTCGATATGCTTTAGGTTCCGAGTAGTCAGGCTTGTTCGGCTTCTTTAATATCACCGTGTTAGCCTCCTTGAAGAACCTTGGGTGGTGTCCAAGGTCGAAGCAGGCTTGGAAGAGCCTGGTGAGAGAGTCTAAAATGTGTGGGGCCACACACCTCAGGAACCTGTTGGGGATACCTGAGACGCCCGGGGCTTTGTCCGCTGCCGGGTGCGTGATCGCTTTCAACCCCTCGTCACTGCTGATCTTGTCTCCTATGGGCACTGGAGTCGGGTACTGAGTGCCTGGGATATCTTCCAGATCGGCCGCCGGGGTGGGCGGGAATTCTCTTTCTTTAATTTTCTTAAAACGATAATATTAATCTTTTAAAACTTTTTAAAATAATAATCTAAATTTACGCAAGTTTGAAAAAAAATTTTAATCTTAAAGAATAATTTTTCGATAATTAGTCTAAAAAATCAATTCGATAGATTATCTACTTTTAAGATCTTATCGAATTTTAATTTAAAGATCATCTTACGTATCTCTTCTTTCGTAATTTAATTATCTATTAATAATAATAAAGAATATACTACTTTTAAGATATCGAAGATATCTATCTAAAAAGAAGACGAAAAAAAGGCTTTTTTAAAATATTGATTTTCTTTTTAAACGTAATTATTAAATCTTTTCTCGCTCTTCTTATTAACGAAAATTTCGATAAAAATCTAAAATAGATATTATTATTTATCGTTTAATTAATTATATCTTAGATTCTTTTAAATAATTATATTATTTCATATATTTCTCTTCGAAAATAAAGAATCTTTATTCTACTTATTATTTTATTTTTCTTCTTAATTATCGCTCTTTAAATATACTTTATATATTCGCTATAATTAATTCAATATTGAAATATCTTAATTTTTGCTTTGTTTATTACTTAATTATATTTTTCGTTTTAAAATAACTTATCTCTTTTTAATAATTTAATTTACGATATTATACTTTTTATTATTTTATCTAATCTTTCATAAAATATATTAATATATTCATTAATTTACTTCAAATTTATTAGAGATTCTAGAAAAAAATCGCGTTTAATATCTAAACTTTTTTAATTACTTTTTTTAATTTCGCTATTTTTCACTTATAACGCTATTATTCTAAGACACTCTTTATTATTAAATCGAGTTTTATTAACATTAAAAGGTAATTAGAATTGTACTATAATTTTAATTCTACTTAATATTAAATTATTATTTCTATCGTTTTTAAAAACAATGAAAGTTAAATTAATCACACTCTTTTATTTTTAAAATCTTTATATTATTACTCTTTTAAATAGAGTTAACTTTATTTTTCTTTTTATAATTATTACGATCAAATTATCTATCTCTTTATAATATAAGAATTTATCGAAATTATATTAATTAAAATAATATAGATTAAAGTCTCTTAGTAAGAAATACTTTTTAGATTTTTATATTAGCTTTAAATTCCGTAATAGATTAAAGAAATTTTCTATCGAGAACAATAACGAGCTCGAATTACAGATATTATAAATAAAGAGTCTCTTTATTTGATCTATTCTTTTTTTCTATTTAAATCGAATCTTAAATATATGTCAAGAAAATAGAACTGAATGTCATATATTTGTTTGTGGTGGAAAGATTGTTGATTATTCTATGTGTCTGCAGGGCAGATATATGCGTTCGAAACAACGTTATGCCGCTCATGAAGAAGAAGTCTTGACGTATCGTGACAATATACTTATATTCTTATATATATATTTATATCTTAATTATTCGAATTTAATCACTTATTAATATCAGTATATATAAAAACATAAGGTAGGGCTGAGCTAAAAACCCTTGAATTTTTATATGCAGTCAATTAAAAAAGCGATTGTTGTACGCTTTTTGGTATAGCGCGCTGAGTTAGCCCGCTAGATCTCCCGAGCGTAGGTATATCAAAATTTAGATATATCCTTTTTGCAACTCAAATTGCTCTATTTCTTTAATACAAGATATTGTCAAACTTTCGCAAATTGTAGAGCTCAATCCGCGCTTTTCAACGATATAAAAATCTTTGAATTTGATCAGATATTCATTGAGCGATGTTTGATTGAAGAGTTTACACCCTGAAGAGACCCCAAAATTTTTGTCCTCGGGGATGCGCGGCCCCGAAATCGGCCCTAAAGTCCTCAGAACACTTCACGAATTGAATTCGTGGGCCTATACTTGTAAAAGTATATTCTTGTATCTCTTTTCGAGCGATATATCAAATAAAATTAACTAATATTTAAATTATATGAGAATTTTATATATAAATTAAAATTTAATTCTTAAATCGTAAACACGTCGATATTTTAAATCTCTATATCTATTAATAAAGCAGTTATTATATCTAATTCGTTTTTTATATTATATTATAAAATTCTCAGCGTCGCGATATTCTTTATAATTCGCTATTTAATATCTTTATATCTCTTGATTCTATAATAATTCTCTCTTACAATATTTATTATATTTTATTTATTATCATCTTTTTATACGTTAAATCGTACGTTATTTCTTTAAAAATAATAATTTCGTTAATAAAAAAAATTCTACTGAGAAGAAGATCGTATAATTTTCTCAAAGACGCTCAATATTATAATCTTTCGTTATTTCGATTTTTTAACTAAAAGTATTAAACGTATCGTCGATCGCTCTACTTCTTATTTATCTCCTTATATATCTTAATCTCTCTTTTAAATACTTAACGTTTTTATCGATTTAAATATCTCTAAAATTATCTTTCTCTTCTTCTTCGAGTCTATTAATATAAATTCGTTATCTTTTTTTAAAAATATTAAAAGCGATCTCTTTTTTAACGATTCATATAATAAGACTTTATTTGCTATTCTTTGACGTGTTTTTTAAACTTTTCTAACTCTAATTAAGTAAACTTTCTTTTTATACGTCGCGTGATCTACTTTCTCGCAGTTAACACAAATTCTCGACGCCTCTAACGCCTTCTTCTAATAATTACAAATATTGTAAACCTAATCACACTCCGCGCAGCGCATAGAGTTCGGACACGCTCTAACTATATATCCTCGTTTCTAACAGTTGAAGTATCATATTATAGTTGCTATCTGATCGTATCTCTCGGAAATTAATATATATAAGTTTATTTCTTTATATCATCGTATAAAAAACGATTTCAATATTTATTTATTTTAGATTTTAATTTAAAACGATTATTAAGATAAATAATGTTTTATGATTTATAAACTTTATTATCGAGACGAAAGTCTTATTATAATTTAAATCTTTACGTAAAAAACATTTAAGAATTAATTTAACGTATCTTATATCAAATAATTTTATCTTTAAATTCTTATTTTAAAATAGTTTAATCCGGGCGTCTCAGGTATCCCCAACAGGTTCCTGAGGTGTGTGGCCCCACACATTTTAGACTCTCTCACCAGGCTCTTCCAAGCCTGCTTCGACCTTGGACACCACCCAAGGCTCTTCAAGGAGGCTAACACGGTGATATTAAAGAAGCCGAACAAGCCTGACTACTCGGAACCTAAAGCATATCGACCGATAGCCTTACTTGACACACTAGGTAAAGCACTGGAAACTGTGATCTCGAAGCGACTATCGAGACTGGCGGAAAGCTATAGTCTTCTCCCTCAACAACAAATGGGAGCTAGGAAAGGTAGATCGGTGGAAACGGCGCTGGAATCGCTGACAGACGCGGTTCACACCGTGTGGAACTGTAGCACCGCTAACAGTAAGAAAGTCGCCAGCCTACTTTCACTAGATGTCGCGGGTGCCTTCGATAACGTCTCGCACGAGAGACTCCTCCACAACTTAAGAGAGAGGAGAGTCCCGGAGAAGATAGTGAAATGGACGTCCAGCTTTCTTAGGGACAGGGCGACATCGGTAACATTAGAGGGTCAGACAAGTGAGATGAGAGCAGTAGAGACTGGTATTCCCCAGGGATCGCCAATCTCTCCTGTATTATTCCTCTTCTTTAACGCCCCTCTGATTGAGCGATGCGCAAGAGCCGCTCTCCCTATTCAGACGGGAGGTTTCGTCGATGATATTCACCTGCTGGCATACAGCGGGAGCACAGAAGACAACTGTAGAGTGCTACACAAGGCTCACGACATCTGCCTCGAGTGGGCCAAGACACACGGCGCAACGTTCGCCCCTAAGAAATACGAGCTGGTACACCTAACAAGGAGCCCAAAGAGGTTCAATATGGAAGCATCCTTGGACTTCAACGAAGTCAAGATAGACCCTAGCCCAAGCATCAGGGTACTGGGCTTGCACGTGGATNTTCGCAGGGTGACCGGAGCATATAAGGCAACTCCCATCCCGGTCCTAGAGGCGGAGGCTTCTATAGCCCCCCTGGAATACCAACTCGACAAGCTGGTATTGCAACACCAAGCTCTACGAGGTACCCACCCCGNCAGGGAACTTATATGACG
Source organism: Evernia prunastri (assembly GCA_003184365.1). Classification (NCBI taxonomy): domain Eukaryota; kingdom Fungi; phylum Ascomycota; class Lecanoromycetes; order Lecanorales; family Parmeliaceae; genus Evernia; species Evernia prunastri. The sequence continues at coordinate 9,889 of NKYR01000111.1, forward strand.
GCAGGTTCGACCACCACAAGATGCTGAGGAAGGCTGAGAGCTCGGTCGCTGTCCAAATGAGAAGCGGCAAAATCGGGCTTAACGCATTCCTCAACAGGATAAGGGTTCCAGGTATCGACCCCGACTGCAGGTGCGGATGGAGAAGACAAGATGTCAAGCATATCCTCCTCTTCTGTCCGAGATCGCGGGAGGATAAACCACGGCTACTTGCGGAGGCGGGTACCAGGGACTTCCAGACAATGCTGACCACGACCAAAGGGATCCGGGTAGCGGCAAGGTGGATGGTTAACTCCGGCTGGTTAAACAGCTTCGAGTTGGCCAGCGAACAACTCCAACGGTCAAGACTACCCCTCGGGGTAGAGGAGACCATTAAGCCCAAAAAGGGCGCACGAAGAAGCGATCGTACCCGCCTCTAGAGGCGGGGGCGATCAGAGATACAAAAGTCAGAGAATAGAAGAGTCGGCGCAAAGAAGTAGAGAGATGTGCGGTGGTGTAATAGGGCTCCTAAGGAGCACAGCAGAAGGGAGAGCGTACTGTTTAGTTGAAGTTTTTGTCCAGAGGTTCGCCCTCAGGTTTCTTCAACGCCCAGCCGTAAAGCTGGTTCAGCGTTAATGTTACCCTCATTAGCTTACATCAAGTAGCTAGCATAGGCGTATAAAACAATCAATCAATCAAATAGAATTCTTTCTATCAGATAGAATTATTATATTAAAAACGAGCGAATATATCATATTAAGAATTTTCATCGTCATCGAGATTTTATAGAGATTATCGCTGTCATCTATTCTCTATCTATTCTATAACTCGAATTTCATAGATACATATAATATACGATTAAATCTAAATATTATTGTAATCGATTTTATTAACGATATAAATCTACTTATTATAGAAGAATTTTTAGAGAATAACTATAACTTTCTTAAAAGAATTTATAACGAAGTCTATTTATTATAAGTCAAACGTTACAACTCAAAGTTTGATTTCAAGAAATATTAATTATTTTATTTCAATAGAAAATAGAGAGAAGACTTAAATCTATTTCTTCGACTTAATATCACACAATTTATCGACGCGAGAGACTTTGTTATATACTTGAAAGTGTAAATCGATAAAGAATTTCGATAAAATAATCGTATTAGAAAGATTCGCGCGAAGATTATCAAAAGTATAGAAGTATTAGTAAGAATATCGAAATTCATTTAAGACGATAATTATAAGAGTATACGTCAGCTATATTAGACGATAGTGATATCGCAATTCTCATATGGCTGCTCTATCTAATATTAATTCAAAAACTTTTTAAAACATAATAAGTTTTATTTATTAATTTTATAAAAAATATAATTATTAACGTTAAGAAGAATTATCGAAGCATTTAGAGTTATATTTATTTTAGTTCTCGATATAAAAGCATATATTTTATCGATCAAATAGCGACTAAAGAAGCTAATCTCTAAAGCGATATTAAGAATCGCAATTAATTTCTTCTATTATAATATTATCAAGTTTCGTATAAAACGATAAAAATTTAAAAAAAAAGTCAAAGAAAAACAAACTAATTAGTTTACTAGAAAGATATATCAAACGCTTTAAATCTCTCTATAATAATATTCAACAACTCGAAAAGTTATAATTATTTAATGTCTTATCGAAATAAATTTTTTTAAAGACGATTATTTTCAAAATCAAAGAAGTAGCAAGAAAACTTTCGAAACGATTCACTAAAAAGAATTATATTATATTCTATATCGACGATAGCGAAATTAATAAAAAAGTGAAAACTACTGCGATATTCTATACAATAAGATCGTTATAACAAATTTTTATAAGATTTAATATATGATATACGATTTATTCGACTAAGTTATATAATATTATTTAAACATTAACGATAGCACTACTCAATTAACTGTATTTTATTAATACGATCGTTATTAATATCGATAATTAATCGTCTATAAAAATTATAGAGGATTTAGAAAAGAAATTAGATTAAATATATATTATGCAGATAATTTAATTAATCGACACTCTTCGAAAACAAGAAATCTCTATCAAATTATATTAAATATTAATTTATATCGATATATTGATATATTAAATAACGAATAAATTAATATAAAGACGAAGAAAGTTATCGACTGAATATTTAGAATATTATATAATAAAGTAGTGAAAAGAGATACTAACGAGATCGTTTCTTAATTAATTATCAAATATAAAATAATAATAATGATCAAAACAGCTATTAGAAAATATATCTATCGACAATAAATTAAGAAGTAAGTTTTTGAGTCACGCGATAATGCTCTGAGAAAGATTTAACTTATATCGTCTAATAAAATTATACGATTACACGTTAGAATTAAACGAACTAAAATATCGCTAATCACTTAAATTCTAATCGAAAAGATTAATCTTAAAATCTTTCTATTCAGTAGAAGAGTATTAAATATCGATAATAATAAATGTAAATACAAACGAATTAGACAGACTATTCGTTATCTATTATACGAATATAGACGCTTTACAAAGTAAAGAAGTAAACTTTAAACGACGAAAAGAAGAAAGATATCGAAAAAAAAAAAAAAAAATCTATAAAAATATGTTAATCGTCTTTCGCTATATATTCATAACGACGAATTTTATATAAAATACGAAATTTATCAAGTAATTTCGAGTTCTGAATAAAGAATAATAAAAAGAATTCGTAAAGATATAATATTAAAAGTAGAACGAGATTAAGAGATGAAGAGCTTAGCGCTATAAAATATCTCTTTACAAAAATATATGCAATAGAATAACAGATGAATTCACATCGATTTATAGAGTCTCATTTTATTGAGATGATGCGATTGATCAAATCTATTGATAGATTGATTACGTAATCTCGTATAGTTGGCTCACTAAGGGTCGAACTTCAGGGTAGTATGAATAAATCAATCAATCAAATCAATCAATCACTAGATAGACATAATCAACCACATACATGCTCAATCTGCTACCCATTTACTGTCTGACATCATCTCTGCATCACTTGCCGGAAGAATTCGCTGATCTCGTCCCTCGTCGCATAATCGTGTGCTCCGGCGATGAGCTGAAACTCGCGTATCCTTCGGAATTATAGCTTGCGACTGTATTATCTCGTAAAACGCAATCTATCGGAGTATTGCCCGCGTTTCACGTTCTGTCACAGATTCCACAGAGTAGTAAATCCCCCTTCCGGCGCGATCAACGATTTTTGCATAGAAAGCATGCATAGCTATCTATGTTCCAGAGAGCATGGCCAATGCCAGCGGTTGTGACGCTATCAAATGCTCTGATATACAGCGCTGAAGCTTAGAAGCCAATAAGAGAATAGCAGAAGTGAGATCGTGGTGAAGAGCTATTCACAGCGGTAAATCTTATATCGGAACAGACGTCTAGTATATTGTAGCACTATTGGTACTCCTCTTCGGAGGCGATGAGGCAGGGAGAACAAAGTCAGGATCATCGTCTGCGAGCATGTTGGGCTTGAACTTCCGCTTGACTTTCTCCCGCAGTGACCACTGCAAAGTCTCTGCGAAGCACGACTTATCTACCTCATCGAACTCCTTTTCATTTGTCGTGCGGTCGTAGAAGCTGGACAACTTCTGCCTTTCGTCCAGCCATGTCTCACCAGGATGAGCCTCCTGGTAGTCCACGAAGAGCTTGCTCCCGTACTCGTTTTTGTCCATCCAGGCTTGTAATTCTCTTCGGTGGGCGCTTCTCTTCCGCGATGAAAACATAAGTGTCGCCAGGGTGGGACATGCTTCTCCGAACTTGGATTTCGCCTTCCTTTCTGGCTTTGTCTCTTTGATGTACAGCTGGTCGAACGATTCTTTCTCAACGATTTTGATGACCCTCGCATTTCTATTTGCGCGTGCGGCTTGTCTCGGAAAACTATCTCGAGAGATCTTTTGTGTTGCATTAGTCTTTCTGCCAGGTCCTGAAAATCGTCATGGTGTATCATGGCATTCAATGCGCTGCGGTAGAAACTGTTTCTGTCTACGTATGCGAGTATCTTATATCGAAACAAATCGAAGTCGTATCCGAGCCTGTCTGCAGCTTTGACTACATCATCCAAGTATAGGATAGGGGTATCCGAGTTGTCTAGCCATTCGTTCTGCTTCTTGAGATAATTTTCTCTTTTCTAAATCGCTCTGCGACTGCCTGCCAATCTAGCCTTTTAATCTTCCATATCATATCATGTCATTCATTTCCTTCGCTTATGGAGCCGAACACTTGTAGGCAATATAGTCTCCGTATTCGAGATTCGTTCTAGTCTCTGCCATGGCGCTGAACATTTCAACGAGAGCACAGCGTCCGAGAAGAGAAATAGAACACTATCGGTTTCTGGCGCAAGATCACATATTTTCTTCTGTGGTGACACGAGCCTTTCAGGAAAGGCCTTGCTCCTTTTAACGTCCAGCTCAGCAGATTGACTGGCTAGTCAATACCCATGTTCTGTTGGCTCTCCGGCGGCATCATATATGACTTCTCCAGCCATTTGGAGCTTGGTCCCGTACTCGTTCTTTGTTTTCCTATGCCTCGGACTCCTCGGTTGGCCTTCCTTCTCCGTGGGTGAAGTAGAAAGGCACCTGTGCGCTGCATTGACAAGCATGTGGAAGTCACAGTGTGAGAGATACGGAAGAACGACATTTTCTGTCTAGGCACAATGAATAAGTGAAAGAGTATATCAGGCGTGTGAAAAGAGATTTGTGTATGTAAACCAGCCACTTGCCTAAGGCGGCTAGCTGATCTCTTATCTTCCGTGCCTGCTTCCGGTGCTCCTCCTCGTCCTCCTTCATGATTGGATGGAGCAGGTCCGGTATATCCAATTTTCCATTCATCCTGCACGATGATAGTTGCATCACGAGAAATGGAGAATCGATACTCTGAGCGTTGGCTAGAGGAGCCGAAATAGCTCGAGACTGTTTCGATAAGAAATTGAAGACCGACACCGGCGTGATGACGGCTGATGGGGTTAATCCGTCTCGTGGAGCTGATCATAAAAAGTAATCAGAACATCACTCATCCTATCCTTGAGCTCGTCTGTTGGCGGGACCATCTAGGACTCAAATTGATTCTGCATCTCATGGTATAGAGCATCATCCCCAGTGCTAACTGACCGAAAGCTATTCCCGGAATTTTACTTTTGCGCCATGATGGCGTCTCTTCCCCGAAACCTCAAGACTAGGACGTTGTTAAAGGTGTAAAGTGTCGGCGAGCGACGAAATGCTGTGTAGCACGATTGCTTCCTAGCAAGGGTAAGGCTTCTGGCTCTTGCTATACCCAAAATTGTTTCTCCGCCCAGAACAGCGGTTAGAGCATGAATCTTCATAGCGGCATATGGCTCTTCCCCAAGGGCCAATGTCCATGAATGATCTTTGAAGACGCACATATGGCTCCAACGAAATCAGCTCCGGTCTCTCTTTCTCCCCTTGCTGCTTCTCGAAGTCAAGCAGCCGGTTGCCCAGGGCGGCCAATTGATCGCCAAGCTCCCGTGCGTTCTTCTTATCCATCTCCTCCTCCTCCTCCTTCTTCTCGTCGATCCGAAGCTTCCACTAAGCCAAGTACGCAGCCGGGGCAGCTATTATCGACTGTGCCGCGCCTGTCCCTATCTTTGCCCACCTCGTCTGCTTCGAAATTTCGTGAGAGGTATGCTCTGCTGGAGTTATTGGTTGGTTTTCCATCTTCTCGCTGTCAGCTTGTTCGCTGAAGAAGAAAGGTAAACAAAGCTGCAGAGTATCTATCTCTCTACTTAGACGCACTGCTCGCTCTTCCCCCCAATTTAAAATAGAAACTTTCTTACAAACCAGTTTCGGGTACAGACTTTCGCGCTTTCCTGTGTACGTCAGCGCAATTATGTCGAAGTACATGCCTCCAAGGCGTATGAGCATCCGCATTGTGCTCGATTCATTAGCACTTCCCAGCAGTGCAAAAAAGCTTTCGTCTGACGGAAAACATTCTCTGTAGCCATCTTCTCGCGAATGTAACATTGTGCCATAATATGAAAAATTCGCACTAGTGATTTTTCATCAAAAAGTTCAAAGAAACGAATCTGAAGGTCTGAAGCGAAGATCTTCTGCTCGAACATGTCGAGGGGTCCAATCTGTTCCATGTGAAGATTTAATATTTCGAGGACTTTGAATTTTGAGAAAGATCGAAAGATACGTACGACCTCGCAGTGTGCAGCTTGCCAGAAAACCATTCGAGTATTTGAAGATTTCACTATGCATCCAAGCCTCAATGGTCGAACACCGTCTTGCACTGCTCCGAGCATGAAAGACTGCCAAGCGACCTCGGATGGTCTCAATCGGTCGCATCGGAGCATGAGCATATCGGTAATAGGACATGGTCCTTGAGTACTTCTGTTGCACCAAGTGCCGCGCGGAATGGATTTGAAAGTCAGCGTTGCCAGTCAAATACGATCGACAACAGCGATACAGTCGCCGTGCTTATCACGATTGATGAGAGCGAGTTGGATTGTATTATTGCCCATTTCAGGTTCCCTGTGATTAGTATGAGCATCATCGACCTGGTCAAGTTTATCGCGAGATTCCACAATGACCGATATCTTGCGCTTGCCATTTACTGGCAGAACTAGAAGTCCCTTTGCTTCTAGCTCGCGCACAGCTTCCGGGTGAAAGACACTGTCCGAAGAAGTCATGGTGTTCTGCGCTGACTTAGCTCCTTGTCTCCATAGATTTTACGCATCTCTGTTGACTCTCTAATTTCCGTCATGTAGATAGCCTTGACATAGCAAGGGTATCACTGGTCGAATACCAATGGTTTCAGAACAATGAACGTGACGCCGCTTGTCGCTGCTTTCCTTCGCATAGCTTTTCGCCTCTTTCTCAGGTTCAACACTCTTTCACTATCTCTTCGTCTCCATAGACTCAATCAGCTTCAACTTGCGCAGCTCTAGAGCTCCAAACTTGAAGAGCTTCCTTCATGGTTAAATGTTGGAATGGGTAATTTAAGACTCAATTTCCGAAGATATGAGTGAAAATGAAGTCGTGACTCTTGGATAAAGGCTCCAAAATGGAGACCTCTGGCACAGGTGGTGAGGTAACACTATGTCTCCTTTCGTCTGAGGATCACTAGGACGCGTCTGACGAGCCTCAAAATCACCCCCAGGCGAACAATATCACGTATATGCAATGAAAACAGGTGGTTTTCAATAACTCCCATGCGTCTGCTGCCTGCAGTATCAAAACTCGAAAGCGGTCTACAGAACCTGACCTGAGAACAAGTCCGAACACAACTATTCGTGCTCCATTTTCATTGCTAGTGTCCAGTCCTTGGCGGTCCAAGATAGATTCGAGATCAGTAGGCTTTGAACGCGACATATTGATTAGTACTGCAACTGAACATTTGTACGTCACTCTTCTGTCCGAGCTGTTTAATCCCGTGGCCGTATCAAGTGTCCCAACCCGCGCGTATGAAGTGGTAGTTTTCGTGGAGGTTGCAGGCATCTTGCCGTTGGTGTACCAACAAGAAGTCGTGTAACTAGTGCCTGTCCACCAAACCTCACATTGCATCAGCTTTGATGCATATTTCAAGCCACATAGATCTTGAGTTGGAAAGCTTCCAGAGATGGGAAGGCTCTTTGCAGACGCATTTTCCTATCGTAGTAGGTAAATGCTTCAGGCATCGTGAGAGCTTAGAGTTGAACGCTTGAAATGACAAATTTTGAGATATGGAGAAGAGTTACTTCCTTGTTCTTGTACGTTTTTGGGTATCGTTTTCCTTTTGGCATGGTGATAGGTGCTGGTACATCGTTTATGTGCCGCTCCACGCTGGAGCGTCGCCGGCTCGTCTGTGTTCTCGTTGTCTTCAAAGATGTGTGCTTGGGAACGAGGAGAGCGGTTATGAAATCAAGAAGAGAGAGAGCAACAACTCGACAGGTTTATACGCAAGTCCAACAGAAACTAGCTCTGGAACGCGAGATGGTTGCAACTACTAGTAACGCAAGCCGGTAACCTGGAGCAAAGCGCTTAAAGACCAGGAGGCACAGATTCAAGAGAGAAATTGAGCTTGAATACTGGGGGAGGTGTGATACATTCCTTCATAAGGATTTGACGTCCACTAACGCGCTATCTCATAGCACTGACAAGCAGTAGTACGTCCTGTGAACCAATCAGCAACGGACTTTTTGGATGACGAGCACTATAGGTCAGGATCCATTCGTACCCCAACCACACCCCAGGGGCCAAACATGATGTTTCTGACTTGCTGCAGAAATCAAAACGCGTATAGATCGATTTTAAGCCATAGCACGAGACCTCAATTCTGTGAGAGTGAACATCTAGTCGGTCGTTCTGTGGTAGAGCAACGCCATAAATAATCGTCCTCAACAATGAGTTGTGGATCAGTATATTCAAAATCTGTGCGTGCTGCAACGTAATAAAATCTCTGTAAATATCACGAATCGCAGTTCAGTCAGTCTTCCACAGGCCGGATGGAACCGGAAAAGCCTGGTATCCTGGGCCATCCTCGCGAGGTCCGAATTTTTTGCGTCGCTGGACTCCGAGGCCGTACCTTCCACGGCTCTGCTCTGCCAGATCCTGGAAGTTCTAGCTGTCAACACCGGACTTGAAGCCCGAGTACGACGACAGTCAGTTGGGGCGCGGTACCGTTTGCTAGACCAGCGTCTTCGCCGTTTGATACGTCGCATTGTGGCCGGCCATATTTCGACCTCAAATTCCAGCCTGGGCCATCCCCACTACCCAGGGGACCCCGCCCAATCCTCAAATGACCCTCCGGACGAGAGCTTCTTCTCACTCTTCCCCCAATTCTTCACCTCCTTCTTTTTTCTCGAAGCTTGCGACTTTGCGCATACCGAAGGATTTTAACGTTCTGATTGGGCAAATAAAACATCGTCTTATTAAAACATGGAGTACATTGCGAGTGAACTTACAGTCGCGTGCGAAGTGGCCGTAGCGGTCACAGTGATAACGCGCCATCTGGATAAATATTAGCATAGCTCGATAGAACCAGACAGCGTTATCCGGAGTGAAATATTGATTTTTGAGAAGAAATATAACCACGCTCTAAAAGCAAGCGGAGATGAAAGGGGTGAATAAAACCATAACGCTCCGCATAGAAAATCGATCGCTGCTGTTTGATCTCAAGCCACACTTTCGGAAGAATTGGCAACGACGAAACGTAGCTGTCAGTGCAGAAAATGACTGTGAAAGAAGTAGATTGAAAGCAGCGGATCGATTTTTTTGCTCGATTCATCGCAACTAGCTGAGATGATGTCAGTTTGAACGGTCTCGTGATTTGAAACGGTTCCGCGCCGGATGCTGGATCGTATCGTCTCCAGAATCCATGTGGTTTCCCGTCCGTCCACCGACTGCCTTTGTGATCCTAGACGAGCAGCTGCACCCGCGACCGTAGGTCCAAACCTCAGCTCGGTCTTGTTTAGGCACTTTTGGTCGTTCAGATCATGTAAGACCTCGGGATTTCGAGAGTACGCGAAGAACAAAGTAGAAAGATTGTGGGCGATCCAAGAATTAGTGTGGAAGGAAGTCGTGACTGGCTCGAGTGGCTACTGCAACCAGCTGAGAACTGATCCGAGACCAAAATCTTGAATACAAACATCCTGCTGCTTGTATGCTCAGCGCTACATAGCCGTAGCTGCAGCGTAAGGATAAAGCAGTCAAAGCTTCCATAGTCCCGAGAACCCCTCGAAAGTCGTCCATCTGCCCAGCGGAGCGATTGCGGACTGCCATCGAACGCCTCCATTGCGTCGGCCCATTGAGAGGATCCATCTGGTGTAAAGTGTATCCGGACGAGATTTGATATCAAATTTAGTTTAAACTAGAAGATTGTATTATGTTGATTTTTGAGACCTACCAGCTCGACCTCTTGTTGCTGGCCGCCTTGAATCCACTCGTAGTCATTGTCTCTGTCTCTTAACTCGGGGATTCGCCGTTGAACTTCCAGAAGGCCCAGCTTGATACGGTGTATCCGGTACGTGGATTCGTTGTTCGCTTGTAATTGTTCCAGGAGCCTGTCGGAGGTAATATTGAACAGTCTTGTTAGAGATGGCTATGAACAAGACCGCGATGTATTCTCAGTGATATTAAAATGAGATGATGAAATGAGATGATGAAACGAGAGATTCATCTTCCCGATGCCGGGTGGTTCTTGAGTAATTGACAGCCTTGAACCAAGATTGGCCATAGATCGGCGGATCGTACCTTTGAATGCCAATTCCTGTTGAGGGTTCAGGGGCTTCTCTCCAAAAAGTCATCCAACTGAAAGAGGTCAGAAGACCTTCCCTATTCCCTTAGGAAGATGGTGGAGCAGAGGTACCTGCTTCAACCAGTTGTTGACGGAAACATCATTTCCTTCACACATGACGCGCTGCACCTCACTTCTCATCCGTTGAATTGAATGACCGACTGGTCCGAAACTGAAACTGCCCTCACTAAAGATGTCTCCTGATCTTAAAGACCTCGTAATGAAGCTCGTAGACCTACCTCAATGGGGCTGTCATATACGAGACCCGCCTAAGGGTTCTGCCCAGTCCCCTGGACCGTGGTTGACAGGCTAAACCCTCACACGCTTCCTAAACGATCTAAGCCGTGTTTCGGAGAGAGCATACTCTCTCTGTAGGCAGACGGGAACACTCTGCTTTTGATGCTGGCAAGCCCATTCGTCGATCAACCTTCTATACACGACGTCTGATGCGTCACTGGTTGACGTTCTCCACGATCCGCTTGATGTCAAATATGCACCAGACTCGCTCGTCTGTTCCATCCATCTAACCTGTGAGAATATCCGATGCGATACGCCTCATATCTTCGGATACAACGAGAATTTTCTTGAGATGCAGATATGTGATCTCAAAGTCTACCCATCCATTGTCTCCAACGCGGAGACCATCTCTGCCATGGATCAGGAGAACCACTGAACTCCCAGGAGCTGGTTTATCCAGCGCTATGAGTTGTCCCTTTTTACTTTCAAGAAAGTGAGGAGGAGTGATCATGCAATCTGGTGTTGAACTCGACGTGATAGGTTCTGTCTTGGAGATCTACGAGAGGGGGTGGAGACTCTCGAGAGCATCCCTTCCACAGTATGCTCATTTATTTCCGTCCATCTAGCCCGGTCATGAGGATAATGGGGTATTGGTGACGGTTGGACAACGAAGAAAATGAATGAATCTTTTTGGAGACAAGTCATCAGTTTCTGGTGACAAGTCCAAGCGTTGTAGAAATAACCATCTTCAAGCTAGCCCAGGCCTGAGCTAGCCTTAGCTAGAACCTCTATCTGCTGGGTTCGCTGGACTTTACGGAGGTTCTCGATTATCGAAATGTATATGTGAGTCGAACGCTGACCCCATCTGCACTACAGAGATTGTCGAAGGATCCAGTCATGCCCGTCTTCTGAGCCAGACGAGTGCGAAGTGAAGGAGAAGATCGAGGTGAATTGGTGTTGACGGAAGAGATAGCCGTGAGATTCTGGTGTGAGAGAAGACAGTAAGAATCGCGCATTCTCTCGCAGCGATGATTCGATTGGCACCTCGTCAAAAAGGGACCATTCCCTCAACAAGCCAAGCACCTAAACTGATACACGACGCAGAGGCAGTAATCCTACCTTCAGCATCACTGTACGCCACAGCGATTCAAATTGAACGGATGAGTATTCACGAAATCCTATGAGGAGAAACGCGACGTGGAAAACTTCTGAATGGAGTCAACACAGTGATGACTGGCGAGTTGATCGCCTCTTCTTGCGGCTCGACGAGACCCCTATAGGGCTCAAACTATCACCAATCAGTACTCTTACATCATTGTGATAGAAAATCGAATCAAGTACACGTCTCTCCTTGCGGTTTGAAGAACCGCGGTTAGGCCCTATGCCCCGATGGGTGTGGTTTTGGACCATATGGCCCGACCCCCCACACAATCTCCACATATGGCCCCCCTGAGGGCCGGCAGTAATGCTGCCATCTTCGTGGCTGAATTTGTTATGGCCACTCCCCCCGCAAAGATGACATGTAATGCGAATACACGGCGTTTGTGGGTACTCAAAAAATGGTATCCTCAACAGTTGTTCTTTAGCAGTATAATAAGATCAATATATGTTTTTTGTCAACAGCATAGCAGTACAATCGAGACGAAAATGTCAATGCCCCGAAGGAGCTTTGCATGGTCCGCGTGGACCCGGAGAAGTCATGCTTCTTCTTGGTGCCGAAGCGACCCAGGACACGTTGTCGGTGTCGACGTCGTGTTCAGAGATTTGGCCTGGCGCTTCAGCGCCGCAAGAGAAGTGAATTGTGGATATATAGATATACCGATCCCAGGAATAGGTTAATGATCATTTGAGAAAGAAACTCCCTTCGACATCACGTCGTACGCATTCCTAACTCGAAAAGGACTCTTCGTCCCTAAGCCTTAGATAGTAAGGCAGCGGCGTTCTTGGCAGCTGCGGCGACAGCGTCGCTCCTGGTGGCGGTGGCGGCGGCGGCGGGATGACAACCCACCCCCCCTTCGTCAAATTAAGCATTTTCATGACTGTTTCCTGCGTTCTATCTTGTCTTTTCCGGCGGTAAAATGAGTCGTCATAGAGCATAGCTCTATCATCCAGGTGAATCTCTGATAGTGCCCAATGTCAGTCTGTGCAAATATCACCCTTGGAGTGCAACACCGGAAGAAGCAAGATTTTCGTGCCCTGGGTTGATCTCGATTGTTCTATTCCATCCCAAGATCAGCGTAACATCATCGTATCAGAAACCTCAGAGAGGATAATACAGGATGTGAAGAAGCGGGTTACAAATATGTGAGATAGCTCGATAGGTATTTGAGAAAGCGGCCGCAGTAGTCCATCTCTTGACGCGGCAGGCGAGAACAGCAGAATTGTCTGATGTGGCCGCAAGCTGTCTCTGACCCTGTACAAGAACGTGAGCCGCGAATCTCTTCTAGGAATCCTCAAGGTGATAGTTCGAGCGACGTCTACACACGAGGTGTGTGGTAGCTTGAGTAGCTTTTGAGGTAGAGACGAAAGGAGATTCTCTTCTTCTCGGCGTGACAACGACAGATTCTCAGTTTGACGGGTCATGAGTCCTTTCGTATTATGCTTCCTCCACATCTTTCAGCTCGCTTCTGAGCTCGTTTGTTTGTCCGCCGATTTCGTCTCTTACTTTCTTGATCTGATTTTCAAGAACCGAGACCGCTTGAAGTCAAAAGCCCTGCGCGACCCAAGAAGTTCCGTTAAGATCTTGGTGACTGACTGGTAGGAATGATTGCGTCCGTGCATGATCGAACTGACGAGCAACCACCGACGTCCACCATGAACACTCGCCCCCACCCTCACCCCCACCCTCGACGAGATCCAGAACTACTTTCCGATCGCTGCATCAGCTCCCACCCATGCACCTGCGCAAGAGATAGCGCAATGACTCACCTCGAGATCCGCAATGACCGCCACTCAATCCAACCCCAGTGTACTTTTGCAACGCTTCAGCTCATCTTTCCACGAGCGAATTCACCTCTGTCGGCAGAGTGACGATGCGAATGCCCGCCTGAGCTTTGGAAAGCTAGAAGACAGTCGTGTCATGCACGTTGTAATCCTCCACGACGAGATGATGGTGCGTCAAGCAGGGTTCTTCTTGCCCAGCCCGATACTGAATCTCAAAATCAAAGGCAGAGAGAGAAGCTCAATCCAATGGGCTTGTTGACGACTCAAGGTCTTCGCGGTCAAGAAGCATTTCAGATCCGTCAAGACGATGGTTCGGTGTAGTTGCTCCTTCAAGGTACTTCCTCCAGACCTGAAAGGACGTGGGGAGGGGGGACAAGTAGGGTAGGCCGTGTCTGCATCTCAGATATGGGATGTGAAGGCAACAAGCATGCCGGAACGACGCACTGATTGATATGTTTGACTCAAAAGGTCATGTGAAGATGAAAATGCAAGGTTGGCGTTGCGGCAGAAGACCGGCACAGAAGACGAGTTAAATTATTCAAAGAAAGACATCCACAACATACGCCACACGTATGTCCCACTCCTCTCGGCTGACCTCCGTCCGTCACCCGAGCTCCCCATCCCAGACATGACAAGGACTCAGGGTCACAGTCAGGTAAACTCAGCAATAATAAGAGCATGAAAAGAAGATCGCATTCACTGCTTTTATCAAGGAAGGTGAAAGTTTATATATGTATTGCAATGACTTATAAGAAAGTAGTGACATGCTGGCAGAGCGTTGTGAGATCAGATGTTGGGCCGCAAAAGATGGCTGTGGATGGATTATGTGTGGTGAGATGTTTATGATAGAAGCGGAAAGGAGAGCGAGATCAGAGAAGCCTTCCTGCGCACCTTCACTTCCAAATCTTGCTAAAGACATCGTACAGATCTGGCAACACGTGGTGCTCATTCTCCGCGTTGTGCTCCTCGTTCGAATATGAGTCCTCTGTGAAGACCTTGTTGCAGAGGAAGTGTATGGAATAAGAATCTCAATCAACAATGAGAGTGGGGATTGGTGGTCTTCATGTCCACTATGGTGAGCTGATGCGTCAAGTGAATAAATCTCCGGAATCCTAGTCTAAGCTCTAGAGAGGTGTGCAGGGTCACTAGCCCCGTGTAGATAACCAAAGCCAACACAAGGAAGGTATGTAACAATTGACTCAGATGTCAGATGCTAAGAGTCGCGAACAGTACTGCAAAGAGTGCGATGACATAGACGCTGAGCAGATGCCGATCCACCACATGATCATGTTTCAAGGTCAATAGCGCTTTCATTGATGATGTGGTGGAAGAAAGGAAAGAAATTATGCAAAATGTGTAAGGTTTAAATACTCCTGAATGACGCCGGTAAGTGAAGCAAGCGTTCCGAATCACCGGAGACCGGATAATTGTCCAACAACCACACTGCAGTGAAGGTTTGATGATCCCTGAGCGAGACAGAGGGAAGTTATATAGAATAAAACGCAAGCCGAAATTTTAGGTCACGATGTGCCAATCCAAAGTAGGGCAAACCTAGGAAATATCGATATATTCTAATTCCCCTTACCCGACAGCTTCACGCATCATTGCATGGGCCAGCTACCGAAATCAGGCATGTTGAAATAATCCATTTGATTGAACGCGTCCCGGTTAGACGTCTCGCTGTCTTGATAAGTTTGAGTGTGGTCGGCCTGCATCAATGTGAATAGGTTCGGGTCGAGATCCATCGGGATGTCGAATGACATGTCATTCCAGAAGGGTTGCATAGAGTAATCTGGATTAGGGTAGCCCTTGGATGGTTGGAACTGATTAGGCCAGGGTGTAGTGTTCATGGCAGGAGCCTTGCTGAAATCGGTAAGAAAGCTAGACTTGTCTATGTACTGTGAAGGGTTTTCTCGTTTCGGTTCCGATGATCGAGAAAGCTCAAAGGCTACAGCCGGCTGTGCTCTCTCATTTGCTGTTCTGTGTTGCTTCTCTTGTTGTTGAAACCAGACCTTGACTTTGGTCAAGATTTGGAGGAACTTAGCCCCAAGGACATGTACGTCTTGGCCGTCCAGAGTAGCCACCGCCTTGAGGTGAATGAGAAGCTTCTCGAGATAGAGTGAGACCTTGATCTTCTCGGGTGGTATCACCTTTCCGAGCTCGGTGGTACTCGTACTGATGGAAATTTTGATAAGAATGACAACAGCGTAGACTAAACGCACGTAGACGAGCGTTGGGGTTGCGCGGATCTCGTGAGCGCTGTAGAACATATTGATGTCAGTATGTCATCAGGTGATATCTTGGGTTACCAATTTCATGTGGAGCAATACAACTTCATTGCTGCAGAAATATTTTGTACAACCCACACGATAGCAATGATCGAGGAATTAAAGGGTTTCGAAATCTACGTACCTCATGTTCAGAAAGGTCTCAATCAAAGCGTCTGATGAAGAGATACATTGGATGATCGCATTGATGTACGGAGGAGTGAGAGGTCCTGCCGGGGGGTGTGGCATGGATTCATCCACTGCTACGGAAAACGGTGGTTTAAAGTCTTCGACGTCGTGATCAGGATGGAGGGCGATTTCGTGAAGGTAAATGTTATTACCGTGGTAGGTGATCTCCAGGAAAGCTGAATGAGCATTAGCACCAGTGATTGGAAGTCACAACTTGGGGCCACTGACGACTCATGACGTTTTCATTGCTAATGGCATGTTGCCTCCATGCTTCCAACTGCTTTTCGTAACTCTGAAGCATGAGCTGAGTGCGCTCATCCGCCAAGCTAACCGTGTCATCAGGGCTGTCTAATGCGAAGTACGTTCCGCACTCCTCAACAAGACGTTGTAGCTGGACCCATGCGACGAACCTCTTATCAGTAGGCGCAGCATGCGGGGATTTGGTCAAGAATTCAGAGCAATCCGCCATCCAAGAAGAATAACGTAAGAAATTTGGAAGGCGCAGACTCATAGACACGGAAGCACAGAACAGGTAACACGCCAATAATGTTCGGCGGCTCTCCAAGGAACCGCTGTCCGGCAAATGCATCTTTGAGGACATGATGTTGTTTGCAGACCCTGACTCATAAGAAGCATCGAGAGGTTGCCCATCGTGAAACCTAGTGGACGAGCTCGTAAATTCTTGGTCCTCGGCCAACTCTGGATGTTGCCCGGCATAGAGCACTTTGGAGGATAGCTGCCTGGTCGGGTTCCCCTTCGGCTTCTTGGCAATCCCTAGATCCAATGCCATTGTAGCTGCCATATGTATCTGTTGATGGAACTTTACATCCTCAAACTTGTCGGGAGGGTAAGTCCAAAGAATCGAAACCAGAAGAGACTGTACCAGCTCGAGCGATTTGAGTCCTTGGATGGCCAATTTTGTGGCATACACGTTGTGGATCTCCTTGTTTAGTTTACGATTCAAGGATGGATCTGACGCTCCTGAGCTTGCCGCCAGCACAGCCAAGAAGAGTATGGGCTTTCTCGATCTAAGCTCGGCCACGGTACAATTCAGTGGAACCGCTGGGTATTGCGGCAGAAGTGCGTCTAGATATCTCTGATATAGCTCCGTCGCCTTGGCCATGTTCAGTATTCCTCGATCGATGACATCTGGCGAGATCGATAATGGCTCGGGACCTTTGGTGCTCTGCTCCCAAGCCAAGTGGGAGTTCTGGGATAGCCCTTGTTGATTGCTAGGGCCTACGCCTGGATCGTCTTTGGTAGATACCCCTGGACTGAGACTGCTGTTTGAGAATGAATAGACCCCTCCGATATCGCTGTTCGGCCCCTGAGTATCGGCAGCATCGTCATCTTTCTCGACACTTGACGGCGTAGAGCTACTCCTGCCGTGTTCCAGGAGGAAGCTCATTTCCGCAACCCGTTGTTCAAGCTCCTTTACCCTTGTATCCGTTCTCTTTCGACGGCGGGTCTTGCTGTGCGTAGTGTACACCTGTGAGGCCATTAGCTTCTGCATTCCCCCAAGGCTGCGGCGTTTCGACAGGGGCAGTATGACATTGGGGGGTGGTAGGGTTCGTACACATTCTCTGCTTGCTCTTGCACAACGTTGGCATTTCGAAGACCTCGCGTCCTCATTGGCGAGACAGCGCACTTTTCTCATTCGACAGGCATCGCAAGCTCCAATGGTACCGTGTTGACTCTTCCCTCGGGTAACAGTTGCTTCATGTTCAAGTTCCTCATCCTCTGGTATTGTAGGCACCGCTGATGCACTTTGGGGAGGGTCAAATGCTGCCTGCATTGCGACTATCAGTGTGATGTTGAGAGAGGGGTGCGAGTATTCGATACTTGGAGGTTGCCGCCATGATCTTCGCACTATACCGCTCCAAGAATCACAGTCGTAATCGTACATGTAGACTGCAGCCGCACAAGGCTGGCGGCTACTACAGCCAATTAGCGGCAAAGAAGGATATATATATTTCGCTCATATTGGCAATCGCTGGCGAAGCTCTTTGTCAGATTCATGTTGTGTCCACGCACAATGGATTACAGTGATAGCATTTACGACCTAGAGGAGTGGGGGAAGTCGGATGGATCTCCGGATGTTCCAGTTGAGCCTAGATACAGATCATTAGTCTACCATTACTACAGCATGCCCATCACAATGGCAAGGAAATTCATAGCCCCCAGCAACATCTCCACCCCACCGCTCTGGCCCTGCATTGTTTTCCCACCCTCATTGATAATGACATAACAGCCTACGATTCGTGTAGGAGCACCCACGTTCGCCTCTACTATGGTTGTATAGCCCTTTGAACAACTACCCGAGCTCGTCACCTCCGCCTCTTGTCCTGCTGCCGCTGTTGTGGTCGTAGTATAGGGAGAGTATGTGGATGTGGTGGGGTTGTAATAGCTGGTAGTCTTTGGGGAATAATAGGACACGACGGTCGCCTCTGTCACAGGGACAATGGGCACGACGTTCAGCGCGCTCGAGGACTGGCAATTGCAATTCGGACTCGCACTTTGGTAGACGGTCGTGGTTTGCTCCGCTTGACTCCATGTTGAGGAAGGCGAGGTATAGTATTGCCCAGCAGCGGCCACGTTAGAGCTGTATGGGCTACCCTGACAGTTGTATCCAGACGCGCAACATGCGACTTTCCCTGCATCATCCCAGGCGCATGATTGACCGGAAGCGCAGCAGTATTGTGATTGGCCCATATCAGAGCAGGATGTTTGGTAAGAGGCGACAGGAGCGCCATTCAGGTAGATGGCTGTGAAGAAACTCCCCACGCTATTCTGAGCCGAGATTAAGCAATTGAAGAGAGAGAGGGAGAAGAGGACGAATGGGAGATAGAGTCGATTCCCCATTCTAGCAGATTGAAAGGTGCAGCCTGCATTCGGAGGCTCATTGAAGGACGAGCCTGATCACTGCACTGCTTTTGGAGGGGAAAGAGGAGACTCGGGAATAGAGAACATCTTGACCATCAGTTGGCAATGGGGGAAGGTCAGAGGGACATACTTTATGACCTAGCAGGCAAGCTACGCCCATGATGGATGGGAAGTACAACATAGATTGGAAGCTGGCACGTCCAGCACGTCCAAGCAGGGGGTGGTGGGGGGGGAAAGCTTCGGTCAGCTGTTTACGAGTTAGGTACTCGTACTGGGTACTGCTCACGGGATGATGGTGGGGTGACGGGTCTAGACCCGAAGTCATTATCGTGCTCGCTCACTAGTACACTTCTGGCTCCCCTTCAGCCTTATCGTAACCCTGATCCTCCCGGTTGGTGCTCCGCTTCCCAGCCTCGTCCAAATCAAGCATCTTCACACGAGAATGATTAAAGCACCATGAAACGAGAGCCGGTTGTAAGGATACATGCGCCATAGACTCATGTGTAGAAGATTGAGCCAAGTACAACAAGGAATGGATGGTTTCACCTTGTTGTAGAGCTGGACATGTGCATACTGGACGGCATGATGAATTTTGAATGCGAACTCAAGGCCTTGCAAATGAGTAGACACGTCGAGTTCCGAAGAGGCTGACATTAGATTGCAATGAACAGCTTAAAGAATTGTATTTAGCTTAGCGTCTCGGACTCTCGCCTTCCTGCCGCCAGTCATCCATATTTACCTCCCTCAGGTGCGCAACACCACACAAGACTGACGTCTCCAACGTCCGACGAGAATGGTGCCCCAAGCTTTGATCCATTCTCCACTAAACCTCAATCTCTCCGTTCTCTTCAAACACAACATATTGCTTCCGGCCCCCCTTTTTAAAGCTATCCGTCGACCCAAGCGTGTCTTCCATGAACTGCATATATGTCACCTTGCCATCCCCGTTGACCTTGCACCAGATCGAGAACGGGCTGACGGACACCTGCCCCAAGGACCTCGAACGGTAGGTGAAGCTGCCAAAGACCGCTACATCTTCGCCGACGCCGAAGAGGGTCTGGATCTCGAAGGCTTCTTTGGCCCAGATCCGATCAACGGTGGCGAAGGTATCAATGATGGCTTGCGGGCCGGCTGGGAAGGCCGTCAGTACAGCGGCTCATCTCAGGCAAGGTGATCTGGTACCTTTGGTGTGGCTGCCTGCGTATGGCAAGATTTTGGTCAAGTCTGGGTTGTTGTAGTTGAGTGATACATAAGTCGCGTCCGGGGCGACGAGTTCTCTGACTACCTATTGATTGGTCAGTGTCCAGCGTTCCTGCAACTTAGCACAAGGAAGAAGCGGACCAACCTCCGGATTGAGTGTGTTGCTGACTAGCTTCTTGACGACTTCAGCAGATGTAGATGAAGACATTGTGGGAACCAAGGTGCTCGATTTCGATCAAGAAGATAGAGGCCGGGAGTCTATGGACCTGGGAGGCACTGCGAGCGTGGCACGTCTTGAGTATTTACACTCAACGCTTGCACCTGGGCCTCCTCGAAAGGTAACGCGGGGTAAAGCTCGAGGCAAGAAACCCGCATTAGCGACTGATTGTCTTCCATTTCCAATGCTTACACTACAAGAGTCAATTGCGGTTTGATGGTTAGTCAGACAGGGGAAATATGAGAAATGCACATCCTTTGAAATCAGATTTGTAAGATAAGATCGGCGCCAAGAATGATAAGGCTGCATCTGCCGCTAGGCTTGCTTTTAGACGATATCAACGCTAACCTAATCAAAACATCTCATTTCACCCTCTACACAAGGCGTGCTAGATATTCCCGGATACACCGACTTGCATCGCTTCGTCCGTAGCGCTCATCTAGGTGGATTACAAAGCTCCCTACAGCGGCTCAGGCATGTATTCCCAATACCTCACAAATCACATCAGGGCTGTCTCAAACCACCTATGAGCTGCGAAGTTCTTTTCTCTGGACTACTTTAGCCCTTCGATAACGTTGTTGGTGGCGATCAAAACCCGAATCCACAACGACGTTTGAACTATGCTACCATGCGGCCAGAAGCCGGACGTTCTGCTTTCCTCGCCGAATCCCTGACATTATAAATATTTAGTGGCTTCAGTGTACCAGCGTTGGAAACACGCCATCGCTTGTGATATGGTAACCGAGATCAGTGAGGTAGTAGGCATTTTCTTTGGCTAGGTTACATCGATCCTTCGCTTCAGAAGCATACAACCCATGTTCAGCATCCAGTCTTCCACTGCACATCGGTTCCCCTTTCGATTTGTAACCTCCAAGCAAATTTCGTTCCCTAATCTCATACTCTCAGTCTGCCTGTCATCCCTGTTGGCCCATCCAGCGAGTTCTCATTTAGGAGGAGGATTCGTTGTCGAGAAGCAGTAGCGTGCGATCTTCCATTCGCCGCCGATCTTCCTGAAGACGAACAGCTCCTGATTGGCTTCGTTCCCCTTGCCACGACCTTTGACGACAGTAGTGCCAGCCGAGTTGGTACCTGCATTCGATCAGCTGCCAGGGTTTAGCGCAACGGTCCCGGCTCAATGCTTACGAGCGAAGGCGTATTCAGGGCTGACAGGTACGATCTCTTGAATGTCGAATTTGACATCGAACTTGATGATGTCGAAGAAGCCTTCGTAGGCCTTACGCACGTTGGCTATGCCGACGAATGAGGGGGAGTGTTGGGGCATGACGATGCCATCTTGAGTGTAGAGGTTCACGGAGTCTTCAACGCTCGCGCTGTTGAGAGCGTCTTGGTAGGCGTGCAGAACAGCTGAGATCTGTTCAATGTCTTTAGACACTGTTCTCGCAATGGTCAGCATGCTGTTGAGCTAAGCGGCGGCTGTTTGTGGGACGTACTGATGAGGTTTCTGATATGCTGAGGTAACAGTCCAGCTATACACATGCAACTCTTGAATGATCAAAGTAATTTCTTCCTGCAGAAAACGGATTCTCGTCTCCAGTGCTCTGCTCTTGTCTTGTCAGTTTTCTTGTTTGGAGTGGGATTGAGGTCTCTTTTAATAAGGGTCCGGGAGAATGAATAAGATCGGTAGAATAAGTGCGGAGATACCACGGCCGAGGAGATGGGATACCTTGCACCGACTCTTCGAGACTTTGAAGCAAAAGCACTGGCACGATTCTCACTGGTCAAAGTTTGGAAGCCGTAATTTGGGGCTTCCCAGATGTGTAATTGGTTCTTCCTTGTGGATGATGTTACCTGTTCTTCCTTAGCTTCCAAAGTCGGTCTCGGCCGTTAAACAACATGCTTTCCTACGTCTACGGCATAGCCGTTTCTTCGGCTACAGGGGCCCTCGAATTCTAGCCTAGCGTGCACTGTGATTGAGCAGGGTGATGGAATGGCTTAGCACACCTGCAACTCGCAGGGTCTAGCGTGAGAGTTTGCCCCCTGTGTGTCAATTAGTCAGAAGGGCAGATGTTTTGAATAATTCTGACAAAGCTGACTATTCCAGGCGGTCAATGCACTCGATCCTGCCGCTCAACACCTATCACGCTATCTTCACAAAGTTCAACAAGTCTAGACCAGTCGTTCTTGGAGTCCATGCCGGGCATTGGAACACAGCAGTAGTCCTCTCAGGCATCCAGGCCCAGGACTCAGGTCGGCGATCGATGCAGCCTGAACCTTCCGTGACGTTCACTTTCCCTAGTCCGGCCCCAACGTCTGACGGCACCTATGCAAAACAACCTTTATCTCCCTACGTTCTCAGTGGACTGGCCTAGAATATTCGAGGGGCTGAGATCGTCTCATGTACCCAAAGTGAGCAACCTCCGATGGGTGGATCAAGCCGGTGTCTCCTGCTCACCGTCTTTCCCCCTCACCAAGTATCCTAAGCCTGCAGTCCCTTGCAGAGGATTCCAAATCCAGAGACCATGTATTGGGCGCCTGACTAGCGGTCTCCTTGTCTTGTTAGTCTCACTGGGTTTGGACATGATGATATCATGGCGACTCGAGGTAGCTAAGCCGTCGGAACTCACCACAAACGAAGCGATCTGTCCAGCCTTCCGGCATCCCTCACGACTCTCGCCTTTGATCGTTGGGGATCGAGCACATGCAAAAATCGCTCAGAAGCCAAGAAGGTTGACTTCCATACTTTCTTGCTGTCCCATTAACGTCCCAAGGCTCGAAGATGTAGGTTTGCACCCGGCCTTCCACATCTACAAGCCCCCCCCCTATGCCCAAACCGGAGTAGCCACAACAACGGATACCAACTCATCCCCTCACCATCAGCCTACCTTCTGTTTTCTCGCGCTCAAGAAACCGCAGTGACGAAAAGGGAAAGAAAGAGCCCCACCCTTGCCCCTCTTCCCGTCGAGCTTCCGACCTCCGCGCCCCTCCTCCCTACGCATCGAGCGTAACAGAACGGCCAATGCCACGACCTCAATCCCAACCCCACACCCAATCCCACACCCAAGCTCTTCCAGCTGCTCCCGCAACACCAGTGCAAACTCCGTATCCTTCCCATTTCAACACCGCTAAAAAGCCAACAGACGCTTCAAAGGAAAGGAAAGGAAAGGGAAGGGAAGGGGGTAGGGAGCAGAGCAGTGAGCAAGGCAGCCCTTCCTGTAGCTGGTTTCGGATCACGCTGCAGCCATCTAACTAGCTGTTAGTCAAATAGATAGATGGAATCGCTCATCCTCATTGATGAATGCAGAAAACGGTCACGACGCTACTTTTGGATGAGGCTAAGACGTTCGCTCGTAATGGGATTGACAGCGTGGTTGAAGCATGACTTAGTGCCAGCTATATCACTGTAGTGTATATACATTTTGGATCCATATGCGATGACCCCAAATTGCGGCCTGAGCTCTGAAACAATTGTGGAAGGCATGAGTCATGAGTGCAGATGCGATTTAACGTGATGGTCCTGAATATTTCACCAACTTATCGGCTATGCCCGTAACAAAAGCTCCAGCTCCAGCTCCAGCTCACGTATTATCACGAATGAAGCGACAGCACCAGATAATCCCCTCCCTTCCTACTCGTCCGCAAAGATCCACTTCCCCTTCGGCCGAGTCGCCTCCCAATACCGTTCCTGCACTTTCTCCCGTTCGATGAGGTCCGCCGCAGCCCGGTCCTCCGCGTCCTTTTGCGTGGTCGGGAAGTCGACATCCCACATCCCCGGAGCTTCCCGCGGCCGTGCAAAGGCCTGCCTGTGCGAGCCGAATCGGTTGGCAAACTCCCAGACCTTTGCTTCGATCAGCAGATCCGACCTCTCCTTCGGGGTCATGGTCCTCAGCTGGCGGCGTTTGTCTCCAAGGAAATCTTGCAGCAGGCGCCGGTCCGCCTCGTCTTCGCTTTCGCCCGGCTTCTGGGCCGTTTTGTATCCGCTACCGGTGACGTGTTCCCGGAGGCCTTTACACCTCTGGCAATGACGGTCTGTGCAACCGGAGAGAGAATTCTTCTCGTCGTGTCTGCGGACGGACTCGTGATATGCGTACTCACTATGAGCGGGGTTGAGCTTGAAGTCTTGCAGGCCAAGACGATGTACTGGTCGGGCTCGAAGAGGTTCATGCTCTGGCCGTGTTTCCGGATTGCCTCCCAGCGGGGGGTTGCTAAATGCTGGGACCCTTTTCGTTCTTTTAGTGACGGCTTGCGCTGACTTGCTGTGCCTATCCATCGTTGCGTCGACAGGCTCAAAATCCGCCAGTCCGGATTGATGTCCTGGGCCATGGTTGAGCTCAGATCTCTTGGCAGGAAGGCTTCGAGGTGTTGTTGGACCTTTGGACCTACTCTGGTATACTGACTGGTGAACTGGCGTCTTCGACCATGTCTGATCAGAAGAGACGCCAGCAACAGGCTCCTCGGATGTGAGGAGTGACTTCTCTGGTGAAGGCTTTGTCAACAGAGCCCCGAGACGGTGGTGGGTAGGTGGCGCTTTGGGTTCCTTGTCCCGGTCCGCAGGGCCGCGCAAATTATTTTGATCCTCTTTAGATTTCTTACAAGCCTTCAACGGGTCACAATTCGAGGAAGTTCCTTCCCCATCTTCAGCTAAGGCTGGTACGTAGGCTGCCCCGCGATCTCGGCGACTTGGAGGACAGGGTCGCTTCCGATTCGTGGATGGATCACCGGTCCTGGGTAAAACAAATGCATTGACGTCTCTAGAGTGCAGGATAACAGGGCTACCTAATGGCGACTTCTGCCGCCTGACATCTCGAGGATCCTTAGGGGTGCAGGGTCGATGCGCAGGCTCGTTGGTGTCTCGAGATGAGGACCTGGGAGGATCAAATATGGGGTCCCTCCTCTCCGCGGCCTCTAGCCGTCGATGCACCCGATCATTGTGCGCATGTTGTCGGGCTATTCTTTCATCTCTGCGAGCTTTCTTTTCCTTTTCTACTATTTTCTCAGGCAGGGTCCTGTAATTTTCTGTGGACAAGCTCGCTTGCTCGTCTCGCTCGCTCTCAATTTCGCGGCCCTCGCTATTGATCTGTCGAGGATATCGGGCCACCGTTGTAGTGTCTAGCATATCCTCTTCGTCCTGCACTGTTGTTGAAGGTCTTACGATTGTGGAACTCAGCCGTTCTTGCGCCATTCGTTGCCTTTTCCTCGGCGTATCAAGACGGCCTCCCACTTCGTCCAAGTCAAGACTGTCATGGGGTCCATCCGAGCGAATGACAATTGGAGCAGATATTGGACTTGAAATATCCTCGGCTTTAGTGGGAAGAGTCCTAGGAGTTGCTCCCAAATGGCGCTGATCGTTCTCAAGCACTTTCATATTTTGAGCACTACCCCTCGCAGAATGGCTCCGCTTTAGTGATCGTTCGAAAATCATGATGGGGGAACTATCACCGGTAGCTGGTTCGACTTTGAATGGTTTCGCTTGGCCTTCAGACTCAGGGGTGCCCTCGGTAACATCTCCAGAATCTGAAGCATTGACGATAGCTTGCCCAGCTCGCAATATGCTTGTATCGTCCGAAGGGAATACTTGGTCTCTGCTAGCGTGTTCAGATGCTTGACCGTGCCTATGGTCTCTATCTTTTGGATATGCTGATGCGCTATGATGGGGAGAGGTAGATCTAGAGATACCACAAGGAGTGAGACCCTCTGGGATTGCTGGCGGAGCGAGAGCACTCGTTGATCTGCGATCTTTAGCGGTGATTGGTGGGCTGGCTCTTGCAGGATTAGGTTGTAGATGAACGAGTCGCTTATTAGGGTGTTTCAGTATCCAGTTCTTTCGATACTCTTTCCACTGTCGTAGAGAATCTTTTTGCTCCCGAACCTTTGCCTCTAGGTGATCCCGGGCCCAGACAAGTTTACCATAGTCGCTTTCAAGCTTGACCAAGTCCTCTTTGACACGATGGTACTCTTCAATGTCGACGGGCAGATTCTCGGTCTTGGTCTGGGCCTTAGAGGTAGCACTTGATCGGTCCAATCCGCTGTTGCTACCGTGTCCACCAAAGTTTGAGCTCTCTTGATGCCGTTGTCTGGCTTCTTCAAGCTCTGCGTTGAGCTTCCTATTCTCCGCTTCTAATTCCTCGGTCCTTGCGGCTTTTGTTTGCAGAGCAGCAATCTGTCGCAGATAGTCGCTCCTTTCAGCCAAGTAGGCTCGGTCACCTGTGAACAATCCATGCAATTAGCAACTATCGTTGATAATCTCGAATCCGACAAAGGGAAGCTTACGCTCCGTGAGTTTCTCGGTAAGTTCCCCAGTCAGACGATGTTCAAGATCGTCGAGGAGCTGCCTGATGGTATGCCGGATCCCAGCCTCCGATCCCTCGGGTGACCCCATACAGACGACTTGGGCCTCATGTCCTCCTTTTTCCTTTTATGTATGCTGATACATTCTCAGATCCACAGGTCGCTGATTTCCAATAATGATGGGGGACGCGCTCTTTGGAGGGACGCGACTTCGTCTTGCGCTCTTTCTAGGGCTAGGGCTTCAGTAGATAGGTACCTTAAGTGGGAAGGTGGGATCTGCTTAGCCTAGCATAGTCTTAGTCAGCAGGAGGAGATCTCTTCCCGGGATTCTTCTTCCTCCATATATCATCCTTGCTACCCACCAAGACTGATACCATACATTTCTGGAGGGTATGACCGGATGCATTGTGACCCTGCAAGTTGATCATTCTGTTCTTACACTCGTTCTATACTCGTTTTGAGATTGTATCCAACGCTCGAGATCCGCTGCTCGGACTGTCTTCGAGCCGTTCTTTCACTGTTCTTATATATCATCATTTCTTACAGAAGAAGCCTTCAAAGCAAGCAGTTTACCCCCTTTATGCTTTCGACTTCTTTTTATACTTCCTGAAGTAATCTAAAGATTCTGAAATCCGAGTTTTCCTGTCATTTCCCAGAGATCCTGACGTCATTCTCAGTCATTTATTCACTTCCTTACCAAAACTCGCATCAAAGAAACAACTTCCTCTGAAGAACGCAACTTTCGTCCCAAGAATTCGATTTCTTCTGGATCCTACTCCTAACACCTACCCAAGCTTAAAATCTTCACCGAAGCCTCTCAAGTCATCTATCCCACCGTCGCTATCATAGCGCTGACCTTATCAAGCAAACCAAAAAACTTGTTCGAAGAGTTGATATACTACTACACTCTTGACTACCCTGATCTTACTCGGGATCCGTACAGTTCTATCCCTAGCTCAGAATCCTATTACGAGAGTATATCCTCGTTAGACGAGTCTGAACTTGCTTATCAATCCATCACTGAGACTCAATTAACAAACCTCGAAGCTATCCAAGCATCCTCAGCTATTATCATGATATATCAGTAGATCGAATCTATATTCGTCTTCTGTGAATCGTTCTCAAATTAAAAAATTTCAACATCTCGATGATTAATTAAGTTCAATTATAAGATGAAAAAATATAAAACATCTAAAGACATTATTTCGTCTAATTTATATCTAAAATTTCTAAATATACTACTTACGAAAGAGATAGCCGACTAAACTAAGAGTAATGTTGATGTTATTCGTCTTCTGACTGAAGAATCTCCTATTTAGCTTACGATAAATATATTTAAATCTTTATTCTGTGAAAGATTTTCATTCAAAGTAATTAAAGTCTCGTTAATCTTATTCGACGTTGAGATCTCGAAGCTTTATTAACACTCTGACGAAGCACTTTTCTTATATTACAAGAGAATTAAAAATCTTATACAAAGAGTTAAAGCTAAAAATAGATCTGTGATATCTTTTATAAAAGCTTTTCTCATCTCTCTCGAAGCTATTATACTCGATATAATTCTAAGAGCTTTTATCAAAGAACTAAATAATTTCAAGACTCGTAAAAAGATTATTCGAGATATGACATCGACGAATCGTTTCTTAAATACGATCTACAATTTTATCGAAAAGTTATATCGTATTAATATTGAAATTCAAAGGCTATACGAGAAAAAGAATAAGATCGAAGAATTATAATTCTATAAGTGTCAGAACTGTTAGCCACTCAGCTAAAAAAGCTGGCTCCGAGGGTGTCTGCGCTTGACAGCCCAGACACTCTATTTAGGCTCATATCTAACAATTGCCTCCCCCTCTACGGGGCACGTCCTCGGGCCCCATGGCCCTTGGGCAGGCAAAAATCGCAATGTTTCTCAGGGGACTCTTGCCCGCATCTGTTACGGACGTACCCTAGGTGTCAGGCACATAGGGAGTGTTTATGGCTATGTGTCTAGCACATAGAGTGTTTATTGGTTATTGACACATTCCCATTGACACATAGGCTAGCGGGGATTCTTCCTAGTATTTAAGCGCTCTTCTTCTGTACATATTTCCTCCTTATCTAGTTGTCTTATTCAATTTACCCCCATTAGACTTGACTCTGGGCACGGTTCTGACACTACAACTAGATCATCCACCCTTCCGTTCGTACTGGCAAGCGAACAGTAAAATAAAATTGTCAAACGGGACCGTTGTGAAGCTGTTTCGATAGCAGATCATTGGACACTCGGGTGTGGCCTACCTACAGGCAAAACGAACCATTCGTGGCTAGGACTTGTTGACCACAAGGAAAACCCCTTACGAGGAGGTCTCGCTGCATACGTGCAAGCACCCCAGCATTCGTGCAAACCAATCCCCCCCCAACAAACAAACTTTCAGAGCTAACTTCCTCTCAACATGGCAAATTTGAGCGCGGTAAACGAGGCTACTCCACTTGATATGACAGAACTGCAAGAGTCTCTCAAGGAAATTCAACAAGGAGCCAGCAGCCTCTTAAAACAAACGAAANGTCACAGCCTCATCAACTCTCTCTACTACTATATCCTCATCCCTCTCTCTTTCCTTCACATCAATTCTCAATCTTTCGTAGACATCGTCCTCGCGAGAAAATTGTATGAATCGATCGAATCTAAAGTTCTTTTTTTTACGACGTTAATATAAAGAAGTAGACAGAGATTTCGAGTCTCTCGCTTAACCTTAAATCACATAATTGATAGTATATATATATACTATAGTTGATAAGCATAAAGCGTTGAAATGTCTAGAATCGTTGAAAAAAAACATCAAATAAATTTCGTTAAAAGATTTTGATGATCCAAAAGTTTAGATAATACTAAAACTTATCTAGTAATAAACTTTACAATGTTTAAATACGGTGTTCACTAATCAAAAGTATGTCTATATCGTTGAAGTATTAAAATCATTTGAAAATCGTTCGTAAGAATCAGATCTTTTCTATAAGATATAGATATGCTTTGAATTAGTGAAAATAGTGTTACGGACGTACCCTAGGTGTCAGGCACATAGGGAGTGTTTATGGCTATGTGTCTAGCACATAGAGTGTTTATTGGTTATTAACACATTCCCATTGACACATAGGCTAGCGGGGATTCTTCCTAGTATTTAAGCGCTCTTCTTCTGTACATATTTCCTCTTTATCTAGTTGTCTTATTCAATTTACCCCCATTAGACTTGACTCTGGGCACGGTTCTGACAAATAGTATTTAAACT
This sequence comes from Evernia prunastri, assembly GCA_003184365.1. Lineage (NCBI taxonomy): Eukaryota > Fungi > Ascomycota > Lecanoromycetes > Lecanorales > Parmeliaceae > Evernia > Evernia prunastri. Next base: position 39,618 of record NKYR01000111.1, read on the forward strand.
ATTCAAAAACTACAACTATTTGAAATTTTCAATGACTAAAAAACTAGAACTGTTTTTAATTATCAACGAAATATATACGATAGATTTTCTCAACGATTCTAATCATCTTGACGATTGATTTTCACAGACTGAAGTGTATATATTTACTATTAATTATGTGATTTAAGATTAAGCGAGACACTCGAAATCTCTGTTTACTTTCTTATATCAACGTCGCAAAGAAAAAAACTTTAAATTTGATCGATTCAGACGATTTTCTGGCGGAGACGATGTTCACGGAAGATCGAGAATGTAATAAGAGGGGGGCGAGAGTATATAGAGTGGGACTGAAAGACTATGGAGGGCGGAAGGTTCAAGGCTGAAGTTCTGAACCCTGGAAATTTTGAATACACGCTAAGCTTATCGGAATACACGTTCTCATAGAGTAAATTAAACAGTCAACTTTATTTTCAATGGTAGAAAACCTGAAAGGTTTCGTAATCTAACTCATGTACAAATGGATCCCGTAATTACCACTATTTCAGATTATTAATCATGTGTGAACCATGTCTAAACCGTTTCCAAGAATCAGGTTTGGTCCATAAGGTGTCGTTGGGGTACAAAAATTATTTGAAAACCGTTCGTAAGAATCAGGTCTTTTCTATAGGTAAGGTTGACGACGGACCACGCCAAGGGTAAGCCCTAAAAGGTATCCCGTACTAGTTAGTACTCATGGAGTTATAAATATTTCCGCAGGTATGTATCTTAAGGTAATCTAACCGCAAGAATTGTAATATATGTACTCTGCTACCTCAGATAGTCATTAACACCTGAGACTGNCGAGAATGTAATAAGAGGGGGGCGAGAGTATATAGAGTGGGACTGAAAGACTATGGAGGGCGGAAGGTTCAAGGCTGAAGTTCTGAACCCTGGAAATTTTGAATACACGCTAAGCTTATCGAAATACACGTTTTCATAGAGTAATTTTAACAGTCAACTTTATTTTCAATGGTAGAAAACCTGAAAGGTTTCGTAATCTAACTCATGTACAAATGGATCCCGTAATTACCACTATTTCAGATTATTAATCATGTGCGAACCATGTCTAAACCGTTTCTAAGAACCCGCCTTGGCCCATAAGGAACTGTCGATGTGTCCGTCCTGGAGTTCTGCTCGACTTCTTTTTGGGTGTGAACACCAACATTTCTTTTGCATAAGAGCCATGTGCCCTGGAGAAGATTGGGAGCAGCTTCTTGTGAAAATGCTAAGACTACCGATGCGCCCCGTCAAATTGACGCGATTTCCCTTTAGTCGAAGATGCCTCTCAATCGGCGACAACAGAATACGGGGTGGGTGAACCCATGTTATCCCCTCCAAACCATGTACTCATGCAGAAAAGGATAGTCGGTGATCGTGTCATGCTTCAGTTGAAAGGGAGAGATTCGTTCATGACTAAAGAGCTCCGTGAAGATGGCAAGACGAACCTGCAGCAGTAAGTCTCTTTTCACTAGAACCACTTCTTTCCTCGTTCGTACTGAATTTCGAGCGACAAGACTTATTCTAGAAATGGAATAGCTTTGAAGTCGGGTCTCAGAGTTGGAGCAATGCGAGAATATTCATGCTGACTTCTACACGTCTCAGTGGCGACATCTTGCATAGTGAAATCATTGGTAGAAACACAAGAGACTTAGTAAGGAGTAGTAGAGGAGCGAACCTCAGAGTCTACCTTCCGTATGTTTTTTCGGAGTCCAGCTTTCCTCTTCTGAACCAAATGTTGAGTCTGGAGACATGTCTTGGGTGTATTTGCTGCCTGGGCGTGTTCCAAGGCTCGCGAATTCCTTCAAACAAGCAAGACTGACCCTGAAAGCACCTTGACTGAATATGTCACAATGACCCCTCGCATCGTGACTCCCGTGAGCTTACTTCAGTCCCCGCCATGCTCACCTGGCTTACACCGTTCACCAGTAGATCTACCCCGCGGACGCCAATCTCATAGTCTCGTTGCTTGATATCCATGCCACTCCTTCCCCTTCAGCTCAAGGGCCGCCGTCGTTGGAAATTCTCGAAGCAGGCACAGGCCACGGGGGTTTGACATTGCACCTCGCTAGAGCTATCCATGCTGCGAATGCTCTACGATCCAACACCAACAGCTCAAGCAGGGTAGACGTTGGTCAGTTAGCATCCCGTTTAGAAAAGTTTGCTCAAAATTGTCAGAGACCCGGACCAGAAGACGATTTGAGTGAACAGTCAAGATACTCCTATGAGCCTAGTAGTGATGATCGCCAAGCGGTCATCCATACTCTAGATCTATCCTGGAAACATTCAAAGCATGCAGAGCAGATTGTAAAAGGGTTTCGTCGAGGACTTTATGCCAACGATATCGTCTTTCATGTTGGTGACGTCTCGACGTGGATTGACGAGCAAATCACCAACCGCGGACTAGGCCCTGATGAAAAAGCATTTTTGTCACACATCGTATTGGACATGCCTTCTCCATCTCTTCATGTCGAAAAGGCGGCGTCGGCCCTCATGACTAATGGTAGCCTCCTTACTTTCAACCCCAGCATCACGCAGATCATTTCTATGGTCAAGATGGTCAAGCAGCTCAGTCTCCCTTTGATCCTTAGCAATGTTCTCGAGCTTGGCCTAAACGTCTCGGGGGGGAAAGACTGTAAGCGCATTTTTCAGGAGGATTTCCCCGAATCTAAAGCATGTCTATATCTCACGCCATGTTTTAAAACAGAACGTCCATGCTCCCCAGACTTGTTCTGCAAGCTGATTTCTGGCCTGAAAGAAGCTATACTAACTCGGGCTTGTGCAGGGGATGTACGTACTGTTATACCAAGGGCACTATTGAGAAATGCAAAAGCTCACATACGGGAAGACGATTCTTTGGGGGACGCCGACGGGGATTCAGATGACAGCGCGGTGGCTGACACCGCTGAAGCGAGTACGGCTGACCGAGACAATGAACCAAAGCATGATCAAATCAGCCGAATGGAGATCGTCTGTAGACCAAAAGTCGGTTATCGCGTAGCTGGTGGAGGTTTTCTCGGGGTCTGGAAGAAGATGAAGCATTAACAGTCGTACCTAGGAGGGGTTGATTACTATTCACATAGGCCGCTGCCCACCTACTAAATGTCGAAGTCATATCACCTTGGTCCTGTGCCGATATGAGTAAATTGAGAGCCCATCTCTTAGAATAAATGGCTTATCTAATGCCTGGAATCAGACTGCCTCCTCGAGTACAGCTTAAAGCATTCTAGATCTACTCTTATTCTATGCCGTAAGCTTATCTGTGTAAAATGCCTTCCTATCTCACTAAACGATTTATGCGCGGTGAAGATCGCCGAGAAACCGCTTGTCAAATGATGGTCACGGTTTGCTTTGTGACTCTTAACGTCCTTTCAATAATCTATCTCGTAATCTCGTTCGCACAGTAACCTTGTCCTCCCCCGTATGGTTTCGGAGTCAGCGTATCTATCTCGGGGACATGAGTTTTGAGACAGGTCTTGCAGCTCAAGAAACTGCGAGAAGCAGGCAGAAATGGCTCAGGAAAAGATGACTGACCCGGCTCCTCATATGATTTGCGGAGCCATCCAGGGTATCCGGAACGCGGTAGGTTTGGCATATCCAAAGTTGGGCATGTTATGTATCCCAACGCTAACATTTAGACGTAGGAACCTTTGCGACACTCTAGTTCCTCATCAAACCAGGGGAAATGGAGTCGAAGGGCTACTTACCTCTTGAAGTCTATCTTTCGTCTTCAACCATGCAAACCACCGCTTACTAGTCTCAAAGCTAGCGACACGATCCCCACTCCCACGTCCCATCCTAAATTTCTTCTCATCTTTTACGACCACCCTGTCGTAGACCAACCTATCTCCGCTATCCAGCATCCCAGCCAGCCCCTTTATTTTCCCTGTCTCATGATTTTAGATCGTCATCCTCCTGCTGGTAGTTTTCTAAGTTAATGGAGCATTTAGGAGATAGAAACTTAAGGCATAATGAATGTTTCAAAAGTTGGATGAATAGCACAAGGTGGATAACCTGCTAGTCGGGCACATAATTCATGAGGAACCAAGCCCTGGATATTCAGCGACAAGTGCCGACCGTTCCGGATAAAGACGCCAAGTGCAGACTCTAAGCCAGCAAGTCTGGTATTATCAAAGAGGTTTGTCCTACAAATTGCAAAATAACGAGAAATGAGCTTTACCGCTAAAGGGCGGACCAGAAGACGCGAGCTGCGGAAGTGCGGTTTCTGAGACCTGAGGGACCTTAGGTACTTTGGTAGTTTTCGTCTTTAAAGTCCTACAGCAAGAGCGTCTTCGCGTCGTACTGGCTCCTGATACCCCAAATACATCACTAAGAGAGACAGAAGACTGCTTACCTCCTTGTATACTCTTGGGTCCCTGCAAAGCCAATTGGGCTGCAGCTTCTGCACCCTGGATTATCATTCCAAAAGCCAGTATTGCTTATCAGAGGGGAAATACTCGGCCTTGGGCCTTGTCTAAAGAGTAGAAAGGCTGAAGAAATCTCTCAAGCCTCAAGATTTGGGGCAGAAGGAGGAAATATGAGGGGCAAAAACACGTACATCTGTCTTCTTGGCAGAATTTTCGTTGCTATTCTACCGGCTATTGTAATCACACGACTTGGCTGTGCAGGTGGGTGGAGCACCAGGTACGGGCTTTCTGCAAGATAGGCCCTTGTCTGGGATCGCATCTCTGGGGGACCGCGAGCTGCCCATTGGATGACTTCTGCACGGCCCATTGAGTTGGTCATTAGGCACAAAGGAAGGGACATCGACGTTACAGCTGTGAGAAAGACCCAACAATGGAGCTTATGCCGTTGAGTACTGTGGTTGTAGGTCCAGTGAGATCCTTTTGTAACGGTGTCTGCACAAACCTTCCGCAGCCTCGTCGATCAAAGGCATGGACTCTGGCGCCACGTTAATTTTGCCTTTCACATATAGCTATGTGTATCCATAAAACAGCACTGTGGTCTTCAAGCAGCTCAATCGAAGAATCGATTTTCCCCTTTTATTCAGGGGCCTAATAGAAAGCCAAGCCCGCAGAACGTCGTACAATCTCAAGTTCTAACGGAGTCACAAATTCGTCGATAGCGGTAATAGGAGACTCTGCGAACAGTAGACTATCTCACAAGAGTGCTCTGTTGATCAAGATCTCCATCTGCACGCTGCCCTTGCCAAATTAGGAGTTGCATAACCGCCACTGATTCCGGCAGGGTGCCTAATAATTCAGAATGTCCTAGACTGGGAAGAATAGACTTGGAAAAGACTTACTGAATGCGACGACAAGCGAGAGTGGGAAAAGGAGTGTAGTAAGTATTTATGTGGTCGGAAAAGCCATCGACGAAGACCAACAGAGCGTGAGGAGACGTTGTGGGCTAGGTAAGGCGGAGTATCAATGGGGAACATTAAGTCAGGGAGACTTCGAAGGACGTGAACTAACTATCCACGTCTTGGTGTACATTTTATACCCATTGTGAAGTGTATACCTTGATGTATTGTGGAGTTAGCATCAATTCCTGAGTGGCGGCTTGTCCCTCCCTCCCTAGACATTTGTTTTTAGAAGACGTGGTAAATACAGTCAAAATATGTGTCCGAGCTAAGTCAGAATAATAGAGACAAGGAAGGATTGGATCGGTCAAAAAAAAAAGGAGAGAGGAGAAAAAGAGGAGGGAAAGGTATATTGAACTCATCAACCCTCCTCTGCCCTCCTCTGCTGTATGAAGGTCCATTATTTCATAGAGTATGTTGTGGTAACAGCGTTGTTCGTCTAACGTTCGAGTACACGAGTGCACTAAAATGCAGAGGCACGAGCGGCTCCGGAATCCCCCCAAGGATATAATACCCGTAAGCTTACGGAGTACCTTACCTTATACTCGTATCACCTATCCGGGTGGTTCCGGGGTAGGGTGTGACTTACTACCTCACAAGGTGATACATCTTAATTTAATGTGGGGACTCCCGAACGCGTGATTGAGTCTGATAATTTGAAGACGTCATTGCTGCTGCTGCTGCTTTCGGCAGCTTGCTGTTTGCTGTCCTCAAAGTAAGGTACCTCCGTATAGAAGAAGAGCAATCGATATGCAAGTAGCAGGTGTGTCCATCTGCTGCTGCCGCAGACAAACGACAAACGACAAAAGACAAAAGAATCAGCCAATTCGTGGTATAATGACTAATCCAGCTCTGCGTCAACAAGTAATCAACATCTACAAAGGTAATCTCCAAATCCTCCGTTCTTTCTTTCTGCCCGCATTCCTCAGACCACTGAAGACTACTGCTAAAGCACAGTCGCAGAGCTACTCAATCTGGGCAAGGATTACCCTCTTGGCTACCAATACTTCCAGACTCGACTGCATAAAGCATTTGCCAGTCAGGCCAGCCTTCAAGATGAAGTGCAAATTCGGAAAGGCATCGAAAGGGCCGAATATGTGAAGAAGGAGGTTGAGGCACTGTAAGCGTAGGCCCATCCTCCCTGAAGGGCATTGCTGATACCATGAATTATCCAGTCTTTACCTCAAGCGATATAGAGCGCTACGCCAGCGCTACGGTCAAGCTTAAAAGCAGTGCCCTCGACTTCTTGCGAGCTTACCACGCTTCAAGCCTGAGAAGCTCTCCGTTGGAAATGCATCTTAACTTATATTTGCCCACCGCCAACCAAATTCGTTTCGTCTCTTGCCACTTTCAACCATGAAACCGCGTCCATGCTATCGCAAAATCCAGTACAGTACTCAATGCTGTGCGCCTCGAGACAGCCTGATCTGACGTGAGAATGATATTTCCGGGCCGCCGCTACGACTCTCAGCGCGCTGATTCTCAACGCAAACCTTTTCGTTCCGCTTTGCTCAATGGAGGCACTTTCACGTCCCCAAGGCATGAGATCCGGAAGGGGATTGCAATCCAGCGATTCTAAAAGCTGACTATGAGCATCCGGCCCGTCAGAGCATATGAGGCCACATGATGTCTACGCAAACCTCTGCATACATCGGTTCCGAGCTTTTGCAAATAAGATGGCTGCACTTATGGTTTATGTTGCTGTCAAATATGTATTTTGTTCATCCGCTCTCCAATTACTTGGAGCTACCGAAGGGTCGGGCTCCTGCAAGCAACAAATTTGCAGATCCATCTTCCACATTTCGACGCGCCCATGTGGTTTGAGATCTTGCAATAGTCTGGCCACGTGATGAAGTGGGATATCCTCTACCGCCGCAATAGACTCGTTGCTAACAAAGTTCAGGGAATAGTACCTGTCCGCAAGCGCTAATAGCTCAGTGCTGGGGAGAGTGTCGATTGTAGTAAACTTGGCAATGGAGCATCCCTTCCGTTTCAAGTAGTCAATTCAATTCTTCAAAGTCAGTACAGATGCTTTGAGGTGAAGGGGTCATAAGCAATGTAGATGAGTATAATACTCTCGAAACGTGTCTCAGAGTTCAGATTTGGGTATAGGTAGACCAGGAAGTAATCGGTCAAGGAAAAGGTTCACAGTCCAGAAATCTAACCCGCAAGCTATTTCCCAAAATCATACAAGGGACCCCCAAAGACCTGAGTCAGTGCGAGAGTTGGAAGGCTTTATCTGTTCAGCTGTTTCAAGTCTGTAAGCAGTGGGTATCTAATTGCGTCTTTCAGAGAATGCTGGCCCCGTCGATAGAAGAATGGGCAGTGCTGCGTGCATGTCGCTCATTAGGCCGTCACTGATGGGAGGCGGGACGGAGACGGAGCCGCATCATCCGGCTCCTTGACTCTGCTAAACGCATTTCATCTGATGCCTTTTTCTGAAGCTTTAGTAAAAGAGAATGCTTGAAGATTTTGAACATACAGGGACGTGATTCGGGCGTAGGGGCAATGTTCCACGATTGTTAGTTGCCGAAATATGAACATGGGTGTGGGACGTCTTAAACAATCCATACGTAAAATCTTCAGTTGTCATACTGTCAGTGAGAAAATTTGGAGGCGCCTCAAAGACAATTTGAGACCAAAGTCCAAGGTGGGACCATGAGGTGCTGGTAAAGTAGGAGATCCGCAGCTCTTTCACGTAGGTTAAAGCCGAGTATCGGAAAGAAGAATAATCGTAGCCATGTTAGGGTCGAATAATGGAACTATGTTGTACTCGTAGCCGTATTACAACCAAACCACGATGTGCTCTTTTCCCGAATGTCTTCGTATCAGTCGTTGAAAGACGATGACTGAGTGATGAGGTATAGGATAATGGATTGCCTGACTTAAGAGCTTAACTCCTACCTTGGCCGCTCAGGGGTACGAGCGGAGGAGGGGCACTGGCCGAGGGGGCAAGAGTTCCCTAAGCTACCTTAAGGTAAGGTAAGGTAGCGCTAAAGCGGGTAGCTCCGCGCTACTATCCAGATTGCGGCGGAACCTTCACCATCGGCATCAACTTATTCTATCAAGCCCTTTTCGTTATACTTATTCATCGCCATACATACAACACATGGGTTATTATTAAGCCTTGCAGCGACCGAGTCCAGTGACGCGCTTCAAATTCTGTCGTCAGGAGAGTCCCTACCGTTTCGGACCATCGCATTATCTTAGGATCTTCTCCAAACCCACTGGTCTGCAATTTGTTGACACAGCTTTCGCATAGAGCCTATTCTAACGCGCATCCCAGCAGCAAAACCATGCTTGCGTGCCTGTGAATTAGATAGTCACAAGCCACTTGAATTGAATGTGCTATCTGTCTCCCTATAGTGCAACAACTCTCATGGTAACACAACTTCCTCAAATCACAAATCAGAGATTGCTCGACTTCGGCCCCTTCAGCCCGGACCTGAGTACTCAAACAACCATCCTATGCCTATGGTCGAACGAGGGTCATTACGCAAAGCCATCCCATCCATCGCAGACGTGAATACAACATCAGCTACACGAAAGAGTACGTATACTTTGTCGTCTCTTTCTGGGTCGACCTCTTTAGATGGCAGATGGAGCGCACCGGTTCCCTGGGACCGGACCATTTTATTACAGCCAATTTAACCAACAGAACCACCATCCTCGTCATCTGGCCCGTTCAGGCTCACCAGTGAATAATGCCAGAGGTAGCTACCCCAATGACACCCCTTCGCCCTCTCGCTCGCCTGTATCCCAGGCTTCTTCCCACAATCCTTATGCGATGTACAATCAGGGCCATCAGCAGGGTCAGCACGTCATGATGAACGGCGCACAACATACGAGATTCATGCAGCCAGGCGCGGGCCACAAGTTCCAACATCAATCTTACCAGCAGCATCACGGCCAACAGGCCAATCACCACTCACAGAACCAAAATGGAGGCCACAGCATAGGCCATCAACATACTTTCTCCTCGGGAACTTTATCAAACGCCACTCCTCATTTTACCCCGAACAACCTTCACAACGGCAATTCAAGCAACTCTCAGGTTGGGGGGATCAATGACAACTTCATACCAAATCAGCATTGGCACCGTCAGATGCAGCTCGCCGCAGAATCCAGACAGGCACAATCGGCGCCGCACCACCATTGCAAAAAAGAAGGTGTAATATCACGAGTGAGCAAAGCCGTGGAACAAACGCCTACCGAAGAATCAGCTGAAGAGGGTGAAGAAGAGCGCAACCGGGCCACCACTGTTGGGGAAATCTCAAGGCAGGATTGGGACGCCTTAGATTGTAGCGGTCAAGGTATGAGGGCAATCTCAACCTCCATCTTCGCCTACAAATTTCTCAAGAAACTCTACCTTGACCATAACCGGCTTTCACGCCTTGACCCTATCATTGGTCACCTAAGAAATCTCACACATCTGGATATTTCGAACAACCAAATTATGGAACTACCGGAAGAAATTGGAATGCTCGTCAATCTGAAGGAACTCCTGGCGTTTGACAATAACCTACAAACGCTTCCCTACGAGGTAGGATATTTGTTCAAACTAGAGACACTAGGAATAGACGGGAATCCCTTAGATGAGGATCTTAAGGAGCACATCGTGCACCACGGGACAAACTCGTTGATCACTCATCTAAGGGAGAATGCTGCACGTATGTTTCGTCTTTTCCTTTTTCGCAATAAAATCTAGCGACAATTCACTCTAGGAGCAATTTGAATGACTGTTTTGCAGCTACGACACCTCCAAATGAGCGCCCCCGTGTGGAAATCGATACGTCTCCCGCATCTGAGACACTAAGTGTTCTGTCTTACAATATTCTTTGCGATAAATACGCGACCAAATCGCATTATGGTTACACTCCTTCGGACGCGCTTTCTTGGGATTATAGAAGAGAGATAATTCTCAATGAACTCAAAGATCATAATGCGGACATTGTTTGCCTGCAAGAAGTTGATCGAGAGAGTTTTGAAGAATGTTTTCGCCGTGAGCTTGCTATGGATGACTATCGTGGAGTCTTTTGGCCGAAAACAAGAGCAAAGACGATGGCGGAAAAAGATGCCAAATTGGTTGATGGATGTGCAACCTTTTACAAAGGAAGTAAATACGTCTGTCTTGACAAAGTCCTTATTGATTTTGCAAACACAGCCATCAACCGGCCAGACATGAAAGGCGAGCACGATACCTTCAACCGCGTCATGCCAAGAGATCACATCGCCGTGGTAACGTTCCTTGAAAACAGGACGACCGGGTCAAGGATGATTGTTGGAAATGCACACATCTTTTGGGATCCTGCGTTTGAAGATGTCAAGGTGGTTCAAGTGGCGATTCTTCTGGAGCAACTATCGAAGCAAGCGGAGAAGTGGGCAAAGTACCCTCCATGCACTGACAAAGCAGCTTTCCGCCACTCAGAGGTTGACGGCCAAGGCAAGACAGACCCTGCAGACGAGCCTGCTCTCAAACCTGGCCCGTCCCTTGAGTACTCCAGCGGGTCTCAGATACCGCTGATAATATGTGGAGATTTCAACGCCGCTGCTGGAACTGGGGTCTACGATCTCATCACGCGTGGCAGCTTACCTGGTAATCATCCTGACTTGGGGAATCGCGGTTATGGCAATCTTACCCGCGAGGGAATGGCCCATCCATTCAAACTTAAGTCTGCGTACAGCACGACCGCAGAGCTGAGCTTCACGAATTACACGCCAAGCTTTATCGGGGTCATTGACTACATTTGGTACTCTACCAATGCCCTGCAGGTCCGACATCTGCTCGGAAGTGTTGACGAAGAATATCTCCGGAAAGTGCCAGGGTTTCCCAATCACCACTTCCCAAGCGACCACCTGGCACTCCTAGCAGAATTTTCGGTCAAGCAGCGGAGAGATATTAAGGGTACGGAGACTGTCAATGGAATGCAGCGGGAATGGGAGCGGAGTAATTGACCGTATTTTCGCCTGTCCAAATCTAGATGGGAGGTGTTCTGTCCGGGCTTGGAAACCATACAAATACGGCGTCGTGTGCTCTCAAAGGAAGAAGACTTTTCGGGAGTAAGCTTGGGTCCTTCTTCTTTACAAGCACCAGGGTTTTCCATTTCGGTGTCTTGCATGCTATGTTAGGGGTTTAGGGTATCTCGAAGAAGTGCTCAGGCTTGTGCATCAGCCTGATCGCGGGGTTAGTGTAGTTGAAGGAAATGCATAGGCCTCGCTACAAACGCTTCGCCAATTCCAATGACCGTACGTACACCTATCGTTCGAATCTGCTTGCTTATGGCAGACTAAGTAATGAGACTTGGCCGCCTTGGGGCTTTTGTCATTTCCCCACGTAGTATTCAAGTATCCGGAAACCCAAACATGCAAAAGGGTAGGCATACGGGAGTATTGGGCCTCGTGAGGGATCTCTACTCGACTTGCGCAAAAGTTGTAGCAAGCGAGGGGCGCATATGGGAGAGCGGATGTACTGCGCACAGTTGGGAAGATGCATTTTGGTGGTAGTAAGCAAGCAAGGGCAAGGTGTGAAAAGAGTAAGAAAGTATTAAGTGGTGGGAAATTGATAGGTTTCTGTGGAAATGAAGACAAGACTTCAAGTAGAGTGACAAAAGGTGGAATAATGGCAAAAGGAGGTAGGTAGAGTAAGTTGGCAGGCAAACCTGATGGTAGTGGACAAGGATGTCAACAGCTTGTTCCCGGCCAGTTGGCAGAGGCCTGCATCGTCTTCGAATTATACCAATGTACTGTAGTTAGAGTAGATTTCATTAGATGCGGCTGCTGTCGCAAGAAAGAGATATGTCCATTGCCCAAAGTCGACGCAGAGGGAAGAAGCAGCTCGGACGAAGGAAAGAGAAGGGAATAATGGAGGCGTATGCAAAGCAAAGTTCTCAACGAATCAGACATGTTGTAAATCTTCTATACGTTAACTAATGAAGATGTCGATTTGCTTGACGAGTCCGAAGAGGCTTCTGGAAGGTCTTTATCCTTCTGCTGCTTCTTTACTTCTTTCCTTTTATTACTACTTACTACCACAATCACCGCTAACTACGTTATTACTTATTTTCGTGCTTTCTCTATCTCTCTATTTCTTCATAATAGTCCAGTAGTGTCTATAGTGCAACTTATATAGATAGGTAGAGTACAATGTCATACCTTATACTGTAATTACCTTAGTCCACAAATCGATGAGGCCAAATCTTTCGCTCGGAAGATTGTTCAGACCTTACCTTAGCTATCTACTCTTTATTAAGCGTCAGCCGCACCACTTATCTCCCCTGGCTATTGGGCAATTCCTGAAATATATGGTAGAGAGAGTATAGGGAGAGAGAGATAGAGAACGAGAGAGACAATAGGTGTCCGTGACAAGAATCGCGAAACATATCCCCCCCAATCAGCCAAATCAATAGCTCTCCTCTCCTTTTTCTTTTCACTCATTGATTTAGTATCATTATTATATTCTTCCTTCTTTTCAAACGAATTAATTTGAATATCAATGATTCGTATCAATATTAAATATAATTTATCAAGAATCGTAAAGCACCTGATGATTGGAGTCTTGAATGAGACTTTGTCTTTTGGTACTCTCTTGGTACTCCCTTAAGCCTACCTTAGAGTAAAGTAATAATTGATTGCTCCCTATTGGAATCAGGAGTACTTCGGTGCTTACCTCCCTTTCCCCCCCCATCCCCCCCCCAAAAAACCCTATTTTGACCCGCTCAAGCCAACACTACATACCTTGGAGCCTAAATTCCACTCAACAAATCTACCCTAGGTACCCTAAATCTACCCTAAGCCTTAAGCTACTTTGCTCATCTACTCCACTAAAGTAAAGTACCTACCTACCTTAAGGTACCTTTGGAAAAGAACCAAAAACTGCTTTCTCCAAGTCTCAACCAACGCAACTTCTTTTTTTCATGATATACATATCCCTCCCTTCCTGCCACTATCGCGACTTCTGCTTTTATACACCCTCCATCTAATCCCAATCCAACCCAATTCAATCCAATTGCGCACTTCCCGACTTCTATTTTCCCCCATCATACGCCGCTTCAATGTCCTGAACTTTCCCTGCTGCCCATAGCAATTCCCCTCAAATTCGCACCGGATGTTGCGCATAGATCCAACCTTCCTTTGCCCGCGACGCTGGCGCCGCTTCCATCAAATAGCACATAGCAAGCGAAGAGAAAGGTCTTCGACGTCCAACTTACTAAACCGTCAAAGGCTGGTCGTGTACTATTAAGAGCAGGAGCACGTGAGAAGAGGAGGTCTTCGTCCCAACCGTTACAACTACACATGGTCGCTAAATCGCTCTCATACCCCTCCCTCGGAGTTCGACAGGACAATCCGACTGCTCACGGTAACCCAGATTTCTCCTCTGCGAGACCTCACCCTTCCGCTCACATACGTGCGAGGGATCCCTCGCTTTGATAGTTGTCACTTCTCGCAAACTCTTCCCTCAATTGCCCAATCGAAGAGAGCTGTATCCTAGACACTGCTCTGGTTGGTAGCGCAGTACCGCTTCGCGCGGACGATTCATACCCTCTCTCTCTCTGAGCCGGAGGCTACTTGCGCTCATTGATCGAGCACTACTTGGACGCAATATTTACCTGGATCCAAGTTCTCCTCTGATCATTGGTGCTTCTGGCAAACTCGACTGGTGTCTCTGTCCCTTACTGCACTCGTCTCTCATTGCTTGCACAAGCAGCCAAAACAACGAAAGAGCTCCCACACAACACTTACGAGGCCACCCTAACGGGCACCGGCATTGGTCAGCTGTGACGAGCCGTCATGGACTATGCAGAGTACCACATTGTCTATGTCGACAACCGGGTGAGCCGAGACCTCGACGGAAAGCTGGTTCAAAAGTCCGAGACGAGCCGTTCGGATCGAGCAGATAGTTTCGGCGAACATTCGTGGGAGGATCAAAATCCGGAATGCTTGAAAGCTATCCTGGGAGAAATTGAAGAAGTGCGTAGCAACCTTAAGAGTCTTTTGTCAGTATTCAATGGAGGTACGTTTCCAAATCCTTTGGCTTCTGCCGAGAACGGCATCGGCATGCGTGACCAAAATACACACCACTTCTTTGGAAGCTCTAGAGACTAACATACTACAGTGCACACCTGCATTTCTGGCGATACTTGTATGGCTAAAGTCTCACATCTCGAATCTCTCGGTAACAATATCCAACCAGTGCTCGTCATGGTGGGGACGCCAACCGACGATGTGTTAGAAGGCCATTTGGGTGTGATCTTGAAAGAGTCTTCGTCCTCTGACCTCGAACATTGCTACGGTCTCACTCTCCTACAGCATATATCAGCGGAAATTTTGACTTCAAGTCTTTCAAAGCTGGTCGTACCTGTGGCGATGATCTACAATGAGGCATCCGAACCTCACCCCAGCCACACCTTCACCAGCAACCGCCCATCGCGGCCTTCCTCGGGGGGGTTCCCTGCGTTTGGTTCGACATCCTCCAGCCCGAGAAGGGCAGTCGGCAGACCGGCCCGGTCAGAACACCAACAGACGCTAAGATGCGTGGACACTGGAGCTATAGATGTCCTAAGATCCCCTTTGCTAGAAGAGCGCCTCCGTGGCTTGACGGTGCATGCTCATCGCGCGCATAAGGAGGCGCTAAATGAACGTGCAAAGTTCCTTGCGCAAAAGAGCGTGAGAAAGCGTTCTTGGCTTGGCAATAACGACAACAAACCCTACGCTTATCTTCGAGAAGCTATGGTCTCAGGACTTATGAAGGGCATCTGCAACCCCGACGAAGAATTACACCCAATCGACCTTAACAAGCCGCCCTCTTTGGAACCGAGAAAGGAAGAAGCGTTGTCACGCGCGCTTGGGTCTTGGGCGTTCTCCGGTCACGACTACTCGGAGGACGAGTTAATCCACGCAGCCTTCCTTATGCTTCAGCATGCTCTGACCATCCCACAACTTGATAAATGGCGACTGTCTGCAGATGACCTAAGAACTTTCCTGATGGCCAGCCGTGCTGCTTACAATGGCTTTGTGAATTATCACAATTTCCGTCACGTAGTCGATGTCATGCAAGCTATCTTCTACTTTCTAGTCCAGATTGGCACGCTACCTCCTTTTCCAACTTCGTCGGTACAGCCAGGCCCAAACAGGCATATTTCGCCAATTGCAGCTTTACTGAGGCCCTTCGATGCTCTTACACTCTTGATAACGGCAATTGGGCATGATGTCGGCCACCCGGGCGTCAATAACGCATTCCTCGTGGCTCTCAATGCACCACTCGCTCAATTGTATAATGACAAATCGGTGCTCGAAGCATTTCACTGTGCAGCCTACTCGCAGATCCTTCGTCGCTACTGGAAGGCTGCGTTTGAGGATATCCCGATGCGTGGACTCATGATTAACTCAATATTAGCCACTGATATGGGTATGCACTTCAATTATATGAAAGAATTGGGAAATTTGCAGAGTAAAGTGCATCATAACAATGGCACCGACGGCTGGAGTCCTCAGGTCCTGGACGACTACAGGATACTTACATGCGCCTTGCTTGTCAAGTGCGCGGACATTAGCAACGTTGTAAGTACTTTTCTGGGGTGAGTAACAAATACACAAACCTGATGTTTTATTAGGCACGACCATTCGAAGTCGCCGTCAAATGGGCCAATATTCTTCAGCTTGAGTTTGCTAATCAAGGTGTAATGGAGAAGGATGTGGGCATACCTACCACACTTTTTGGTGGACCACCAGAGTTAGGTAATATCATCAAGCTCGGAAACTCCCAAAACAGCTTCATGAACATCTTTGCGCGCCCACTGTTCGAGGCTGTTACGGATATTCTGCCTGCAATGGCATTCGCTGTTGACGAGATGAAAGCAAACCAAGACATTTGGACCGAAAGGATCAAGCAACAGTCAGCCAAAGAGGATATCATGGGTTGGAAGAAGCAAAGGTCGTCCGACGGTCTGTTATCTCCACGCTCAGGGAGCCCTGACCGTCCTGCTAGTCAGCCCGAATTCTCACATCCGGAAGGACTGCCAGCATCTCAAGACCTGGACACCTCCACGATCGCACAAGCTGCTCAGTCGGCGGACGAGCCGCGCAGGGCATCAGCTTCCTCAATCCCTCACCATGTTGGCTCTTTTGATTCAGGTGCCCAAAGCCGAAATACATCCCGCCGCTCCTCCCTTGGCCGCAATCTCAGTCAAGTGAATCCTACGCCCAGTTCATGCTCGCGTCGCTCATCAGGTGCGTCTCCTGCTGCAGGTACCTCGCATGCAACTGTCACGACTAGAAGGCTGAATAACAGCTCGCCCAGTCAGCTGCAGTTAGGCTTAAATGCCGACTCGAGATCTCAGGCAGCATCTCCTGTTACCACTTCTGAAAACATACAACAAAAAGGACGGGCATCTGAGGACACACTGTCTCAAACAGCATTTTCTGGACTCGGCTTGTCTACGAACGGAAGCCGCAGCGGCTCTCGCGGATCTGCCTGGACAGGAGATGTTTCACGTCGGGGCAGCAAAGGCGATGATACTGATAATTGGCGCTCCAACCGCTTTACAGCCAGCACTATCGTAGGTAGACCATACGCACATTCTGCTCACCATCGCTCATCTTCTGGCGCACATACCAACAATACCAACATGTCCCAATCTACGCCCTACTCTCCAACTGGGACCCAGGCCACGAGCGTCTTGACTGTAGATAGCGACGACAAGAGCTCTCAATCTAGGTTAGATACCTGGGCTAGCCCTGAGCGCAAAGGCATGCCGGACGTCGTGAGCTTGGAGCGACCAGGGAATGGGCATCGACCTGGGAACGTGGGTGGACTGGATGGGGCCAAGGATATTGACGTCAAGACTTCTGTGGTGAGTAATGGCAGCATGAGAGAAGGGGGTGGACATCAACGCGTTGTTGGCAGAAAGGGCTCGAGATTTAATTTCAACTTTTGGAGAAAAAGAGGCAAGAGCGCGGAGGCCAGCCCCTGATATAGAACCATGGACTTCTTTATGAGGGTCTCGAGTGAGAGAATAGGGTAAACGTAAAAAGGACAAGGCTCGTCGAGGCGTCTTTAGCGTTCGTTAAGCGGTCTTTTTTTTACCTTCATGATATTGCGATACCCTGGGGTGATGATTTGTTTACTGGTACGCCTTGTTCCCGAAGGGCAGGCGAGGTGTACATGGTGAGCCTGCGCCGTTTGAGGGGTTTGGACTGGTATATCACTCTCCCGGAGTCCCGACAGATGCAAATTGGCGCTCTGGTCAGATCTTTTCACGTGGTCTAGGGAACGTTCAAATGCTTCTTCCCCAACCGCAGCAATTCTGTGTGCATAGTATCATTAGGTCTATAACATCGGACAGAAGGGCCTGCAGCTTGACGCAGAGCTCTGAACATATATAAAACGCTTTCACAACACGACAATATTCTTGGCCCAATGTTTTCAAGTATTCAAACCAATATGGCAACGCTGATGTTCATTGGTGACTAGTTGAGATAACCATAAAAGCTATAATATGAATAATATAGGATCTATGTGGAGGGTTCTCTTTTACGATGCATGGCCCTCCTCAGTGGTTTGCTTATTAAAAAGCTCCGTTGCCGTCGGTCGCCCTTTGATGCCTGTAATGAATGTTTTCTAACCGAACGAGGAGTCATCTCTGCTCGAGTGCTGCAGCCCCTTCGCCTTCGTCATTGCTCTCTTACAGAGCCTCACAGTCGTCTACCTCGCCTGCCACCCCCTGGTCTCAGCTTGAGTCTCTCTGCCCCTATGGTTTGAAACCCGACCACGGCGACCCAATCACACTTCCACCCGCACCGTCGACCTTCACCCCCTCACCCCTCAGCAACCGCACCTTCTCGCCATTGTGTTTGCCCGCAACCCCCCACCTGCACATGTCAGAGTCAGCATAGCTACTCCGAGGCACAACACCCAGGCCACAAGACACCGGTTTTGGGCGCCGGGAGTCGCCTTTTGGCTCATGAGACAGGTATCGCTCCGAAAAGCGCGCACTTACTCTCCACCAAAGCCCCCAATACCTCCATCACTAGCAACGACGCGGTGGCAGGGCGCTCTCGGCGCAAACGGATTGTTCCTTAGTGCGTTCCCCACAGCCCTCGGGGAGGAAGACAGATGGTTCGAGAGAGCGAGATAGGTGGTGTAGTGGCCCGAAGGTACTTGGCAAAGAGCCAGCAGGACGCGTTTGCGAAAGGGTGTGAGGGTCGGATGCGAGGTGATTTCAGAGGCCAGAGCTGGGTCGATTGGCGCCGGTGGTGGCGATTTGGGTGGATCCGACGGAGGAACACCCATGGCGGCTCGAATGTCGCCTTGCTGGCTTCGTGCGGGTTTCTTGGCTCTTTCTGGAGCGGCGTCGCCCGGTACTTCCTCTCTCTTCCTCTTCTCACCCTTGGGCGTCTTCCCTCGGACCGTCAAGCTTTGCCGATCCAATTCTACTAGATCAATCTTTCCTTCAATTATGGCTTCGCCGAGCTCTATACACGCTTCCAGTTGCTGTTTGCTCATGTTTCTGGTCGCAGGTGATTTCAGCTTCGCGGTCCAATGGGTGGGTTTTTCGTCTGGGCGAATGGAGGTAGAGTTACCGATAACTGCGTCGAGAATGATGCGGGCGAAACAGTGGTCTAGATGGACGGGCCAAGTGGTTTTGGAGCGAGCCTGAGTGGGAAGGGTGCGGGTGTAAAGGATTGTCCAGCGAGACGTGAGGGTATTGGAAGTCATTGCTGAGGAGTTTTGACTAGGTGATGAATTATTCCATGCGCAGGGCAGACCGACTTTTTGGATTCGCGACGTGAATTTGGTAAGATGATCAAGTCAACATTGCTGCCAAAGCGCGAAAGTCTTTGGTCACTTAAATCCGTTGTTAAAGACCGAAAGCTAGGCCTTAAACTGAGTCTTATCCGAGGCAATAAGTGTGAATCTGCGAGTGGACTGGGGAGATTGATCATAGTCATACTTCTTATAATAATAAGGGTGAGCTCAATGACACTGTTTACAACTCATCTCGTGGTGCCTTCTCCTCTGACCGATCAATGGGCTCTTCCCACATCTAGATATATGATTTCAGAGTTAGCATCTCTTCTACGGGATCGGATGTGAGCCGTGACATAGGTCTTTCAAGTGTTTCAATCTTGCGGAAGGTCCTGCAGCTCAATACTATGTGGGAATTAGGCAGAAATGACTCGAAGAAGATGACTGACCCTTTTTTTGGGGTTTGGAGGTTCGTCCTCTCTCCTGTCTCTTAGCACCGTGTCTTGCCCTTCTCCTTCAGCGGTTGCTGTGTTCTCTGGCTGGGTGTGCTCCTCTTTCTGACTCTGTTCGGCCATCTCCCCTACCCTATCTGACAAACTCTTGTCTTCCTTTCGTGAAGGTTGCTCGGGCTGCTGCATCTTGGCGCCTTGTCCACCAGCTCCAGCGTTGATTGAAGGCGCCGTAACTTTCGGTCTAAAAGTGGGGATCTTGCCCGGGCCGGTAGACTTCTGCGCGAAGCTTGTAACAGTGCTTTCCGAGGCTTGGGAAAGGGCACTGCTCTGATGCTTTGCTCCAATAGTTCCAGCGACTGCTGATAGTGAACCTACCAAAAGCTGCACGGCAAAAAGACTCAATCGCCACAGCCACTTCGTAGGCAAATATAATAACCACCAGCCAGGTCCGTAGATGAGGCGTCGGAACACAAGCCAGGCAATGGTAGCAGTAAGAATATAAAAGGCGCTCTCAAGGTACCAGGTGTCAGATTTCTGCGAGTGTATGAGACTTGAAACAAGGGATCGGGACGACGAGAGGAGAGTGTCGAGGTTGCTGTAGGATTCCGAGAGAGTAGCTAGGTCTTTGGTAGAGGTTTCTTCATAAAAAATTAGCCATAATGGAGGGTCAAGACCGTCTAAGTATTCTGACCTAGAGTTTCCCTTGCGAATTGGCTTCTTTCAAGCTCTGCTGACATCAAAGCATGGGTCCTTCTCAAGGCAGCCGTCACGTCACTCGAAGCATTGAGCAATATTTCCTCCTGCGACAGCTTCTCTTGACCCTTTTTTCGACCGTACGCTGTAGTGCTGTTTCCTTCTTGTATACCTGCGAATAGGAGCTCTCGTTCCTTGCGTTTTGCGGCTTCTGCGTTGCGCTTGGCTTGCAGCTGGGCTTTGCGGAATTGGGCACGGGCACTGTGGCCATGTGCGTTAATATGCAATTTGGATGAACGGAAGTGCTATTCGATGCCTACATCTTTAGATCCTCCCCCAAACGCGTAATTTGTGCTGCTAGATCTACCCTTTGGTTTTCTTTTCCACTGTCTCTCCGGCGAGCACTCGATGACCAGCTAGAAACATTTGTCTGATCCTCTACCGTTTGTCGAAGTAACTCGAAGTCCTCCTCCTGCTCCTTCAAGCTCTGGTGTATCTCTGCACTAAGCTCCGCGCGGGCGTCGCCGCCGTCAGGGGCTGAGGAGCTGGCACCAGGTTGGGTGGGAAGCTTGGACAGACGGCTAATTAGCTGCTGACTCTGCTTCAATGATTCGAAAAGATGTGTCAAGCGGGCATTCAGTGCTTGAGTGGTCATTTCCGAACCTGAGAAATTGTTCAGGGCGATGGAGAGACGGCGGAGGTGATGCTCCGGCGAGTTCCGCACACTTCAAAGGATCGACGTTCGGACTGCAATGTTTTCTTCCAAACCTTTTCTTGAATATACGAAATAAGGAGCTTCATAAAGCGAGATTCGCAAGTAAGACCAAGGTCTACTCTCCGAAATTGATTGTTTCCTTACCTGTCTGTGGATTTGTAGTCATGATCACCAAGCACATCACGGAAGTCACTACCAGGTTCAATCCGTTCGCAAAGCCTTCAAAGACTTGTCGAATTTTTCTGGCGCATCTACCTGCCAATGCCAGAACGACCATGAAGATCAATACCACGGTACTTGACCGCCATAGCCAAGAGCCTAGCTTCTTGAAGCTGAAATTTAGTACGTGCTTCACACCTAGGCATTTGGTTCCATTACAATGAGCCTGAGCTGATCAGATGTCCCCATAGAAGACGGGAAAGAGATACAACTGGACACCGAAAAGCTGAGAATAAACGACGTTGTGGAGGAGGGGGATCGTCATTCAAGGGGTTTGAACCGACAAGCAGATCTAGCCGGCAATTGAAGGATCGTGAAAATAGAACACCGGCATGGAGCTTGGAACGCAGTCTCATACGGGCATACATGTTCTTTATGCTAAGCTATCTATTGCTGAGACCGACTTTGAGGCAACTTCCAGTGTCGAACATCCCCATATTTCTCCGTCCACACGGGGTACACCCGTACTGGGAGGTGATTGAACTGGGAAAAGTGGCGAGCTTAGACGGCAGCGCCAGAAATGAAGAACCACTTGTCATAAATCCCGTCAATGGGCTTGGGAGGCAGGTCCTCATGCCTGGGGATCTTAAGGGAGCTTGGGTCCACACGGTCTGGGGAATGCGAGACGGTCCCGTTGGCCCTATAGCGATGTTAGCTTCACAGTCTCTTTAAGAAATTTGAAAGACAATGCAGCTTACAGCGAAATGCCACCTGGCTGAGTCCTGCCAGTGATCAACTTCTCCCAGGCTTCCGCACACTCACGAATGACATCTGTGGCGTACTTCCTGTTCTTGCACTCGCCTGAGAAAGCAAACTGATTTTCTGGCTTTCCGTCTGGGATTTTATAGATACGGAACCACTCATTGGTAGCCCTCAACAAGCCAGGTAGGTGTCGCTCTACATCCTCAATGTCATTGAGTCGGGGTGCCAATGGGTCATTGACGTCAATGACAATGATCTTCCAATCAGTCTCCTCCTCGTCAAGCAGGGCCATGACTCCAAGGACCTTGACTTGCTTGATTTGCCCCGGAGTTGCAACAAGCTCACCAATCTCGCAGACGTCGAGGGGATCGTTGTCACCCTTGGCCTTGGTCTCCGGGTGGAGAACATTAGGGTCTTCCCAGGTCTATTTTGGTTGGTCAATAAAGCGATACATAAGGATATAGGTACTCTTACCTGAGGGAACGCCCCATAATTCCATAGGTAACCTTTGTGAGGAAAGCAATTGCGGACATAGCGAAGCTTGCCCTTCTTGATATCTTGTTTGATTGGGTTCAGGGTTTCTTCCTTGGAAATCTGAAGAGTTGTATTAGCACCAGTGCTTTCGGCAATGTCGTTGTTGTGTCAGGTGAGGCCTCTTGCAAGGCTTGTCACCTACCTCCATCTTGGCATTAGTCCATCGTGGAATCTCCACAATCATATTGAGAACAGTCTGCTGTTCATTGGCATACAAGGGGATGTCATGGAATGGCGACAAAGGCACTCCATCTTTTTCGATGTAGATTCGGTGCTCCAGTGTGTTGGGAGCCCCGTTCTTTCTGACAGAGTATCCGCCAGGGGCATTGGCATGGTAGCCCTTCTCGCTAATGGGGAGTGATGTCATCTCGAGTCTTTGTGATGTCTGAGTAGAGAGATGTCTTGAGATTTGTGAGGCTCGAGAATTTGTAAAGTTGAAATTTGTGGTGGGGCTCGGCTTTGAGTTGGGGGAGGCCAGTGTGGATATAGAAGCTGTGCGGTGAAGACGCAAGTTGTTGACGCTAATATTGATAGTTCGCTCTTTCCGGAAAGCACCTTTCAAAGTTCTAGAAATTAGCATGTGATATTATATTGATTATAGGTTCCAGTTATGATATTATCATCACGTTATAGTTTTATATTGTATTGTATTGAATGCAGACTCGTGGAGTATTGTGGGCAAATCAATATGAAAATAATTAACCTTACCCCGTAAAGTACAATACAGCTTTGGCTTGGCAATCATCTTTTCCTTTCGGATTTTTTGATTTATCTTTATCATCTCACACCACTCCGTAATATTGCATGGTAGCAATTACTGGTCTTGGATGCTTCGAACCCTCGCTACTTCCATGGCCTCCAACCCCAAAAGAGTTCCCATACCCAAGAATGGCGTGGATTACCGGGGCAAAGTCGTACTGGCACCTATGGTCCGCTCGGGCGAACTACCTTCTCGATTGCTCGCTCTCAAATACGGCGCGGACTTGGTTTGGGGGCCCGAGACTGTCGATCGGTCTATGATCGGAACGACCAAACGCTTCAACCCGACAACTTCCACTATCGATTTCACTCGCTTGCCCTCCAACTCCTCCAGACCACATCCTCCAGTCCAAAAAGAGAGCCTAATTTACAGAATACATCCTACTCGAGAACATGGGAAATTGATATTCCAGATCGGGACCGCTTCGCCGGAAACGGCTGTTGCGGCTGCAAAACTTGTCGCCGAAGACGTCGCCGGAATAGACGTCAATGCAGGGTGCCCAAAGCCGTTCTCTACCTCGGGCGGTATGGGAGCTGCGCTCTTGGAGACCCCGGACTTGCTAGCTTCGATTCTAGCAGCACTGGTGAAAGAGGTGGGCGAGGTGTATGAAATTGGCATTAGCGTGAAGATTCGCCTTTTGGAGACAGCAGATAGAACAGAAGCACTCGTAAGGAAGCTTTGCAGGACGGGTATCACTGGACTGACGGTACACTGCCGTACTACTCCTATGAGGCCGCGCGAAAGAGCTATACGAGAACAGTTACGAATGATCGCGGACATTTGTCGGGAGGAAGGCGTGGCCTGCTTGATGAATGGGGACGTCATAAATAAAGACGAGGCGTTGCAGTTGGCGCAAGAGTATGGTGTTGATGGTGGCATGATAGCAACCGCCGCAGAGGCAAATTCAAGCTGTTTCAGGACGAAAGAAGAAGGCGGACTATTACCCTGGAAGGAGGTGGTGACGGAATATGTGAAGACAGCATTGGAGGTCGAGAACAAATGGGGGAATACCAAGTTCCTACTTAGCCAACTAATGCCTGGGAAAGCTGAAGTGTTCAGGAGGGTCGCTGCTTGCAAGAGTTATCGACAGGTCTGCGACGTCTTGGAGCTGCCTGACATGGTAGATTTGGCAAAGGATGTCGACGAGAGACTTGGCATAAATGAGCAAAAGGAGACGAAAGCTATGAAGAAGGCAAAGCATCAAAATCAAAGCGCACACGCTGCCGGGCGGAACATGGGAAAGCAAAGATCTATCACCAAAGAAAGCAAAAGCCCTTTGTCTGAGCGAGGTGTAGGTGCTGTGCCCGCGATGCCTGCAATGGCGGTCTGAGAGAAAGAAAAGTACAAAGTACCGATTCCACACACGCCTGAACAGTAAGACTTCGATGACACAGCTTCCAAATGGAGGTAAACAACATTTTGGCTCATATCCTTGTGCATGCTAGCATCAAAAGAAAGCCCTGAAACTGTCTCGAATTCAGTCACGCCTGCTTCGAAGTCGGTCCCAATGATCTCTGCAAGTCATCTCGACCTAGAAGCACAGGCCAAGGCGTTCTAACTGAGTCATCCTAATAAAAAAAGGGGAAGACGCCAACCGGGAAGAAGAATGGATTCGGATTTTGGCGATCTAGCTCTGACCCTGGTACAATCTGTGCAATCATCAGGTATTACCACATGCTTGTGAATGCGAGAAATGTTCCTCGACCACTGAACTTGTTCCAGAGCTACATCCCACAGCCATCATCGGTGACCTTCTAGTCCTTTGTGCCAACAGAGGTACCTCAGTGATATGATTGGCGTCTTGCAGGGCTTCTTACCCACGAACATCAAATTTTGCTACCGTGAACAGCCCAGGATGGCACTTTGATTGGCAAATTCTCGGTATCCCAGTCGGTCCCAGATAGAGATTGGCGAAAAGAATCGAGCTTGGGCGCTGACATCCCTCTTTTGAGCCGCCAAATTATTGGAGTCAGTGCATTGCGAGCCGAAAGCGGGTCTCATCAAGCATCACAAAGCCAATGATTTAGTAGTCAAGTCTGAAGCAAACCAGCATGCAAGTTTCAGGTCGCTGCTAAAACGCCAGATACTTGCAAAGCCAGATCTAAGACGGTCAAATGTTCGTCCGAGCCATCGACGAGACGCTTGTCGACGTCCGAAAATTGCATGACAATCTTGTTCTTCTGCTTGTTACTCAGTGCATCGTCATAAATGACCTTTTGGTAGAGCTGGGATCCAGTCAGCAATATTCCCACTGGAAGACATATGAGATTTGGTTTTACCTGCGTTACAACTTGCGTAGCACTCCATCCGTCGGCCACCAAGTCCGTTACTTGCTTAGCTACAGCTTCATAGACGGCCCCCTTCGACCTTGGCTGCATTGCTCGAAGCAGTGCGTCGATAAGGTCGCCCGGAATGACGCCAGCTATCTCTTCAATACTCTTAATCGTGACCATGGACTCATCAACTTCGTCCACCTCCATAGCGTCCTCATCTTCTTCATCTTCAATGACTCTCTTTTTCAAGTTTCCTTTTGATCTTGAATGAGATGTCTTCACAGCGCCCACTAATCTTGCTGCACTCTGGAGGAAAGTGATTGCCTTTCTAAGATCTCCCTCGCTGCATTTGATCAGCTTGTCGACGGCACCGTCCTCCAATTTTACATTCTCGTTTTCGGAGATTTCTTCCAGCCTCTTCTTGGCATTCCCTTGATCCAGCATCTTGAAACGAAACTTGCTGCATCTACTCGCCAACGGATCAATGATTCTTGTGACATAATTGCAAATCAAGCAAAATCTGGTGATCTTGCTGTACGTCTCCATTGTCCTCCTCAACGCGCTCTGAGCGTCTTGCGTCATGCTATCTGCCTCGTCGAGAATGATAATCTTGTACGGAGGGCACGGGTACCGATCTTTGTAATGTGGAGGTGGGTTTGAGAGCTGCATTCTTGCAAAATCTTTTACCTTTTCTCGCACAATTGAGATTCCGCGTTCGTCGGAGGCGTTGAGCTCAAGTACGCGGGTTCTGAACATTTCGGGGCCGTAGAGCTCTTTGGCGAGGGCAAGAATTGTAGATGTCTTGCCTGTTCCCGGAGGACCATAGAAAAGCATATGAGGTAGCTATCGGCTCCGGTCAGTCGGTACACAGTCCATTGCTTGGAAATGCCATACATTGGAAGCTTGCAATGTTCGTTGCAGGACGGTGATTGTGTGGTCCTGGGCTGTAACATCGTTCAAGCTTCTTGGACGACTATGTGAAATCAGCGAAGACCCTGCGAGTGCTTCAGGTAGTCGTTCAACATACTACTTCTCCACCCAAGGTTGCAGATTCTGGGACTCTTTAGGGGCTGCGGGTTTGGATGACGACGCTCCATTGGTTGTGGCGACAGCGGCTGCACGAGCCTTGTTGTCGAAAAAGTTTGCCATTGGCCTCCAGAGACAGAAAGGCCGACTGTCTGCTAAAGAATTAAAATAATCATAGGAGAACCGGAGCGGAGAAGACGCGCTTTGATATAAATGCGAGCGCGCCAAGTGAAATAGGGTTAGAGTAGCAAGCTTCGCCTAAGGTACCTGATTAGTTGTCTGAGTCTCGGTTGTATAGTAGTAAGATACCAAGTCCCAATTACTTCAAAATTACCAAAATGCATTGAGAATAGCTTCCAAACGGACGGTTTTCGCAAGATACTTGTACTGACCAAGATATTGCATCCCATCCATCAAACATTTTTGTACGCAAAGGATCAACTTGAAACTTGAAAACTAAGGAATGATGTTAGAAGTATTGCAAACCTGAGTAATTTGCACTTACGGATAGAATACAAGTAGTGTGGCGGCGCCATATCAATCAGCTCTCTACTTCACTGTGCCCGAACGACCTTGTACATACCTCTGGAAATTGGCCATTTGCTGCCTTTATAGATTCGGCTCGTCGCACAGCCTTGCTTCGAGATCGGGACCAATGTCTGACTCGTGAGATATGAATGATGCCTCCCCGTCAGCCTCAGACCACCCCCCCCATGTCCCCAACGGCGACACCTCGCGGGCTCGTCCGATAGCCCCAGCTGCCGTGGCCGCAAGTACAAGCGATGACGAATCCCCCCAGCGGAAGCGGCGGCGACAGCGAGAGCAGAAGGCGGCGTTTTTAGATCACCTCATCCGGAACATCGACATCATTTTCTATGGCCAGCTCTCGATCCTCTATTACATGGAGTGTGTTCCCACTATGCTCGCGGCAACGCGCATACGATTCCCGTGTGTCCGCTAACATCATCTACAGCATCTCGCTCTTCAAATTCCTTCTGCGCGCTTTACCGCACTGGTTCTACTTTACCCCTAAGCCTTCGATATTTCCGCCGCCACCGCCCACGCACCGTCCCTACATCTGCATGATCTTTGGCAACAACATTATCTGCACCCTTTTACATCTTCTCTTCGGACCGCCGGCTGCCGGGGAAGCCACAAGAGGCTATCTACTTGGTGGGCTATTGATTGACTTTGTGGGCCAGGAGAGTCCGGTCAGCAGATGGAGATTGTTTTTCCTTGATGCATTGGTTCTAGCACTGCAGCTCCTGATCTTGGCCGTTACGCTGGAGAGAAAGAAACTTGCGGTTGAGAATGGGGACGATCTGGTAGAAGAGGTTGAGGCGGAATCGAGACAGGATCATGATTTTGAGGAACGGGGTATGCTGAGAGGGAACGATATTGTTCAGGATGACATTGAACTGCAAGATCTACGGCACTCTTCGTCTGGTCGAACAGGAGGTGACGAGGACAGAGAGCGAGATGAATTACTTGGATCCGACGAAAGCACCGAGCCGCGATATCAACACCCTTTGGATCCCTTCCTCACCGGACAGGCAGTCATTGTGAGCGTGCATGTCATGGACACTATCCGATCGCAGTGGCATTTCACCGCGGAGACGTCAGGTGAAGCGACCGCTTCGGGCGCTGCAGCCGTTGCCGCTGTAGCAGGGAGAACATTGAGCTATCGGCTAGGGGAGAGACTTCAGCAGACTCAGTGATGATAGACTACACGCAATCTATATGGTTACGCATAAGCAAGGCGTGCGGTGTCTTGTATATATCCTTTGGGTTAGGGTATCAAGCTAAAGTTTTCGGTTTCGATATTGTTCCCACCTTGGGCGGCAGCACCAAGGCACTTCTATCGTTTCTGCGATAGAAATCCGCCACTATCATTGCTGTTTTCTCCGCTTGATCTTCATGTACGAAGTGGCCCGCTTCGGGAAACACTTGCAATTGGTACTTGCCTTGCATTTGCCCAATCATTAATTCCTTGTCTAACCTATCAGTGCCAGCGAGTAGCAGCAGCTTTCCACCCTTGGCATCCAGAAACTTTCGGCTGAGGCCAGCAAACCAGCCTTCCCAGTAGGGCTGTGTGGCTGCAAGGTCGGTTCGCCAGGTCCACTGATGGGATGCGCTGGAAGGATCGTGACGAAGAAGAGATGGGACAGAAATGCGTGCAGATGTACTGTTACGGATTGTGCGAGAGCGTGTACTTATTGGGATCAGGTCATTGCACTAACAGGAGGCGATTATGCACTTGGCGATTACTTACTGCCATTCGATACCCGAAGTGATTGAGGGGAAAGTCTTCGGCCTGGTGGACAGATAGGACTGCATGCTTTGCAGGGCATCGATCGCAGAACCTGCACCATGAGAAGGTAAAAATCGATTAGAGGCGAGGCGACATATTTGGTCTTCATACCTTCAACAACGTCCAGGACCGCATAGCCTAACACCGCATTACCAAGCTTTCCACTCATGGCTACATTTGTCACGACAGCCCCACCAAGGCTGTGGCCGATCAGGACCAGGCCAGGTAATTCCGGCCAAGCCATCTGCGTTTGGGTCATACGTATGACGTCTAACAGGTCTTGACTCAAGGTCTCCAGACTCAAGTCGAGATCGGCATGGTTGCTTTGGCCATCAAGGGGCTCAATAACAGTCTCCCCATGACCGCGAGCATCAAGAGACAGAACACCAGCGTTTGGAAGAGCCTTTCGTACTTCCAAAGCGAAAAGAGCAAAAGATAGACCTGAGGATCCGGCACCGTGATGGGTCACCAAGAGAGGGCCTTTAGCCATTGGCGGTACCATGTATGCATGATATATGACATTCTCGGTGGGACGAGAACAGTTTAAATAGAGCTCTCGAGTGAAGTAGTCGTTCCATGGAAGTGGGTCTAGCGTCCTTCTACTGGTGGAAACCCTAGGTTGAAGAAGAAAGATTTAGACCATGACTTCTGTCGGTGCACATGAATGTACATCTCTTCAAGAAGAGGGAGAAGATGAAAGGCAGGTAAGGTTAGCAGAGCAGAAGTGTGATGCAGGCCAAGGGATTGGGAAGAATAGGTAGGCGATGAGGAAGAAAAAGGGGAGTTACTTGGGCCTAGCAAAAAGGTTCTTACTGGGAGAGGGTATGATTGTACCAGTGGATGAAGCGGAAGATGCGGAGGAGGAGGAGGAGTCATCGTCTTGAGTAGAATCTGGTGAGGATTTCCAATGATGGAATTCATCCTCTCCATCATCTTCATTATTAATATTGCTGTTGTTGTTGTTGTTGTTGTTGTTCTCTTCATCGTCTTGTTGAAGTGGAGGGAGGGGAGGTTGAAAAGGTAAAGCGGCAAGTTTTGCTTTTGCAAAAGAACGTTGAAGGTCACTCATGATAAGATAAGAAAAAAGAAAAGAAAAAGAAAAAGAAAAAGAAAAAGAAAAAGAAAAAGAAAAAGAGGTTGTAATAATAAAATGTGTCTGTGGTGTTTGTTGTGCATGACGAGAATCTTGAAGTAAAGTATGTACGGAGTAAGGTAAGGTAGTGAAGTAGAGAGGTAACTAAGGTGGTTCATCTTGGTGCTACTACATATAAGGTAGCTAAGGTACTCTAGTAAGGTTAGGTACGTAGGTAGGTTACCTTACTTTTAAGTAACATAGATTGTATCATGTGAACTGTTAGACATTATTTAAGTACCTTGGGGGAGGAGGTACTCGGAGAATGAGGTGGGATTGTGGCTCTAGAGTTACAGTATTTAGTTGGTATTTAATTGGTATTTATGTGTACCTTGGTATTCAGTTGAATCCAGGCCTTTGCTGGGGTTGTGAGGTGGGGTGAAAGATGTGCATCTTCCGAGCGTCTATACGAGTAATTTAAATTCTCCGTATGAGTATTCTATTTTAGCCTCCATCATCTTAAGGTACCTATGTTAAGGTATGACGATCGATTCACGCGAATCAAGAATAAAGTGAAAGGGTACTTACTTTAGAGCGTGCGCGCTTGCAGAAAAAAGATTACCCCCCGCCTCTCTTTGCCTCTTTGCCTCTTTGCCTCTTTGCCTCTCTGCCCTCTCTGCTTGCTTGGCTGTTTCAACCCTCTTACAACATTCCTCCCCTCCCCTCTCCCCCCCCTCCTACATATCTCCTACAACCTCATACCTACTTACCTACCCCATCCCTCGTCCCTTCCATCTCCTTCTCCTCCATCTACATCACCATTCATCACTATGCTGTCCACCAATCTCTCCCAAATATAATATCACAAAAACCCTGGTAAGTCGCCCTCACCTTCTACCTTCTACATTCTACAGCTTGTAATCTGCCGTTCGTTGCGTAATTGACTGATTCCGCCAACAGTTCCCTGCTATATTGTCCAAGACAATAATTTCCCCGTCGCTCGACACCCTTCATCAACGATTGCCTGTAGGGAACGAATATGGTTTCACTGTGGGGCTCCAAGAATGGAGAGGAGCGTGATGAGGGTGATGACGCTGAGCAAAGCGGCGACGATAGTAACCAGCAAACTCGACGCTCCGGAGGGCGTGAACCAGATGAAAGGACCCGTCTATTGCCCCCTCGAAATGATGGCTTCCTAGACCCAGATGACCCCGCCGTATGTCTTGCCAGAGAATAGGCTTGCTGGTATGGTACTGACAGTTTATCAGGTATCCCCGTACAACCTCTGGAGCGTTCGAGCTCTCCGCTACTTTTCCGTTCTCTTCGCCATCATCAGCTTTCTCTGGTGGGTGCTACTTCTAGTCTCAATCTTCGTCAGCCCGCCCATGATGCACTCTCGTGGCTCCGGCTTCTTCGATTTCTCATACACCACCCTCACCCTTGGCAACCTGCTTGTCGCCATACTCTTCTTCTCCACGCCTTCCAAAGCCATGCAAGTGGGTAGTCTCATCGTGGCCGGTTTCCTGTTGATCGACATGATTATCATCGTTGCTGTTCCTCGTATACGTGTGGAAGAAAGCTGGGTCGGTATTGCGTCCGTGGTGTGGGCTACTCTCATTGCACTCTACAACGTCCTTACAGATCGGGTCGTAGCGTGGGGAAAGAAGGAAGAGGAAGAGCGCCTTACGGGACGCAAGGAGAGCCGCCGTACCGTTCGTGAATGGCTTGCTGTGCTCGTTGAATTTATAATCATGGTAGTCATGATCGTTGTTGTCATCCTTTTGACTGCAACCCTGATCCTACGCTCTCGGGATGCTGGTCTAGCACCTCCTGGGAAACGATACTACGTTGATGGGGACAAATACCAGCTTCACCTGGCATGCGTCGGCAATGTGACATACAATGCCCATGGCAAGCGCAACCCCACTGTGCTCCTCGAAGCCGGAGAGAACCCGGTGGAGGACACGTTTGACGACTGGGTTTATGCGGCTTACCAGAACGGAACCATCTACCGTTACTGTTATTACGACCGACCAGGTCTCGCCTGGTCAGATAATGCGCCCTCCCCACACTCCGCAGGCATGACCTCGGATGCCCTCTCGGAAGCTCTTGCCCGTGCTGGCGAACAGTCACCATGGATTCTTGTCTCGGCAGGCATAGGAGGTATCTACAGCCGCATCTTCGCCAGCCGCCACGTCCGCCAGGTTACTGGCATCATGCTCATCGATGCCCTGCATGAAGACCTGTTACACAACGTCGGCCAGCCAGGTCGAGGCTTTATTCTATGGGCACGCGGTATCATCTCTCCGCTAGGGTACGATCGGCTCTTCGGTGCCATCGTCAAGGGTCGCACGCCCGAAGATCGGGTGTACGGTCGCTCGGCTTACCAAGGTGGGAAGTACATCAAAGCGAAGCTGCAGGAGAACCTTGTTGCCAATTCCCTTACGAAGAATGAGGTGAGCCAGGCAAGAAACATCCAGAGCCCCAAAACCCCACTCGTGGTGGTAAGTTCGGGCATCAATGTTAGGAAAGACGATGAGTGGGAGAGGAAGCAGAGAGACTTAACACTGATCACGGACAAGCTGGTGAGCTGGGATGTGGTCAATGCGGCGCCGCATGAGGTGTGGAAGACGTACGAGGGCCGAACCATTCTGGAGAAGAGATTGGGTGAGTTGGTCAAGGGTTGAAGAGAGCTATTAGGATCGGATCCGCGACGGCAGGAGGAAGTGCTTTAGCAAACGTACATATGACCTATTGGCGGTGTCTGTTATATCTTGGCAATTGCTTGTTTCACAAGCGAAGTATACAATAGTATATATTTTTCTTTTTGCACGTGGCTTTGTTTTGGCGCCGGCGGGTGTGTGTCGATCATAATCATTGTCTCATCTCATGTCTTTAGCAAAAGTCTGTCTGTTTGACCCCATCCATTTGCTCCTCCCTAGCTGAACACCTGAAGTGGTCCGTCAGGGCTCAATATCACACAAGAGGGTTCAAACTGCATAGCGTATCTCATCATGCACCGCTCTTCACGGGTTAAGCCGTTAAATCTTGTTTACTCTTATCCCCACCGCCTAGCCCATAAACTTCCGCGACCCGCTTCGCAACGCCTTCACCGCTCCAATACGCCCCGGTCACGGTCCCCAACGCCACAAACGGAGCCGTGTGCTCACCCGCGAACCAGAGACCTCTCTCCGGGCAGCCCTCCCTCAGCGCCTCGATGTCCCTGTCCAGCTGCACCTCCCCGTCCTTGGCTGGATCGCTGGCCTGGAACGTCGTGTAAGAGCCGAAGCCGGCGAACTCGTCGTTCTGCCAGTCCGTGACGAAGATCCCCGACGGTTCGCAGTCGGGGGACGAGGTGGAATAGTCCGGTAGGAGCGAATAGTATGGCTGGAAGAAGGCGTCGAGGCGAGAGAAGTATTCCTCGGAGGCTGGATCGAGGCCGTGGATCAAAGAAGTGACGTGCTGAGCGCAGGGTCCATGGAAGTAGAACAGGAGTGTTGGGTGCGCGCAAGGCCCGGGGAGAGAGGCGAGCGAGACGCATTCGGTGGTCCAGCGCTCCGGATTCTGATCCGAAGCGTACTTGGGAGGGAGGAATTGGGAGAAGAATGCGGTTGCTGTTCCCTTGGAATCTCGCGAGAGCCAGAACGCAGAGGGGAACATGATGTACACCTTCTCGAGACGACCGTAGGAAATGTGTTTGATGGCCGTAGTGATGTGAGGAGGAAGGACAGGCGAGAAAGAGGAAACGTTACGTTTTAGCCAGCCTAAGGGGCAGGTCACGATCACTTCATCAAAGTCTACGGTGTCGTTCGAAGCCGTGGTGATGGTGACCGAGGGTGGTTGCCCGCTTTGAATATTCGATTTGAAGGCAGTGACCTTTGTAGAGAGTTTGAGTTCGGCTTTAGCTAATGCGCTTTTGGCGATGAGGTCGAGGATTGATTTGTAGGTACTAGCCAAGAAGAGGTTTTCTGGAAAACGTAAGTAACGGTACCTTGGGCAATACCTGCTAATAGCAGGCTCAAGCATGGCTACTTACCGCCCTCGATGCATTCCTCCAGCCAGAAAAATCTCAGGCTTTGCTTCTCGATGGGCTCACCCACAAAGTCTCCCCACATGCGAGCCATTTGAAATACCAGCTTCGAGGAAGCAGCATCCAATCCCTTTCCCTTCACTTCACTCCTAAAAAAATCCATAAGAGAGCTTTGCGGTGGTATTGAAGGGCCATTCTCCCTGCTGTACTTAAAAGCCTTGGATATGATTTCCCAGACAAGCTCGGAATGCTTCTTTGCTGTCTGGCCCTCGACCAAATGGCCGGATTCGTCATAGAGAGAAGGGCTGGCCTCTTCCGGAGATGAGAAGGTCGTGTCACGAGTCTTATCGGCGAGATCCAGAATGGGGTTGTGGTCAGTGCCCTTCATAGAACGAATCAGCTTCCGGAGAGTAGGATTATGGCATCATTGTCTATGTTTCACATGAATCCAGTTTGGCCCTCTGTTCGATGTTAGTGATCTTGGCATAAAAATCTAGCGAGAAAGAGTATTTACAAGTCGATCAGGTGGCCCTGTTGGCTGACCTGGTGGACCTGATGTTCGTCAGTGAGCTCCATCTCCCCTATACGATCGAGACTGACTCACACGCCCTCCTACGCGGTCGCGTGCCTCAAATATTGTCACCTTCAGACCCTGCTGAGCCAGCACCTCGGCACACCTCAGTCCCGAGATTCCAGCGCCGACAACGCAGACTACGTACATTTATAAGTCAGCATTTCTTAGTCAAGATAGGAAGCCCGGCCTCATAATCCAGGGGTTCAAGAGTAGGAGTAGGGGTTTACTTTAGGACTATGCCCTGCGGCTCAGGATTTATAACAAAACAGGGAATCATAAGGCAAAACATGCGTACCGTGAGGAATTTGGCCGTTTGGAAGTAGTCGACGAATCATGCTGTTTGTCGTGCTATGCACGGACAGAGACAAGGTTTTGTCTTGGTAGTGCAGACACAAGTCTCTCTTCTGAGTGATGACTTGAGTGCGAGACCTGCATTCACGAGCATAATGAGCCCAGCACTCCATGATGCAGCAGATGATGGCTTGATTGAGAATTCTTGGGCAGCATGAGACGAGAAAAAAAAAAGCAGAAACTGGAGAAGTAAAGCATTAGGGTGTAGAAATGTGATGTAAGTGATGGTTATGATATTATTTATGGTCTGATGCTTGTTGGAAGACTGAGGCTTGTGGTGGAGGTTTGGATGATTGATTTCAAGAGACGAAAGTGACGTTGTAAAATGTGTACAGTGGTCGGTCGTATTGAAAGCGGTGAAATGCCATAGTATGGAAGGTGCACATATGGGGTGCATTATCACGTATACTGCATTGACCGATCTGATCTGATCTGATCTGATCTGATGAAATGGATGTTTACCACTACAACCAAACTTCCTTTTCTTTAGCCCCAAAATATCTATCGATCTTTAAGAAAGGATGCCAGTTGAGTCTATTTGAAGTTGCCACGAAACCTACTGGATATAGGATGGTCAAGCAAAAGATAATAATGGCAATGATCAGAATAAGAATTAGTAGAAGAAGAAGAAGAAGAAGAAAAGAAAGAAGGAAAAGGAAAAGGAAAAGGAAAAGGAAAAGGAAAATAATAAAAATAATTAATGCAGCTGGTCAGTAATATATTGATTAATTGAATGAATCCCAGAAGGATGTAGGAGTGTTCGAGGTTTTAGGGAGATCCTGGACTTAGCTTATGTCTAATACAGTAAGTCAATGACTCGATTCAATAAAAGATAAATAGCTGTACAGGGACCCTGCATTTTAAA
Organism: Evernia prunastri; assembly: GCA_003184365.1. Lineage (NCBI taxonomy): Eukaryota > Fungi > Ascomycota > Lecanoromycetes > Lecanorales > Parmeliaceae > Evernia > Evernia prunastri. The sequence continues at coordinate 75,277 of NKYR01000111.1, forward strand.
TAAAAAGGGTAAAGTACTCTATGCATGTTCCGCACTGGCTTCGTTGTTTTACTATAACTACCTTAACTTATCATTTTTTTTACTGGAATTATTCTCATACCTTAGATTCTTAACACTCACCTATTATTAACATCATTATCATCAGTATTGGCCTCCTTGGCCTTATTTACAACTGCATTTAAACTACCTACCTATCTATCCGTCTATTTGCTAACAATTCGTTGCCCCAAATCCGCCAGGTGGCGCCCCGTAGATCACCCAGTATCTAACGTTGATAACGCTAAGGTAATGAGCTTCACAAGCATGCACAGCAACCCAACCCAGTCCCAAGGTGAAGATCAGTGCATAGCCCGATGCCTAATCCCTAACATCTGATAATGCAACTTCTCTAGGCAAAATGAAAATACTTCAAATCTCAAACTCCTCATCCAGCCAATGGCGAACAACGACCTTGCCTGCATCGAACGAAGGCTTCTGATTCCGCACGATCAGGGCTGCATGGGTGTGCCGCACTGAGTGAATATGTACACGGTATTTGCGGAAGCCAACCTCGTCTAAGGCTCGCACCATTTCGAACTGTTGCGCTGTCAGGGCCAAAGTCGGGAACTCACTGCGACTTGATGAAGTGCCATCCAGGTCCGACGACGTTTGAGAGGAAGATCGATAACCTTTCTCGGCATGCCCGTTTTGCTGCTGTCCATCGGGAGCTAGAGCTTCACGCTTTCCTTGCGATGCTGGTTCTGGGAGGTATTGCTGGCCCTGTCTGGCATTCATATCTTCGAAAGCGCCTTCCATTGCACTTCTCGCATTCTCAACCATGAGGGGAATTCTATAGCTTCCGAGGCCAATACCAGCTTTGCCTTCTTCATGCAATCTGATTCGCTTTTGACTTCGAACTTGTTGTACACCTGAGTTTATCAAAAACACGACAGAGCCAATTGGTATCAAAACGGAGAAGAGCGCGAAGACTGGGACGCTTGTGAGTAGACTCTGGCTGCTGCTTGCAAAGCGAGCCAACAATGGGGGCTTGGTCTCTGGAGGGTTTGGATGAACGGGATCGTCGGGGTTGATAATATTTGGGGCAAAGTCGGGTAGATAGTTGATAGAGACCGCGTCGAGGTTGGTGTAAGGGTCTGTCAAAGAGATGCTCGCGGTGTAATAGGGGGCAGATCGGTCATTGATTATATTCGCGTAGAGAACGCGGTGGGTGAATTGTGCAAGCGCAAGCATGAAGATACTGCCAGGATCTGCAAGAACGGAGAGCAGAGGGCGGTCTCCGTCGCGGAAGGTGTCGATCGTGAAGAGTTGACGGCCAGATGCTGACAGCGTTCGAGATCCCAGGAAATTGAAGACTCTGTATTGGACGCCAAGCAGCGGGGTCTTCACTCCAAGATGAGGAGTGGCGAAAGTAGTAAAGTTGACAGGCCTTATCCTCTCGAACCAGCCTTTTGAGTAGAGCAGTCCTATGGTATACCTCGCAACTAATCCACCTAGCGAATACCCAATGATACTCAGCTTCTTAATCTTGCTACCGTCTTTTTCCAAGTCTTCAATGTAAGTCTCAATCTCCTGAGTTACCCGCTCGGCTCCCAGATCAATTCCATCGTAGGTGAAGAAGTCTGAGTTTGTCTTGGAGACTAGTATATGTAGCTTCTCTTCCGAGTGTTTGTCGCGGAGGGAAGTTGCGAGATATGATAGATGATTTGGGTTGCCCCAAAGCCTGTAAGCGGTCAGCGGGCTGGGTAAAGGACAAATGAGGAGGTAGGAGGCAGCTGACCCATGGATGAGAACACAAAGATGGTCGGCCTTTTGGCGTCCATGTTTGTTTATGCGCTCCGTCTCCTCCATGAAATCTGTTGGATGGTGCAAAGCTATTCTCTGTGACTCTGTCTAGATTTTTGAAGGCAATGAGGATGGGCGCATTTTGTACAAGATACAGAGTAAGATATAAACATTCACTCCGAGCAATTACATGGGTAGATTACCAGCTATAAATTGTTCAAATCTTTGGCAACTCAATGACATTGACATGCATGACAGCTGCACGCAGAGACCGGCTGCTTCCGCCGCTACTCTACCCATTTCCATTCGTATTCGTACTCGTACTCCGTAGTCGTACTCTAGGTACCTTAATTCCTATCACCCCCGAAGATCTACCGTGCCTTACCTTACCTACCTAACAGTTTAGTCCTATTCATATGTATTTAATGTGTATTACTTGATTATTGTTTGCACTCACCAGAAAGAGACTCAATCCACAGTCCACACTCTTCAAACGCTTTTCAATCCAGTCATTCATTAGCTCAATCATCAAATCCCTCCCTTGGCTTCACTGATCGACTGCTTTGCCTGCTTACTCAAGTAAATCCGCCACAGTGCAACCAATACAATCATATTCTCGTCTCATAACCTTCACCTTCTGCTACGCTTCATGCTGCTCGCCGTCAAGAACAAGCAAACAACGTGATTTCTGTCAACATCCACTGAGTCATAGATCTTTACAATCTGCTATCCTAAAGTTATCATGGGCCTACAACCTTCTCTCCTGTGTAATTGGACTCAGTAGAAGAGCCAAATGATCAAGCGACAAAATCGTTTCAATGTTTGCATTCCAACCGTTTCTCATCACCATGTTCTCTTCGATCGGCCTATTCAAAAATGTTGATTGCCCCGAATATCCCCATTGCTCCCTCTCCAATTGCATCTTTGCGCATCATAGCGTCTCTGAAGTTGTGCCAGCGACAGAATATTTACCACAGGGAAGTTTAGAAGGCGAGGGCATCGACCAGGATGGGCCTCGCAAGAAGCGACGGCTTGCTCTTCCAGTCACAGCATCTAGGCGTATCTCCCCACCGCCTCGAAGACTGCAACCTAAAGCCGTGGAAAAAGTCCCGGCGCCTCTGAACAGACCATCTGCCAGCGCAAAACTCAAAACCACATTACCACCAGTCAAGACTGTCCAAGTGTCTCTCAACCCAAAGATGATACAAAACCCGCCAGCCGCTCATGCAACTCGCATACAGCTTATCACTATGATTCACGAGCAAATGGTCCGGCTTAACGAAGAGGTCCAAGATCCATCTCAAAATGCGCTTAGGCTCTCTCCTCAAGAGCTGATCGTTGAAGCTCTCGAAGAGGAGGAGAACGTCGCCAAGCAGAACCCGGTAGTCTATCTGAATGTCATAAAGCTGCGAATTACTAAATTGAAGAAGATGAAGTTCGCAGAGTGGAAGGAGGAAAGACTGAAGCAGATTGCCAAGCGCGCGCCTGTTGAACTGGTTGCCAAGGCTGAAAGTGCTCCCCAAACCATCGAGACAGGCCTATCTTCATCTCAAGAAGTTGCGTTCTTGTCGAAACTTCTCGCAAAACAAGGTGACTTGGCCGGGCATGGATATGTTCCTTATGCATTAAGTGATGAAGACATCGCTCAGGCTCGTTCGGGGGTTGAAGCAGCACAAGGCTGGGAGCAATGTGACAGATGTAAAACTCGGTTTCAAGTTTTTCCGGGCAGAAGAGAAGAAGATGGAGCTTTGACTTCTGGAGGCGCATGCACGTACCATCCTGCAAAGCCTCGGAGGCCACAAGCGAAAGACAAAGCAGACAAAGGCCACAAAGAAGCAATTTACGCCTGTTGTAATGAGATTGTTGGGGAGTCTGCCGGCTGCACTCAGGCGACCACACACGTTTTCAAGGTTTCAGAGCCAAAGAGGCTGGCTTTGATAATGCCTTTCAAGGAGACACCGCCTAAGTTACTGACACCGGGGCCCAAAAGGGCTGTTTGCTTTGACTGCGAGATGGGTTACACGACCATGGGGCTGGAATTGATTCGTCTCACAGCAACAGCTTGGCCAAATGGCGAGGAGCTTCTTGATGTTCTCGTCAGACCTTTGGGAGAGGTACTGGATCTGAATTCGCGATTTTCTGGCGTTTGGCCAAAGGACTACGCGAACGCTTTGTCCTACGAATCCATATCTGCCGATGACGACAAGTCGTGCAAAGATAGGGAGCAGCGGCTACGCATTGTCGAATCGCCCGCCATTGCCCGTGACCTGCTGTTCGAACATATGACACCAGAAACCCCACTAATTGGACATGCGCTAGACAACGACCTCAACGCTACTCGTATCATCCACCCCTCCATCGTTGATACCATCCTCCTATTTCCTCATCCCCGCGGTCTACCACTTCGTTTCGGTCTTAAAGCGCTCATGAAAAGGCATCTTGATCGAGACGTCCAAATGGGAGGTGATCAGGGTCACGACTCGAAAGAGGACGCACGGGCTGCAGGAGACTTGGTTAGGCTCAAGGTTAGCGAGATGTGGAAAATCATGAAGCGAGATGGATGGACGGTCAGGGATACGGAATTCTTTCCACCGCCATCCTGTGCTCCTACTCAAGCGAATCCATTTGGCACATATGACAGTAGTGAGGTGAGAGCGTAGGTAGATGATACAAAGCTGATTGGTTGTCGTGGTCATTCCGTTTTTATGAAAAGTTCAACATGTCTCATGAGCTTGAGAAATACTCCGGTCGAGAGGTCTCTTCGAATGTGGTGGGTGGGCTTGATGCAAATACCCGTAAAGGCACGGATTACGTTTCCTCGCCCGACTGCACCTGAATTGATCAATCCACGGCTTGCTGTGAAACAGGCCGACTTGTTCGGTCCGTCTTTTCTCACCGACATTTCTACTTCCTACATCATTTTTTCGTCTCCGCTTTGCTTCGCGCTTCATCAACTTAAGCAAATGTCAATGTCCCTCGCCAAAGGACCTTTGAGGATGTGGCCGAGAAGAGTGGGGAAACCCGTGATGCGAAGACACGGAGCCGGGCATGAACAATCATGTAAAAAGCTGTCCTTGAATTGGTCAGGTGGTCGTTTCGGCTGGGGATTGATAGGGGCCCGAGCGATAGCATCATTCTCGGTACCGTGTCCATGGGAGGTGGGCTTGTTTTGTCATCTTCCCGTTGGGTTGCATGCAGTTCTGCAACTTTCCAATGATTAATGATTTTAATGCATGTGAGGAGCCGAAAGTTGCTCTCATTGAAGCTGACATTTGGAGTGGTAATATTATTATTACTTCTGTACCTTATTATTACTATTACTCTAACAAAGGTAGTCTGCTTGTGCTTTTTTGGATTCTTAAATTTGGCTTTTGGCAAGCACGTGAAGCTGTAGTCCACGAGGCTGAAGCTACCTTACCTTATACGAGCTGTCAGGGCCCTTTAGCAAGCCCTTACAGATGTGAAACTTACCTTCAAAGTTAAGGTAGTTTATTCCCCGCAGATATCAAGGAATGAGAATTAGCGTTGGACTAGCACTAGCACCAAGGTTAGCACGTGGCCCAGACCATGGAAGTTGACCAAGGTAAGGTACCTTACTTTAACTTCCATTGTAAGTAAAAGTGGCAAGGTTAGCCGTTCTATGCGGGTCAATCTCCGCGAGATCAACGACAAGGCCATTATTATTATTATTATTATGTCTTGCATCTTCGGGTTCTCAACTTCCAAATCTCCGCTCATCTCAGTGCTCAAGACCCCAAGACTCAAAGAAAAGGCCAAGACTTGCCAAGTCACTGTTAATTGTTGGACTGTTGTAAATCCAACGTCGGACCTCTCTAGCTTTTCTTGCTCGCCCTGCGTTCCTACTCAACTTTCAGCTCTTTGAAAGGCAAGGCAGACCGCACCAGAAGGAAGGACAGAGCACAAACCTCTCATCTCCTCCGGTCTGACACCTCCCGAGCTAAGGTAGGTAAGGCAGGTAAGCACGGCATTATCGGATCATGGATGGGATTAGTATTGTACCTGGAATCATGGATGGTTGCTTCTCGGTAGGTACTAGAGTAGTTGTGCCGGAGAGAAGATGGCGGCATCGCGGGATCTTACTTTTACCAATGTGATGGTTGGCTGACGGTTGTTGTTATGACATTATATTGACAAGGGGAAAATACTCGTACTTTACAAGTTAACTTGAGCCTTTCGGCCGTTCAATCTTGGCCCCAGTCAGCCACAGAAATAAGAATGGCATACCTAACCGCATAGGTACATGAATACGGTACAGTACGAGCACACCATGAATTAATTTCAATTAAGGTATTGAGCCGAGATTATTATGTGAGTATACCTATGTATGAGGTTGAAGTTTTTACTCACAGCCTTGCCTTACCTTACTTTATCTTACCTTACTTTACCTTACCTTACTTTACTTTACACTCTGCGGCCTGCCTGCTTTCCCTTGTGCCGTTCTGCTAGATCTGCTACCCTTCACCCATTCATCAGCTAGATCCACTTTCCTACCAAGCCGCCGTAACATTTTAACAATTCAACCATGACCCCCTCTGTGTTACACTGCTCTCTTTTCTCTCTCTTCTCTCTCTTCTCTCTCTCTCCTCTCTCACTTCTCTTTCCTTTCTCTCTATTCTTTCTCTCTTCTCTCTCCTTCTTCTTCACCGCCCCTTCCTTCTCACTCTTCTTCTTCTACCTGCCAATTGAATATGTAACATCATTTCTTCATTGTTACAAGCTTCAACAATGTCCCATCCTTTGACTCCCAGGCAACTTCACGACCTCGAGACTACCGAGCGTATCGCTTCTTGCTTCTCCCTCATCGGCACCAGCTTCATTCTCTTCACCTTCCTCTACTCTCCCGCTTTCCGCAAGCCCGTTAATAGACTCATCTTCTACGCATCTTGGGGGTATGTAGTATCCCTGATCTTCTCCGGGCCCCTCCCTCACGTCAAGTCACAAGATATGCTGTCACTCTGCTCAATCCCGAACATACTCTCACCTCTCCAGCTTTCTCCAAGACCAGAGCATACTGACCTACTACCTTGGATAGAAATACTTTGTGCAATGTCGCAACACTCATCTCACAGAAAGGCGTAAGAGCGGGAAGAGACTCCCATCTGTGCCAGTTTCAAGGCTTTCTCATCCAGATGTAAGCGTCGGAATCCCTAGGGGTTGCTGTCAATGTTCTAGTATTGAAAACGCGAGAAGGTTCCTACCAGCAGACGCCCTATGGAACCTGGCTATGGCTATCAATGTGTATATGACATTATTCCGCAACTACAACCCCCAACAGCTCAAGGCTTTGGAATGGAAATACCATTGTATGGTTTGTACCTTCCGAGTCCTTACCTCTTCCTTTGTACCCAATTCTAAGCGCTGAGTTTTTTTTTTTTGAAATTCCACTTTGTAGACATATTCTCAGGCTTGATATACTCCTTTTGATAAGCAACGCTGACCCCAAGTATGCAATCAGTGCTATGGAGGCCCATTTATAATTGCCTTGATCTACATCTTTATTGAGACCCCATCAAAAGGCAAAATGTACGGCCCGGCCACACTTTGGTGTTGGATCGACATCAAATGGGTCGCTTTCAGAATTGCACTGTGCTATGCCCCGGCATGGCAAGCGCTCTCCTCGTTCTCCAAAGGCTCTCTTGCTGATAGAATTGCAGGTGCTGTATCTTGATCTCATTCTGTATATACGTCCTCGCGGGACGTGAGATCTTCGCCAAACGTAAACAGCTCCGCGCTTTCAGCAATCCGTCTGGACCTGTGCCTGTGCAAATCGGAAATCCTTTCACCAGTTTTAAGACGACCGAGATCCACATTACGAGCGAACTGGCTACACTCCAGTCGCCCACTGCTTCCAATCTTTTTTCCATGCCGGATAGAAAGCAACCAGATATTGATGCGAAAGGGTATGAGCAGTACTCTGTGACTATTGGCTCAGCTCCAATGAGCCCGAGATCTGAAGCGCCACCCCCCATGACGCCTAGAACACATTCGAACATGGCACAACGGCATAACAGGGCAGCTATGGAAGCTAATAGGGCAGCGTTTGGATACACCAAAGTAGCGCTACTCTTTTTTGTCTCATTACTCGTGACATGGGTAAGCTCCCAGGCACCTCCCTTTGACCGGGCTCAAGTGAACCGCGCGGCTCACGAAATCATAGGTCCCCTCGTCAATAAACCGAGTCTATTCCCTCATCCACCCCTCTCTTGTCTCTCTCCCCTTTACCTACGCTTCTGGCATCGTTCTCCCCTTGATGGGCTTCTGGAACTCTGTCATCTACATCACAACTTCCTGGGCGGCGGTGCGATTGTTGTTCATCGGGAAGCTGAATGAAAAGGACGGATCCGTGAGGAGAAGCTCGGTCACTTTTCATCGGAGGCCGAGTCTAGGAGTGAGGAAGTGGACGGGGACCGAGAGTGATGGTGTCAAAGGATTGGCGGTGGGACGTGGGAGTGGGTATGATCAAGTGTGATATGGGCTGGATGCATGGGCTGGGGCTGGGATGAGAAAAGGCATTTGGGAAGCGTTCATGGAGATTGTGGGTTGGAAAGGCAGGGCACAAGATACCCTGTATGCGATTTGCGGAATTTGGCGCGATATGCTTGCAATGGATGTTGTAGATTATGAATTCAAGACGGTTATGCGGAACGATATCCCAAGCCTTGTGCAATGGCGTTTGCTTCCGAGGGTGTCAAGTGTGTCCTTCATGCGGATGGATAACAGACAATGGCAGTGATGATCCCCTTGGAATCAATCACGATCGGCTCAATCTCATTCTTACCAACAAGGACGGAAGACCATTGGAAGAAGCAGGTCTCGACAATTTAACCCGTCCGCGGACCAGCGAACCCGATCAGGCCAAATCGCGTTTGCCTCATGGCCCGGCACTTGTATTAATTACGTGGCGATTTTCCTGTGAGATGTGGCTTGAATGCCAGCCTTGCTTGAGGGTACTGGGAAGCTGTGGAGAGCTGCTTGAGCTATCATCTGAGTCCGGCAGCCTATCCTTTTTCCTTTCCTTTCTTTTCTTTTTTCTTTTGTTCAAAGGGGCCTGTATTCCACTCGTAGATACACAACTGGCCCTTTGGCTGACTTGAAGTGCTGAAATTGATTTCTTGAGAGAATTGCTGGCTGATGCTGTCGGTCAGCCGTTTGATTTCAAAGGACCCAGCATCAAGAGGCTGTGCAGAGAATGCGAAAAAGGTGAAAGAAGGAAGGAAAGGATGGAGAATAGCTGAAAGATGTAATAGAGTAAAGTAGATTGCACTAGCGTAAGGTAGGTATCTACCTAGCAAGACAATAAGAAGCGCTTAACAGGGTATCTACCGATTGGCCACCAGCAAAGTAGACCATCAATCAGCGCTTCCTCTTCCTGCCCTCTTTCTTCTGCTCCTCAGTAATGAGAAATTCGTCACTTTCCAAGTCCAACTTGCCACGGAGAATACTCAAACTGATGATGTCTTTCACATACACTCTCCAGCCTAGCTTGTGAAGCCTGCCCACGTCGGTATCGCTGCGCGTTCCAATGACAATTGTGAGCCGTGGTGTCTCTCCTGGACTCTTCTTGGGCATTGCCGAAGAGACGCTCTTGGCACCCGCGCGCTTCACGATCTCTTTGAGCTCATCGAACCCAGTCTTTGCTAGCTCCTTCTTCGCAGATGGCGTGAAAAGTATTGTGTGGTCTTGCAAAAGTTTGAGACCTCTCTTTCCCCGATAGATCGCCTCGTCGAGAGAAAATGTCCACTCGGCCTCTTTCTCAGCATCTCGAGCCATGTAAGGCACGACACTTAGCAGATCGTTTGCCTTGACGCTGTCGGTGACCCAGCTGTCCGTGATAACATCTTTCCCCATGAGTACAGCTAGTATCAGTTTACTCGTTTTCTTGAGCGCCTTACCGACGCACAAGACGGTACATTCGTCCACGGACTGGACTTTCTTGACCCCTTTGTTGGACAGGAACTTCAGAAATGGCTTCGAATCTCCAGCCGAACTTGAGCTCGTGAAAAGAATACGTTCTATCGTGTTCGTGGATGATGGGCTGTTATGCTCTTCTCGAGCCGTAGACCTGGTACTCCTCATCGAGCTGTTTGGCTCGACGGAGTTCGAGGGAGAAGCTGAGGTTGCGTTCGAGTTGGAGAGAGGAGTCCGAGGGTTTGCTCCGGTTGAGGTGCACGATGGTCCTGACGGCGGTTGATTCGCGGAACCAGGCTGTAAGTCTGAGTCAACGGCGGGGCTGAGACGTTTCGATCCAGTTGAGGAAAGAGGTGACCCTTGTCTGGATTGATTTGCTGAACGAGAGTGGGAATTTTTAGTGACTGATGGCGCCTGATCGACAAGGACTGGAAGGATTTTTTGGGTGGGGAGTCCTCTTTTAACTGATATCACTTCATTTTGCAGGCTGTCCTGACTCTCTTCATCCATGGCCTTGGATATTCCTGCCGATGTTTTAGCTTTCTTGCGGACCGGTGTATCATCGAAGTCGTCCTCCAATGGTAGGGCTGAATCCGAAACCGCTTGGGAGGGTGATTGATCTGAGGCTTCAGGTCCTCCTCTTTCGGTCTGCATTGGCGTAACAGACGATGACCAAGGCTTCGAACCTGTCAGGATCGGTGAATGGCTTGAGGATCCAGGTCCCCCTGCTGGAAGCACTGGCACCGTGGGCGATGACAGAGGCTTCTGTTCTTCTAGTGAGGGTGAACGACCTGAGCCTCGGGCGTTTCCTTTTGTACGAACTCCCGAGTTGAGCGCTAACAACGGTTCCGGAACTTGAACATACTCGCCTCTAAGATCTGCTCCTGCCATTCCCGAGTCCTCGAGATCTATCGCACCTTGTTCCAGAGGCTTTGCCCCGGATGCACTGGCTATCTCCTTGTCTTCGGTCTTGACCTCGGGCGGCGAACTCGACAGGCCATGCTCATTGATCGCTGCATCGGCCATATGCTCGTCTTCTTTTTCGACTTCAGGCTGCGAACCCGAGTGAGGATGTCCACTAGCGTTGTGCACTGTTCGCATCACCTGGCGCTTCAAAGGACTCTTCCGCCGTTTCGTAACGTCCTTCCTTCCCGAAATCTCCTGTCCTGTCATCTGCTCGAGGCTAGGCGTAAAATTCTCTGACTCATGAGCTCTGTGCGGCATAGGAGTTTCCATGATAGTAGAACCCACTCTGGCTTTCTGTTGTGGTGAGCTGAATTCGCTGACTTGGTACTTGTAACTTTCGAAGTTAGAGTCAGGCAGCAGGCCCGACGAGTTAACTGGGAGATCGCTGTGCTCCTCCGGAACCAGGCTTAGTGTTGCCTTGCCGATGTAAAAGGACTGTCCAGGGAGGAGCTGAAGGGCTGAGGGTACATTGCCAAAGGTAGAAGGCCGTACTCTCATTCCGGTATGGGCAGATACTCCGTCAAAGCTGCGTCCAAGTGACTCTACTGACACGTCTAAACTAAGTGCCTCAAGAAAAGCGAAGCCGTTTTGGGTGTCTGGAAGTACGGTTAGCTCCAACCCACCCGAGTAGAGTGATAACATCTAACGTAGTATTGCCAAGGACCCGGATCTGGGCCAGGTCTCCTCGTTGTGGAAAATCTCGAAATCTTCCTCAACGTGACTTTCCAATAGGTTTGGGCCGCGAAGAAGGTATTTCAGGTTAGTGTTATCAAGACTGAGGTCAATGAAGGTGGGATTAGTAGGTCCGCTGCGGATATGTTGCCTCAGGCAGCATTTCTTGGAGGACATGCTGCTGGGATTTCTGTTGATGCATTCTGTCAAGGTGGATTCTGTGAAATGATGGTACTTTAGGGTATCAAGGACTGAAGTGAGATTTTGAGTGTTGACCTCTCCTTGTCATTGTTCGGGTAGAGCAAGTACCTTAGTACACGCTAAGTGCGCGCCTGCATGTGAGTTGAGCTCCCTACTCGTAGGCCAAGTCAGAAAGAACTTAAAGTAGACCTCGAATAATTGCAATACTAAATACTCTCGAACGCCCATGTTGCAGGTTGGCTGTGGTCGGAATAGATTATTCACTGCGTGCTAGATACCTGGACACCAGCTGTGTACCACTACGAGTAGCGCGAGCCACATTCTGCTTCATCCACAATGTTTACCACCAACAATCGACCAGCGATTCTAGCACTCACTCATCGGACTATCGTATCGAAAGAATAAGAACGAGCGATTTCCATGTTGGCGTCCTCAAATTAGCTTCTCCTGAAGCATATTCAACAGGTTCGGAAGCGTCAACGCCTTAGTCTTTCATCAGCTATTGTGTTCCACGAACAATACTAAGCATTTTTAATGGCCTCCTTTCCGATACAGTGGGTGTCCATTAGGTCTTGCCATTCCATTCATATTGTCTTGCACACATTCGATTGCCTTGAGTAGATATGGCCGTCTGTCCTTGCCTGTCAATTCACGCTTCCTGTTTAGATGTTTCTCGGGTAGAATGAATGTCGGGTGGCCGTCGCCGCTCATATTGTTCTTCAAAATTGGAGGTATTTAACCAGCTACTACATGCAAAATGTTCGTATTGTAGTCCAAAAATTTGGCCCATTCAACATCTTCGAGCATGACAATACTAATACTCGATCACTCCCCTACGGTACAGGTCATGGGCTGGCTCGTTTTTTTCTTTCTTATACCCTCCTCTTTATACAACTCAAACACTCATCTCTTTACACAAATCAATCCGTACAAGCTTAGTGCTGTCAACCAGTATCTCGATTATACACTTCCCACCTCCTTTTCTCTCTGCCTGCACGCGCACAAAGCCTCTCAATCTTCTTTCATACTCCACCGCGCTCTCACTACGACTATATCAAAGAGCTCACCGAACACCTCACTCCTTTCATTATGGCTGCAGCTACGCCATTCGATCCATACAGCCAATCGTTCACTCTGCAGGCGAGCGACGGCACACCCTTCAACGTCTCCATTCCTGATCTCGACTTTTTCGTCTACTACAACAATCAGATCTGCATCATCTATGGTGCCCAGACAGGAGCCTCAATCATTCTTTTCATCGTGCTCCTTCTCCTCACCAAACCAGACAAGCGTCTCTCTCCCATATTCATCGTCAATGTCTCAGCGCTAGCTCTGAACGTTATACGAAATGTCCTCCTATGCCTCTACTATACCGGCCCTTTTACGGAAACGTACGCCGTCTTCAGCGGCGACTTCTCCCGGGTCCATAGAGGGGACTACGCAGCATCCGTCACTGCCAGTGTCTTCACCTTCTTCGTTCTGGTATGCGTCGAGATTTCGTTGTGTCTCCAGACTCGCGTGGTATGTGTCACAATGCGCCAGATCTACCGCAGGACACTTTTGGCAGCCTCCATTGTGATCGCATTGTTGGCCATTGCCGTTCGAGTGGCGCTTTGCATTGAGAACTCCATATACATCGTGCATGCTGAGGTTGAAGGGTCTCTTTATGGATTGGTCAATGCAGCGAACATTACACAATCGATCAGCATCTGCTGGTTCTGCGCAGTCTTCGTGACCAAGCTTGCTTTTGCCCTGAATGAGAGGAGGAAGCTGGGATTGGCTCAATTTGGTCCGATGCAGATAATCTTCATCATGGGATGCCAAACCCTTATCATTCCAGGTTAGCAAGACAGTGTCGAAAGCCCAAGTACCCAACTAATGTCTACCTTAGCGCTCTTCTCCACTCTCCAATACGCTGTCAGCACTCCATCTTTACATTCCAACGCCCTCACGTGTGTAGCGATTTTTCTACCCCTTTCATCGCTATGGGCTTCAGCTTCGCTCGACAGCCGGTTCAAAGCGAGCAAAGAACAGCACTACGGGAACAAGATGATCCCGAGCTATGCGTCGGCTTCGACTGGGCGTCCGGATGGTAGGACGATCAACGGCCCTCTTAGCCCAACGAATACGGAAAATACGGGTGCTAGTGGTTCGGGAGCGCACAGTCCGCACAACATTGGTCAGGGTCAGGCAGTCGGAGATCTGGAAGCTCAGGGCATGATTTGAGACCGGCGACTTTGGGAGCCAATGAATAGGATGAGGATGGGGGTGTAGGGGCTCGATGCTTGAGAAACAGGAGAAGATTGCTCACAAACAAGGCCATGAAGGCGAAGGGTTGGTCAATATCATCAAGGTAGAACACTACATAAGTAACGGGGCACAGAGGCCTTCTGGTTGATGCCCGATATGTAGGACATGCTTAATCTAGCTCATGAAATGCGGACGAATAAGACGTTGTATCGGGCCTTTTTTCCGTTTGGTATGCTGCAAGTGCACTGACCAGCAAGGGTCAGCCGAGCCTTTGCCGCAATTGACACAGGTTCGCCACATGATGATCTATCAAAGTTAAAAACTTAAGGTGGAATACATAATATATTCTTGTTCTTGTTATTTTTATTTTTATTTTTATTTTTATTTTTATTTTTACTCTTTTATTATAATTTAACCCCTCGCGTGTTTTAAAGAGACCTATGACTATGCTCGGGCTTGTCCACGGGTTTGACCAAATTGACCACGGGTTTGACCTGCATGGAACGGCCAAGGCTAGAGTAAGCTAAGGTATTCCCTGTGACCCGTCAGCTGCCTTTTTCTTCCAAGCAAATGAAGTGATGAATGAATGAATGAATGAATGAATGGGGAATGATTATCATGATTATCATGACTACCTTACCTACTTATGTGGTGTATGGTATCAGGTTTCAGAGGGCAGGGCGGTGCAGGAGAGTGAAGAACGGGTGGAGCAGAGTAAATCCGACGGGTGGATAGCGGGGCTGAGGCAAGCTTACTCGTAGAGGCTCAGGGCTTTGATTGGCAAGGATGCTGGATGATGGTGCAGGGTGCAGATTTGCAGATTTGCAGATTTGCAGATTCGCAGAGCAACCCCTGCAGCAAAGGGGAAAGAATTAAAAAAAGGCCCCAAGCCACTTATATGTAGGGTAAGTACTGTACAGTGTAACAAGCCTAGGTACCGCCTACCGCCTACCGCCTACCGCACCTCTTCTGAATCTTTGATAGAGTAGCGGCGCCCGTAAAGTACCTTACCTAGGACTCTACCTAGGTCCTAGACTCCTAGGAGTACTCGTACTCACACCTACCTACCTTACCTTAGGAATGGGTTAGGGTACCTTAGTTCCTCACTGCGGATGATCGACTCGGAGTTTGGAAGATGAACCAATTGATTGTATTGATTCCATTTCCATCGGATAATTTCATGTCATCTCCATTCCCCACTTCTACACTCCTCTATTAATTATATTCTCTCATTCGTTCCTTTCATCTCCCCTCTACTCAGTGTACTCACACCGGAACGAAGGAATCACCGTCTTTTACTGACCTCTCTCCTTAGCTTGCATTAAGCTATTAGAATATTGTGCATCAGAATAAATTTCTTATTGCTCAGATTCATAAATCAATAAAAAATTGAAATAAAATAAAATAGTTATAGAGCAGCACTCTCAAGTAAGACATTCGTCGCTTTTAATTGCCACCACACCATCTCCGGCAACTTGCAGCTAAGCTGCATATCATGATACGCGCTCTATAATTCACTTCGAGCCTTCAAACTTCCAATCTTCGGAACCTGCTCATGCTACTGGCCTGCCCACATAATGTATGCACGGCCATCGACACCCATCATCTATTAATTCACTCCTCCCCACCTCTCTCTTCCACCGCCATCTCAGTCTCACCACAGGGCTGTTCCTCTGAGCACGGAGGATACCGTAGAGATCGAATGATGCGCCTCACGCCTGACCACTTCGTGCCGCATGCTTGACCTTCACCGAAACCTCAATGCGACTCTGCCGGGACAATGGCCGAGTCTGTGAGTGCCAACAGCCAGACTGAGACCTCTCCTTTGACAGGACCGAGCAGCTTCGGCAGTGCTCTTGATGCCCAAGGACTACAGACTGTGCATGAGCTTCCTCGAATCCAGCCTAAATACAACGACAATGTCTCCCTCGGCTCCCTCGACAAGCGACTGTTCTCGAAAGGACAGTCTCCTGGCGACTTTCGGGATGCTAGTCCTGATAGCTTCTTCGCACGAACCTACTCTGAAAAGCAATTGGAAGCATCCCCTCGACGCCTTCGTCATACTGCACCGGCACATACAGCCCCGGAAGCATGGCAGCGGTCAAAAGGTCCGTCGCCTCCACTGCACAACGGGAACTATCGAAACCCGAAAAGGGAGAGCGCTCTAAAGCAGACGCCCCAAAAGAAAGAAAAAGAAAGAAAAGCCGGATTCAGAAACACCCTGCGTCGCATGTTTACGAGGCGGTCTACAAGAGATAGGATCAGCATGCCCACCCCACCTGTATATCCTCGCCATGTAAGTAGCTTCAAGCACTCAATCCAACAGATCAAACGTTGACTTTGAAGCAAGGATCCAGAGGAGTTCATAACCTCCGCAACGGACGTCCAGGCAAAGCGCTCCGCCTCTGTACCGACTAACGGCGTCCTGCGTACCAGTGGCCTGGGCTCCCATCCGCCATTTCAAAAGTCTCCCAGCCCAGTTGGCGCTACAAGTGATGACGTTCCAAGTAGTGACATTAAAAGTAACGACCTTGCACGCTACGAGGCTACAAACAACTCAATTCCTCCGCAACCAGAGCTGTTGCCTCCAGACCGGCCAGCGCGACCACGACGTGCTAGTGTCCCAAGCGTGATACTAAACAGGCCGGAAGTCAAGGAATTAGAAGCCGCAATGACGGGTCTTGGTCTCCAAACCAATGCGGAACAGCCTGTCGATACGCACAACATTGGCTTTGCGGTCACGAATGGAAGTAACCCAAAGCGGAGGTCGCGATCCGTGGGTGCTTTTCGTGACACGCAGCATCGCATGTCTCCCATACAGTGGAGACGGTGGCGCAGAAGAAGTGACGAGATCAAGTACTGGAGGCAAAGTACTGATTTGGGCTCTTTAGGAATTAAGGGTATCGAGTCGCCGGAGCTAGGACAGAAGGATGATGCTGGTGTAGCAAGTCACGATGATGCAAACCTTGGCCAGCACAGTGGAGAATTCAATTTCGGTTTGCCCGCCGAGGCGATGCAAACCCAAGACAGGATTGGCCTGGAAGAAAGGATCGTTACATTAGAGATCAAGCTCATGGACTTTGAATACGCCATCTCGAAGTTGCAGGCAGGCTCCATGTCGCCCTCGAGACGGCATTCAGAACGAGCTGAGATGGCCGGACGCCAAAACTCAGTTGACAGCTCTCTCCTGTCCGATCACCAACAAGCCCCCATTGAAGCGTCGCCAGCTTTGCCGCAAGAGACACCATCTTTCAGTCCTTCGAAGTTTGTGCACGAAATCATGCCACAACAGCGCCCAACAAGCGTCGCGACGACTCTAAAAGCCACTGTCTCGGGCCCAGGTGCGTCAGCTAGTAAAGGCTCAATAGACAGCAGCACTCGCTCGAGCCTTCCAGGCCTTACAATCGAGCATTATACTACCCTAATCACTCTCATCCGCCATGAACAGTCGTCTCGTGTCCGGCTAGAGCAACAGGTCTCAATGTTGCAGCAGCAACTTGATCGCATCTCTCCTTCCCAGTCTTCGCACTCCCACGCACACTCGCTGTCGCAGCATTCGCATTCGCATTCACTCTCCTCCCAACAACGGAGACAAGGCTTTGTGGACGTAGGGAACCGAGGCGGACATTACAGGCAGCCGCGCCCGAGGTCGAGTAGTTATAGTACTAACGAGACAGACACGGATGATGATATGTACCATGATGTTTACGTCACACCGGATGTCACTCCGGTAGAGAGAGGAGAATATGAACGAGGGGCATTTGAGCGAGTAGCCGGCGTTGAAGACGGCATGGCGTTCTAAAAATTGAAACTGCATGCGGAAGCAGCTTCAAACACTCGGGTGAAGCGAAGGCCTGCGATCTGTCCTCCAATAAGCGGAGGAGATCAGGGCCGAGGTGCTGGACACCTCTTATATAAGCACACTCGCGATCTGGATGGGTTTGGGGATCTATATATTTTGCACTGGAGGCTGGCGATTTTTTGATATACCTGGCGATCTCTTCTCATGTTTCATGGACGGCCCTATGAGAGCTTGTGGAGTTGTACCATCTTTCCGATGGCATTTTTGATTTGACCACCATGACGGATGAAGAGTACGAATTACTGATGAGCATGAAATGGGCGGCTTGGAGCTTGAACGACAGTTCTTGTTGGATCGGAGGCTTTTTGAAAAATTATTGTATTACAACCCAAGGGTGGTTATTCGCTGACAAGAGCCCCAATTTGTGTATGGGACCAGTGGTTTGCATTCCATACTTTCGGAAAAAAATCTCCCTCCGTGATGTCCATCTGCCCCCTCTTCGTACTGGTTTTATCCAGGACCGATTCTAGGCCTGGGTAAAGCTTAAGGTTAGCACTGTAGACAGTTTCCTCCGTTCACTGTTCAAACAAATAGCAGTGTTTACCGCATCCCAACCATGACAAAGGAGCAAGAAAAAAAATAAGACTTACATATCATGATGCTCGCTCAAATTGCTGAGGTAGCGGTTCAGTTCTTCTACGCGCTCTTTGTGGGTCTTGGTGCCCTCGCGCTTCAAGCGCTCGTCGAGCTAGAGCATCATCGTTAACCAACATCCCATGTAATCATAGCTGAGACAGGACAATATGAGGGAAAGTAGCATACCCTTTTCCGTCTACGCTCCTCGTGCCTGAGCTCCGCTTCCGTCTTCCCCACTCGCGGCGGCGACGACGCAGCCTCCCCGTCCTCCGGCGCCTGCCCGCTCCCATCTACCGTAGCGTCACCATGCGCGGCCTTGCCATCCTCGCCATTACCTATCGCCGCATCTTTTGGTTTCTCCGCGTTGCCGTCGGCGGAGGATTCGGGCTGGGGGGGTTTCGGGCGCTTTTTCCTGTGGGGTTTGGAGACTTTGGAGGATGGGTTGACGTTCTTGAGCTTCAGGCCGCCGGAGACGGCGGCGGTGTAGTCGTCCGCCGGCATTGCCGTGGGGTCGAGTTGGCAATGAGGGCAAAATTGGAGGGGTGCGAGTGAGTAAAGTCATTGGCTGGATCGGGATCTACATAGCGATAGGGCTGAAATCTGGGGTAAACTCTACAGGGATTGTTTCGCGCCCAACTTCGAGCCAGAACCCCTTGGCGGCGTCAAGCTTTCCATTCGCACATCGCGTGGTATGAAGACTTCTCACATTGCGCGGGATACTGCGAGGGCTTCCATTTCATTCTCTCGAGCCGACTACGCTCCCAGACGGCAGACGAGGGCGTTTGCAGCATCGCTGCAGGCCTTCACTGCCAATGGAGATGTGCCCCTTACGGGTCCAGGAAAGAAAGGGGTGAAGCGCGAAGGTACAAGCGATGACGATTCCCTCTCTTCCCCGCCGTCGACATTTGACATTGAGGATGTTCCGTTCGAGTCGCCCGCCTTGGGGAAGCGCAAGAGGGGACTCGAAAGCCCATCTATCGCCAAATCTACATCTACAAGCACGCGCGCCTCGCCTCGCAAGCCGGAAGTGAAATCCGAAGACGGCACCGTGGGCACGTTCAAAAAAGCAAAGCGTCGGCCAGCGAAAAGGGTTGTCAATGACGCGGGAGAAGTGGAGATGGAGGCCCCGGCGAATTGGGGTGAGATCTACGATGCTGTGAGAGAAATGCGGAAAGATAGGCTCGCGCCTGTGGATACCATGGGCTGCGAGACACTTGCCGAAGAGCATCTCACGCCTCGTGTAAGCTGAACTCAAGTGGTGTCCGAGGGATGGGTGAGGTACTAATGCTAGTAAAGGACAAGCGTTTTCAAACCCTCATCGCCCTGATGTTGTCGTCCCGTGAGTCCTCTTCTCTGGTCCATCATTCCCCTTCTGATCATGTTTCGGGAGCCGGAGACCTTTGACAGCTTCTGAGACATACCTCCTGGAACTGAAACTGGAACTATTTTTACTGAGAAATACTGACTCGGAAATTGATTCAGAAACAAAAGATACTACGAACGCGATCGCCATGCGTCGTCTGCAGACAGAGCTTCCATACCCTGGTCTCACACTCGAGAATATCCTCGAGGTGGATCCTGTCAAGCTCAATGAATTAATCTACGTCGTCGGCTTCCACAACAACAAAACAAAGTACATCAAAGCGGCCGCGTTAATACTCCGTGACGAGTACGCAGGCGACATACCTGACACGATCGAAGGACTCATCTCTCTACCCGGGGTAGGGCCCAAAATGGCCTACCTCTGCCTAAGCGCTGCTTGGGGTCGTACTGAAGGCATAGGAGTCGACGTGCATGTTCATCGAATCACCAATCTTTGGGGCTGGCACAAGACCAAGGCTCCAGAGGAGACGAGGGCAAGTTTAGAGGCTTGGCTGCCCAGAGAGCGATGGCACGAGATCAATCATCTGCTGGTTGGCTTTGGGCAAACGATATGCTTGCCTGTGGGGAGGAAATGCGGCGAGTGCACGCTCAGTGACAAAGGCTTATGTCCCTCGGCCGTGGTAGATAAGAAGAAGGTGGTGAAGAAGGTGAAGACGGCTATGGCGGTCAAAGGGGAGACGGTCGAAGGGACGCATAGCGAGGAGACTGTGGTAGTCAAAGAGGAGGATGTGTTGGCTGAAGACGTCAAATGATTGCCGTGGAATACTTAACCGCCGTCGTGACCTCCGTCCAGAAAATCTGGTGCTTTAGGATAAGGTAGAAGCGCATACTCTATATTTTCTCTCCACAATCACAAGTAACGAACGACATGCCTCTACTCGTAGACTGACTGCATCCATTCTGATATTCATCCCCCAGCAACTTGTAACCACTCTATATCTGATTGATTGATTGATTGATTGATTGATTGCTTCATACTACCCAGGAGTCTTGCCTGATTGGCCGACTATGCGAGATGTGCTATCTATCAAATAATCTACCTAAATTTCTGAACCATTGAAAGAGGCTACCCTACGGTCGCCGGACCCCTTTCGTAAAGAACCATTTCCTGCTTTTTGACCCGAAACCCTTGGTGTTTTGATATATTGTAGATTCAGTATGGGGTGGGACCCCTCTAAGCCCGGGGGTCCCAAAGAACAGTATCCCAATTCCAACTCTTTTCCATTTCAGCCCACTAGACGGGATTGCCCTGACGACTCTGAGGGTCACTACTTCTCAGAGTCTATTGCTCGGTAGGCGGCCGAGGTTCAAGATCCGGTATCACCTTTATCGAGGAATGAGACGGCGGATACGTTTCGATAGGGCGAAGTCGAACGATTGGAAACCGTATATATCGAGGCACTCCGGAAGAGGACAGAGTGGATATTCGCTCGTGTTGTAGGCTGAATAGGTAGTCGATGACGGTAGAAGAATATGCCCTCTTGGGGTAAGAGGGTGTGTCGGTATTGCGGAGGCTTGATGTGAAGTGAAATGTATTGTCTAGATGTTGAGATCTGACAGTATAGAGACGTTACGGTCTGTTGATTGCTGGAATGACTTGGATTGCTGGAAATGACTGAAATGACACGTGGCATATTGTTACCGGACGCGTCGAGAGGACTGTATGTGATATNTCTGGGCATGCGTGACTGAGCAACTCGTATATTGGTTACTAGATAGACTGAATCCTGAGGAACCCAAGTGGGAATCCTCAGAGGCAGCATGTTT
>NKYR01000111.1:96799-132781 GCA_003184365.1 Evernia prunastri
CTCCCGGATCTGGCCTAGATGTATGTTGGATTCCTGGACTTCTGACAGGCCGCCTCATGCCTAGAGACCTCATGGCCCTTACAGTGGGATGGGTGGGNTTGCCAAGGTGCTGTTTTCCAGCCAGAATCAACATCGGGGGAGGCGCATAGCCTGAACCACTGACACACTCAATTGAAGTGATATACTCTCTATTGTCGGCGTCCGTTTGATAGAGTGGAAGTGTTCTTTCTTCTGTAATGACCCATTGACTCTTTCCAACCCCAATTCGAAAGCCTGTCTCGTCGAAATTGTAGGTATCCTCAATTTGTACTCCAAACTCTTGACAAGTCCTCTGAAAACGTTGGAACCAGTCTAGAATAGCCTCTGGCTTGTGCGCATTCTTTCGTTGGGATGCAAGAGGCTTTTGTTTGCGTATTTTGTACTGAGGATTGCGCTTTAGGAATCGTGTAGGCCAATGACTGCCCACGCGTCTGGGTGGGCCAGGGCGCTCGCGGAGAATGGAGTTTGCAGCTCTTGTAAGCATTGGACGACGACAAGACATTCCCAATCCATCGAGCCGTTGTATATATTGATGAAGAGCCTGTTCTTCATGATCTGTAAGGGCGTACGAGTGGCTGTCTTTGGGTGGGATCCCATTGTAGCGATTTAGGAGCTGATCGTAGGGCACATGGTATTCAGCAGCCAATTGAGTGATTTTAGGCTTTATTCCAGGGACAATAGTGGCTAAGGCCTCTTGAATACGTAATTGAATCACGGCATATGAATCAGGCATGTTGTGGTTGTGGTAGATGGCTGTGGGTGTAACGGGGTCTAGGCATGCGTGACTGAGCAACTCGTATATTGGTTACTAGATAGACTGAATCCTGAGGAACCCAAGTGGGAATCCTCAGAGGCAGCATATTTAGCAGGGGAGAGTGCACCCCCATGCCAAGCAAACTTACTATGCGACTGCTATAGCCGCACAGCTGCACCAGAGGGATAGTCTCCCGGATCTGGCCTAGATGTATGTTGGATTCCTGGACTTCTGACAGGCCGCCTCATGCCTAGAGACCTCATGGCCCTTACAGTGGGATGGGTGGGTCAAATATTCAAAAATTTAGGTGTTGGGGTGGCATTAGCGTTGGGGTGGCCCATACAAAGTGTAGCGTGTATCCCATACGGTTATACTTTCTCCAACTCCATAACTATCCTCGTAGCGCTTACTCCACGTAAGCATCGCGAATCCTTCGTCGGCGCAATTGTTGAATCGTGCCTCATGCAATGCCGATTAATCTTCCATTCTTCCATCAAATCGTGATCTTGCATGCGGCAAAGTTGAAGGAGCTGAAATGTGTAGCTCGCATCGCTACAACATTCCCCGCCCTTTTCTGCTTCAGTGTTGCGCGCTAGATGTCCGTTGTACCTAGCTTTCTTTACATATTGCATGACATATAACGCAATACGGGCTTGTTGTACGCCGTTCAAATAGGACCGCATCCTTTTTACTTGACCATGTCTCGATTCCTTCTTTCGTCCTTCTCATGAATGTACTTGCGTAAGGAATCACTCCCATTTTGGCCCTCAATTCAAACACCCGGCTACACGCCTGACCATGTATGACTCACTCTCAGTACAGAGCTTGAATGTGCGTATCACTCCCTTCCAGTTTCCGAAATCAATTCGCATTCTCATCTCATGCGATCCCCGCACAGGCTCTCCTCTGGACTTTCACAACCGTCGCCATTTTATTGTCGATTGGGCGCTTCACCATCCGCTATGTCACCGCCTCAAGATTCTACTGGGATGACGCTTCCCATCTGCTGTCGCTCGTTCTCCTCATAGCCCTCGCCGGCACATATACAGCTGGCTTTCCATATTCGGCCCGGATCGCAAAGATCGGTCTCAAGGAAGAACCCGCCCCACCGCTTACGGATCCCTTCTACCACACTTACCTGCAACTCCGAGTCGTTGTAACACTCCTGGTGTTCTTGGTGCTATGGACGGTGAAAGCCACATTCCTGATCTTCTACCGACTCCTTTTCGAGGTGTCGCGAACTTTCATCCGAGTGTGGTGGGCTGCTGTTGCGTTCACCTTCGCTTCCTTTTGGGTATGCTTTGGCAGCACATTTGCCATCTGCGGATCTGCAAGCGACCTATATGATTACAGTACGCAGATATTGATCCAAGCTTGGACCGATGAGATCTAATTACTTACAGAAAAATGCGCCTCGCCTCAGGCACTGCACAACATCAGGGCTACCTACAAATACTGGTGTGCTCTGAACGTTTCGTCGGACCTTATCGGTAGGTCTCCATGTCATAACAGAGTGACTAGACAATCTGACATCTTACAGTCATCATCTTGCCCCTCTTCATGATCTGGGGCCTCCAGCTGCACACGTCGCAGAAGCTGGTTCTTGCCGCACTATTCTCCCTGGCATTTGTGGTCGCAATCTTTGACATCCTTCGCACGGTCGAGTCCCTCGAATCGGGCACGTTCTCCGGCGTTGCGCTGTGGTCAAGTCTCGAAGTCACCATCGCAGTCATCGTCGCCTCTTTACCGCTCTACCGAGTCTTGCTCACTAACAAGGGAAGGAAGAGTTTGATGTCTCATAGCAGCCTATTAGGCCGCTACAAAGACATGAACGATAGCCATACCGGAGTCGAGAGGAAGAGCTCCGATGACAGAAGTTCGCGACGTAAACCGTCGGTCAATACCTTTCGAGATGACTTGGAAACGCAAAACTTGACACCAGCACCAGGCCAGCAGATCCCACTTGCGCATCTACCACAATAGATATTAGTAGTAACCGAGGCTGCATATATTTTCTCGCGGGATGTATTCGGCCCCAGCTCTGTATGTACTTATCAGGTATGGCAACAATCACACTGTGGAGCGGAGGTTGGTTTTTTGTACGGATATGTTGTAATGCAGTGATGATAGCAGTCTTCCAAACTAGTTTAGAGAGACTCGACTGTGTTAATCATTCACGTAGAAGGGCAAGAGCTTACAGTCGCTGCGCTGAGGCTGCGGTGGCAGGTAGGCGCCCATCCAACTAGAGTAACCCAGCACAAAATACTATTGTTGTATTGTCCGCCAAAATCTGAGCCTACCCTCGTGCGGTACCACGTGGGGTACCTCTTCATTTAAGTTTGTCTTAAGAACTAGCTCTGTTTTAGACTTCATCGGCTGCGGCGTAAGTATCAAGCTTATTGTTCGTAATTGAACTTACGTAATTCATACCTCGGACTGAAGCATCGAATTCATCCCTCGTCACAATTGTCCCATGGACAACCCACCAAGAGTCACCATCCTCCTCCTCGGCGACCCCGACTGTGGCAAATCCACCTTCCTCTCGTACATCACCTCCCCCTCCGCACCCTTCCCCCTTCCTCCTCCTCCCATCAATCC
Organism: Evernia prunastri; assembly: GCA_003184365.1. Classification (NCBI taxonomy): domain Eukaryota; kingdom Fungi; phylum Ascomycota; class Lecanoromycetes; order Lecanorales; family Parmeliaceae; genus Evernia; species Evernia prunastri. Next base: position 100,191 of record NKYR01000111.1, read on the forward strand.
AACGCTAAGCATCATATCCCCCCTAGCAAGCTAAGCCATGGCGCCAACTCCACGCGGCAGCACACCGCACCCCTGCCCCTCCTCCGCGACCTCGACCAACCCTTCGTCTGGGACATACGCCTGTACGCCCGGTACTACCGCTTCGAGTTCCACGACACGGCGTCCCCCACGCACTACACGCTGCTGAAGCCCGACTTCGTCGTGCTGTGCTACGACATCGGCGACCGGGCGAGCCTGGCGAACGTGCAGCGCGTGTGGTTCAGGCGCGCGGTGGAGGCGTACATGGGGGAGAGGGACGACGTGCCGGTCATGTTGCTGGGCTTGAAGAGAGATCGCAGGGAGGAGAAGCCCGGGGTGATATATCCGCAGGAGGTCAGTTTGTTTCCCCCCGGGCAGAGATGGGGGGGCGAAATTTGATATTTGAGTTGATGGCAGGGACTCAAAGTGGCTCAGGATCTCCGCTGTGATCGCTACGCCGAGTGCTCGGCTATAACGGGCGAGCTCATGAACGAGGTCATTGAAGACATTGCCAGGACAGCGGCCAAAACCACCACCGAAGCTGGAGCTGTATCTAAGGGTGAATGCGCCATGATGTGAAGCAGTATACGTCTTGTGAAGCTTTTGGATGTTGCGGTAGTTCCGGCGATGACGGGTCTAAAAGTCGCAGGACGAGTATATCTGACCACGATCTATTCGAATATATATACGGGGCAACTTTGTCTCATTGTTCTCTAAACACTGGGGTTTCGTCTTTTTCGCATCGTCTTGATATCTCTTATCGTACTTTGACGGAATCATCGTCGGCTAGCTCATGAGCAGCATCAGCACACGCTCCCGAGCTTTGATCCTCTCAAAAGTGCGTTCAAGAAATACCGTGAATTCTGCTGCATTCTCAATTCAGCGGATAAGCAGCATGCACACCCTATGAAATATGAAAGTGCATCGTGACATCGTCAAGGATTTCCATAATAAAAAAGGTCTCGCGACGTTGACAGTAGAACCCCCATCCTCTCCTTTTTCAACAATCCCATCACTCAAGCATGCTCTCCACCTCCCCGAGGACCTACCTACCTACCCCTTGATCCCTTGCCAACAACATGATTCTCTCCCCAATCCATCCACTCCCCACGCAACCCCCCGCACACTCTCCACGCGCACCCATCATGCAGCCATCGCAGCACTCCGCTCAGCCTCCACCAACTATCAAACCCAGATACCCAACCCCCTCAAACTACCCCAAGCTACCCCTAGCTATCCCAATAGCAACAGCCAACCACCCACACGAGTCTCCTGCTGCCCTTCCTCCACACGAAAACGACACAAAAACGACACAAAACCCCACAAACACCACAAGACGCCCACTCCTCGCGTTCCGCACCTTCAGTCTGAGCAGGAGCAGAGCAGAGCTAAATTAGGCAGAGCTGGGTTAGGTAGAGCTGGGTCAGCATATCTGCTCGCTGTGGATATCGTGTCGGATTTGTAGGGAAGGAGAATGGGGAGAAGGGGGAGAAGGGGAGGGGGGAAGGGTTTCGCGGGGAAGGGGAAGGGGAAGGGGAAGGGAGGAAGGGGAAGGGGGGAAGAGGGAAGAGGGAAGAAGGAAGAGGGAAAAGGGAAAGAAGGAAAGAGGGAAGAGAAGAGGGGGGTTAATATGTGAGCAAGGGAAGGTTCGATCCACGACTCGACCGTATCAGGAAGTATGAATCGCAGATTCGAGATCCAGACAACCATCGATCCCGCCATACGATCTCATTCGCAAAAGCATGCGTCCCCACACCATGGCCTCATCGCTCTAAAAGTCCGTCTAAAAGAGTCCAGCCCGCGAAGAGCCCAGACCGAAGCGGTCCGATAGTCATTGTTCCAAGATCATAGCGGCGGTGGTTAAGTGTGAAAAAGGAAGAAAAGAACAGATGCGGAGTTAAAACGTCATCACGAGCTATCAACAGATGCGCAAACCTAAATCTTGGAAGATATTACAGCGCCTCCCACGCTGTCAAAGGGGGTATCTCTGTAATCAGACCTTCCCACATCTAATGCATGTCGGCCATCCCCTCCTCATCCCTTGTTAAGAAATCCTCCAACCAATCCACGTCTCGGCGCAGCCAGATCGATGCCCCTGTGCTGAGTTTCGCGCGGGCGAAACCCTCTTCCGCCCTCTCGTCGGGAGCGCTACCGACTGCGCTGCTAGTGGTGGTGCTGTTGGCGAGCAGCGTCTTCGAATCACCAACGACGCGGCGTAAGAGGTGTGGGCCTGGCTGAGATGAGAGATACAGCCACTGGATGACGTCGGCGAGACCGTGTGGTGCATTGATTAGAGCGGTCTTGATGAAGCCCTTGGACATGACGTAGACCTTTTCGCCGTACAACGCAGAGGGTACTTGGGACTCCGCGGAGCCGATCAGTACGTCGAAGCCTGCTTCATCTACCACGGACAAGTCAGTATCGACGCTTGAGGAATGGACAACATGCACAGAGGGTCTTTGCAAGTACGTGTTCAGACAGAATTATAAAGGTAGCTGAGATTTCACATCATCGACAACAGGCAGCAAGAGCCACACTGTCGTACTCGAGCCAAATGCACTCAAGTCATCACAAGGCTGAGGGTTGAGGAGATTTCAAAGCGGGTTACTCACTGTAATACGGCTCTTTCACAAGAACCAATCCCATCAAGCTCACGAGTATTTGTAAAACGGTCGATCCCTTAGAAGACCATGCCTCGTTCCGCTCGTCGGCATCCCAAGTACCCAGCAGACTTAAGCAGATCTTGCCATCTTCGTAGAGATTTGGATTGATGCGTCCCGATCCACCGGTCCAAGAGTGGAAGAAAGCATCCGGTGAGGATGCAGGGAATGTTGAACCGAAGTGAAGGTCTACGACGAAAGGGGCAAATTCATAAGGCGTATCAAAAGGTCCGATTATCAGTACACGCAACAGATCCAGTCGGGAATCCCAGGTCCTCACGAAAATACCGTCTGGTAAAGAGGATTGCATGATCTTGTGTTCTTTCGTGATACGCCGCATAAGCTCGGCGGTAAATGGCCTGGTCGAGCCCAAGAAGTGATGGTCCGAGGGTGCTGCGCCCTCGAGCACAGAGAAGCGAGGCGGCATCGAAGGATGATTGGAAAGTAACACGGGTGTGCCAGCATGAGAGCTTACCTTTTGCGGCTCTGAGGCCATTCCGCCATCAAGTTGGAAATAGTCATCTTTCACAGGATCCACCTTCTGATCTACTTGATCATCATCATCGCCGGACATTTGTGTGTCCAATCCACCAACATCCTCTTCCTCAGTGGCCCACATCTCCTCATCATCATCTTCATCGTCATTGATTTTCTCTCCACCTTCGTACTCCACAAAGACATCAGTAGCCTCCACTGATCCTTGATCTGTCCAATGATCGGTCTCTTCGTCGCTCACAGACATATCATCATTAAAATATAGCTCTCCGTCGTCATCATCTTCATCGTCGTCGTCTGAGCTGTCTATATCGGTAGGAGCGATGACTATTGCTCGCTCCGCAGATATCTTGGCCTCACGGACTTCGGAAGCTGCTCCGAGTCGAACTACAACCTCTCCGTCAAGACAGAGATCAGTGACCTCCCCTATCCGTTCAGTGTCTTTTGAAAGAGAGCTGTCTGGCGGTGTTGAGCCGAGATTACCATCACCCAGACCCAACAACATTCGAGCTCTCTGAATTGGGGCAATCAAGAACCCAGGATTGAATGATGGCTGATCGACCCTTGAAGTGGGGAGCGAAGCAGAATACGGGTACCGCATGTCAAGGTCTCCGCTAGTATCCGCGTGTACAAAAGATCCAAGGTTTACTCCGCCATCAAAGTTTGCCGAAAATGGGGCTCGGTCTGGAACAATCATAAGAAGATCCCCTAGATTCATGGCCAAAGCCGGGTGGGCAGCGATATCGTACAGAGGGACTTCTGCGATCTCGTCACGCAACTTGCCATACTTTGATGCTGAGTACTGTGAAGCCTTCTCTTCTTCATCCACATCAATCTCGGTGCCTTCGAACCATCTGATACGAGCGATACGTTCCCTGGCGTCGACGGACTGCACCACTCCCACCTTGTGAAGACGAATGATTGGAACCCCCTCGCCTAGCTTCTCCTCGTCAGGCAGGAACGAGACCTTCTGGCCGGGCCATACATCATTTTCATCCGGATTCAGATAAGGAAAAAATTGACTAGATTCTTCTTCGGTAATGGAACAATCCTGCCAACGTACCATGACCTTAGTAGATGTTGCGACAACGTGGAGCACATTCATATCGAACCCTTGGGTGGCAGCACGAGGTATGCGATCAAAGATCGCCATTGAGCTGGAATCAGTGGTTTTTCCGGAAGCAGGCCCATATTTAATTGCAGCAACGGTGGGATCCTTGAACCTCATTCTATGGCCAAAGCCGATATCTACGCTGTATGAGGCGTTAGAGAGAGTGTTTGAGATCGGCTGTTTAGGTGACTTGCTCCAGTCATATACGATGACCTCTTCAGTCTCAAGCTGTTCAACATCTAATAGCGTCGACGGTGGGGGAGGTGGAACTTTTTGAGATGCAATTGGAGACAGCCAGCGAACTTCGATTTGTACGTTCCGAACATCAACAACTATCCCTCTAGGAGTGATTGTGGGATCATAGGCACCAAACTTCCATCTTCCGCAACGTAGATTGCCTTTCTTTGTTTGGACATGCTGGCCGGGGTAGTAAGGTTGAGCCAGTGTTGATTGGGGTTTGCTTACGATCGGAGTATTGTAACGGTGGTAACCCGCACGATCTAGGCGCTGGACCAGCTCATAGGAAGGAGTGTTAGGGATCCAGTAAGGTTCTTCAAGCTCCTCAGGGTCTTCAACGACGACCACGCTGCCATTAGAGAGACGAATAGTGACTTCATCGTAAATAGATCTAACATTTCCAACCCATCCTTTGTAGATCAACGTATCCTCTACACGATAGGTGTTCCAAAACACCAATTCTGAAGCAGGAGCTTGAAGAAGTGGTGGTACTGCGGAGTTCAATGGGACCAGTCCATTTATTTCAGGGCTGGTTGGGGGTGGAAATCCATGAACGAGCTTGGGAGTAGGTATCGTAGCCCTTTCTCTAGCACGCTTTGGGGCGTGAGGCCCATGAGACGGCGTATGACCATGAATTGGAGGATGTTGCTGGGCTAAAAAAAGGTTTTTGCTGCATAGAGGTTGCAAAGAGCACATGAGAGACGTACTGATCACGGTTCCACTCTGGATATCTGAAGGCCTTTTCTTGACAACATCTCCAGCGGCAAGAGCCCGATCAATTAATTGGAGAGATCTTTCGGCGACAAGACAGTAGCCATCATATTCCCGGTCGAAAGCAATGATCACATAGCCAGGAGTAAGCTTCCCAATATCGAACCAGTCACTACGAACCTTCAAAGGCAGATCCCAGTGTATGTAACACTCAAAAAAGCCTTCAGAAGATGATTCGACATCACTCCATGTTCGTTCGACTGTCCCAACGATAGCTGGATCAGCCTTGAACGAACATAAGTCTTCGAAGAAGAATTTTGACATCCCGCCTTGATATCAGATGTGAAGTGTCACGATTAGCAGCCCAACTCCTCATTTGAGAAGCGTGCAATCAGTGGGCATCTTTGGATAAATGAGTGAAGAGTACCGGAACATTGTATAGTTAGCAGAAGGCACGATGGTGTCAAAGGTAAAGATGACACCAGCGAAGCCTCGGCGGGAGGAGCGGTGAAAATATATATGGCCTGCATAGTCGCCCCTAGCGCCTGCCGTAGCGGATTTCGTCCAATGGACCCGCCAAGTTAATTCTTCGAGCTCCGGTTTCCTACCATGGTGAAATGGGAGCTGCCGGGTCTCGTGCCAAAGAGAAAGCTCTTCAACGGGTATGCAAGCCGATATTTCTCCCAATGCCGACCCAGCAGCCGCGAGATTCTACCCTCAATCGCTCCCAAACCGACCATCAACATCCGACACGTTCGGCAGAATCCTGAAATCTACTCCCAAAACTGCATCGAACGCAACTACAAAGCTCACAGCGAGACTCCCTTCAAGATTGTCAAGCTTTTCGAAAAATGGCTTCAGTCCCAAAGGAGCGCACGCGGACTGCGGGAGAAGAGCAATGCCATAAGAACGCAGCTGTCTCATTCGCGAACATTCAGTGGTATTGAAGGCGGAGGCCAGGAAGGACAGGGCAAGGAGAAAGCGGAACTTCTTGAAGAGGCTCGAGATCTCAAAAAGCAACTGCAAACCGTCGAGGCTCTCGAGGAGCAATTGAACGACGAAATCCAGGATCTAGCAGTCGAGCTACCGAACCTCACGAGCAATCAAACGCCTAGGGGTAACGAGCCCAAGGTTCTGGGCTACATCAATGAACATACAAACCCTCCCTCCACATCCCATGACCGAACATGGAGAAACCACGTCCACATCGGCACAGAGTTCGACCTGCTAGACTTTGCCGGCGCAGCTACAACGAGCGGTTGGGGATGGTACTATCTAAAGAACGAAGCAGCGCTACTCGAGTACGCCTTGATCCAATACGCTCTTCAGGTGGCTATGTCGCACGGTTTCTCAGTCGTTACACCACCCTCAATGGTCTACTCGCATATTGCCTCAGCCTGTGGATTCCGGCCTCGTGATCAGAGTGGGGAGCAGCAAATCTACAGCATACAGCAGAGTGAAAGGATCCAAGAAAAGGGCAAACCGTCGCATAGTCTCGCAGGAACGGCCGAGATACCCTTTGCTGGGATGAAGGCCGATGCGGTCATTGACCAGGCGGATTTACCGATCCTGGTGGTCGGCCCAAGCCGCTGTTACAGAGCCGAAGCAGGCGCCAGGGGCGTGGAAACAAAAGGGTTGTACCGCGTTCACGAGTTCACGAAAGTGGAAATGTTCGCTTGGACGGCTCAAGGAGGCGAAGACGAAGTTTTCCATTCCATGCTGGCCATTCAGAATGAAATACTCCGGAACCTGGGCCTACATTGCCGCGTACTCGAGATGCCATCGACAGACCTAGGGGCCAGCGCCGTCAGAAAACAAGACATCGAGGCATTCTTCCCATCCAGACGTGAGAAAGACGGCGGGTGGGGTGAGGTCACCTCGACATCGATCTGTACCGATTATCAGACCAGACGACTGAACACGAGGGTACGAAACTCGGCTGGCTCTCAGGCCAAGATGGACTTCCCATCCACCGTCAACGGAACAGCTTTGGCTGTACCCAGGGTCCTCGCTGCAATATTGGAGAATGGTTGGGACGAGAAAGAGGTGTGTGTGAGGATACCGGAGGTCCTCTGGCCATGGATGCATCAGAGGCACGTCATCAAGAAGCGCAAACAGGTTCAGTGACATGAGAATTCTCGCTTGCAAAACTCTACACCAGCGTAACATTGTATTCGTTTCGGCTACGGTAATGCTGCAAACACGGGCCTATAAGGCAACGGGCAGCATGGCGCAGCGGAGAGTCATTTATGTAGCGCACGCTCAAATGTGCAAAAACTTGAAAATACAGCCGGCCTCCATTAACCCTTCCTCCGCCTAACCTCTGTCTTCTCAACGTGAATCCCACTCCTTCCATCTAAGGAGGTACTCTCCATCTTCAACTTATCATCCACCTCCTCATCGTACATGATATCCTCCCCACCAAACTGCATGTCCTCATCCTCCGCAATCTCCGTCATGAGCGTACTACTATCCATCAAGCCCTCGACCATCACGCCCTCATCTTTATCCTCTCTCTTCCTCCCACCCTTCTTATCCTTCGACTCGGCAAACCTCTTCTTAATCGTCTCAATCATCTTGCCGAACCAGTAGAAATTCAGCGTATTCAACACAACGTTACTGCTCAAATAGACAACAGCCAACCAAGTCGGCATGGGGTAGTCACCCGCGAAGCGCATGATCTCCGCACTCGCCGCTTCTGGCTCAAACACTGCCTTGGAGCCGCTGGAGAGAGGGTCGTAGTGCAGTGCCGCCCAGACGTCCTGGGAGACGCGGACCGATTGATAGGTGCCCCAGAGCAAGCGACAGCAGAAAAAGCTGGAGAGGAGGAACATGCCGTTATACCACTGAGGGCGGGAGCCGGTCATGTGGAGCTTATCGAAGAACCAGTGGAAATTGAGGAAAGGGGAGGAAAGCTCGTAGAGGATGAAGGTAGGGCCGTAGAAGTTGACGAAAGGTCGCTAACATCGCCCGCAATCAGCCACACTCCCCTCCCTGCAAGTCAGGGACAAAGTCCCCATCTGCCCGAGAAAGAAAGTAGAGTGTAAAACTCACGAATCCCAACGAAAACACCACCAGCGCCGCCACCGCATGCGCTAACAGGCCCCATCCGAACACCGCCACGTTCCCCGCGCACATGATGAGATCCCAGAGGAAATACCCCGCCGCGAACCCCTGGATCATGCCGCCCGCGCCCGTATACCCCCACACGCGCTCCTCCCACCCCATGCCCGCCCGCTCCGCGTCCGTCCCCATGACCCACAGCGCCAGCGTGTTGATCAGGAGCGACTGCGCGAGGGAGACGACGTGGACGTCCCAGTTCAGCCGCGTGCGGGCGCTGAGGGTTGGGTAGACGCGCGGGAAGAGCTTGCTCGACAGGTAGGGGGAGATGTAGCGGCAGATGGCGTGGTAGACGAGGGCGGCGAGGAGGAGCTCGTGGATGTGGAGGGGGAGGGTGGGGAGGGAGAGCGCATTGGCGAGGGGGGTCGTGAGGCGGACGAGGGGTGGGGGCGCGGGGATGGGGAATGGGTCGTGCATGGTTTTTGGGGGGGGATTTGGGGAGCTCGAGGCGGCGAGGCGGGCCAGTCGGGTTTTGGGAGGGGCCGTTATCGAGGCATTGTTCTTGACTGTGTAGCGGATGGAAAGGAATGTGTAGGAGAAGAGGTTCAGGGGGGGGGGAGTAGCAATAATGATAGTAATGATAGTAGGCAACAGTGTCAGATTAGGTCTGTTGAGACAGAGATGTCTCGAGACCGCAATCAGACGCTCTGAGAGAAAAGCTTATTCTCAGCAGGTTACCTCGGCAAAATGTTTTTCCGCTAAGCTGTAATAATTCTCAATCGGCATGGTCTTTATAGATTCCTACCTATCTTCTACGAGGTTCTTCGTTCGAATGCATAGTGGTTTCCCACGAGTATGGCTTCCGACTTCCATACTGCAGACTGTGATTTCATCAACCACATCTGGCGGAAGAGAAAAGCACGAGGACAGCTAGCTCAACCTTCGGCACGATGACTTTCCTCTGACAGAGCTTTCTGCTTTCTAGCCAGAGCCGATGGCGTGCCAAACAGTCCCCAACAATAGCCTCAACCGCACGCCTCAGCCGCAGAGGAAGTTGGAAACCCCCCAACCCCACCCCCAGCTCATTCTCCCTCACCTCGAGCGAAGCACGGCCAAGACAGGACGCAAGGTCCCCTAGGGCCTCGGGGCATACTGGGCTGCGACGGGAGCGGTTAGTGCGGGCTTGCCTCGGGCACTGAGCTATCTGCCTGGCCTAGGGTCAGAGCACGGAGCTGAAGCGAACAGGTGCTGACATGCGGGGAGTTGCGCGGATGGGGGGGTGAAGACCGAGTCGGGCGTGCGAGAATGGAGAATGGCTAGCTGATATGTATTGAGGGGAAGATATTTACCAGATGGAAACACATACGGATCCACATCCACCACCCCAAGCCCGCTCTGAGTCCCGACGCAAACAGCGCCTTTATACCCCGCAGGCAGTCCCTCCCGCCCAAACCAGCCCAAAGCACATACCCAGTCCAATCCAATCAAAGCAATCACACATTACCGCCCCCGCCCCCTCCCCCCNCCTTCCCCCCTCGCCCCCTTCCCCCAAAGAACCCCCATCCGATCCCCAAACGCCATCACCAGACCCTCGCTGCCAAGAAAGGTACAAAAGCGTGAAGAGACGAGTCGAGTACCGACTGCTTCGACACCCACATCTATCTGTTTCCTGTCCTGCGGTGGGGTTCTGGGCACTGCGGAGGAGGGTTTGTGAAGGAAGGAAGGAAGGAAGGAAGGAAGGAAGGAAGGAAGGGTTTATAAGCGGTGGTGGCGGCGCGGTTGTGCTGGGGGGAGAGGTTAGAGGTGGAGAGGGTTGATTGGTTGGTTGGTTGGATGGTTGGTTGGTCGGTTGGATGGATGGACGGATGGCTGGATGGTTGGTTGGATGGATGGATGGATGGATGGATGGAAGGAAGGATGGATGGATGATTGGTTGGGTGGAATTCGTTCAGGACTCGAGTGATACGAAGTAGGGGGGTGAGAGGCTTTGGTTGGGACGACGGGGTTGGGACGAGGGGATTGGGACGACAGGGTTGGGACGAGGGGGACGCTACTGTGGATGATATTAAGGGGAGACAGGATGAAAGAGGGAACAGTATATGTTTGATGCCGAGTGTTGCCGGCTATGGTTTCAGTCTTGCCCCACTGGAGAATGGAGGTAATAGCCTCAGCGTCTCTAGTATAGATTTCCTTCTACGATAGCCGAGTCACCTAGCTCTCTAGATACTATTATAGATACTGTTACAGCAACAGTAAGCCTTCCACCCAAAGCGCGCAACTCGCCTCACTCATGATCCACATCCATACATACCAATGCCCCCGCCGCAGCAGAGACATACCATCACAACTTCGCACAACCCACCCCTCCCCGCCTCTGCGCCGGAAAGAGCGAATCCACCATCTCGCCCCCCCTAACCGCAAGAATAGACAGCAGCGTATCGCTCAGCTGCGCGCACCTCAGACATGTCAGTTCGGTTCTCACCCCTCTCTCAAACCACACGGTACGCACAGCAGGGGAAGGGAAGGAGCGAGGGAGAGGGAAGAGCACAGAACGCAACGAAAAGAAACTCACCCCGTGACTATCCTCGCAGCAGCCCTGGAGCCAGACGCCGCAGCCGTCCGCGACGTCCCCCTCGCGGAACAAGACCCTGTAGTCCCGCTCGACGGCGTAGCGGTCCCGGTGCTGGAGCAGATGGCGCGTGGGCGCGAGGAGGATCTCGTGGCCGGTGCGCTCGTAGCCGGTTCCGAGCACGGCGAGGTCGAAGCCGGACTCCGACGTGCTCGTATCGCCGCTGGAGGTGTTCTTCAGCGTGAGCCGGAGCCGACGGCCGTCGGGGCGGGTGGGTTCGAAGCCGACGACCTCGCGCCAGGGGACGATGCGGTACTGCCATTTGCGTTGGTCGGGCTCGTGCAGGCGCTGGCGGTACATGTTCTCGTACATGCGGTCGAGGAGCTCGGGCCGCACGACGCCGTAGTTGGTGCCTTTGTCGCTGGCGTTGGTTTTCCGGCGGGAGTGGGCGGGGAGGTCGTAGAAGGGGTCGACGCGGTCGGGGTCGAAGACTTCGTTCACGCTGGAGGGAAAGTCGGGGGTGCGGTTAGTATTGTTCGTGTTGGGTATGGGTTGTGGGGAGAGAACCCACAAGGGACTGTCGTCGCTGGGTTTTAGCGCGGACGCGCCGGTGAAGAGCGTTATGTGGGAATTTGGGTAGCGGCTTTGCAGGTCGTTGAAGATTTCGGCCGCGCTTTGTCCACCACCGATGACGGCTACGTTATATGCTTTGTTTTTATCTGTCAGGATCTTGGGCACGGCGGTCGAGTATAAAGAGGAGTGAATGATCTGGCCGTCAGAACCGCCAGTTGAAAGCGCAGGTGGTATCCTGGGCTTCCCGCCTACAGCGACAACCACATGCCTCGCCGTGACAGTGCTTGTTTCATTAGTCTGGACATTTCTAGAAACCACCCGCCACGACTGGATGGGCCGCTTGCGATCCTCGGTCGGTGATACGCTAACGGTTTCATGGCCGTACAGGACATCCTGTTCAAAGTGCGAAGCGCACCAGGACATGTAATCATTGTACTCCTGGCGCAAGGGAAGGAAAGTCGAGAGGTTGGTGAAAGCGACGAGACGCTTCTTGGAATGGAGATAGTTGATGAACGTGAATTTCGATCGAGGGTCGCGCAGGGTGGCCAGATCCTTGAGGAAAGAAATCTGCATGCGGGCGTTCGGAAGAAGCATACCCGCATGCCATACGAAGCTCCGCTGTCTTTCAATGTACAAGACTCGGGCGTTGATTCCCCGGTCATGAAGAGCGATAGCGATGGCCAACGACGCAGGTCCGAATCCGATACATACGAGATCGTATTGGTATTGAGGACCTACGCCCGCTTGAGGAGTTGCTTTGGGGGATTTTGCCAGCATTGCGGTCGATGTCGTAGAAGTATTGGAAAAGTATTTATATTACACCATCAGATGCTTGCCACAAGCATGCTGTTCATTGACTGGTCCAAGTCAAATGGTAAGTAGGCCTGAGTAGTATATTTATATGAGACGGCTGCGTATTCTTGCAATCAACATTCTCTCATAGAAGTCGTTCCCAAGGTCTTGACCTTGCGGGAAAGTATTCGTGGTTTTTTCAATCTAGTCTTCCAATTGTTTACTTCTTCGTTCAGAGATTTTTCTGTCCTGCATCTTTTAGCTGCAGAATCGCACCCCGCACTACTCATACCTACTCATACTCACGCATGTAGGGCGCATGTGGGGCGTTTCGTAGTAGTAGTTTCAGGTTGCCTACCTGGCAGACGAGTGACCCAGCTATATTATCTCAATGAATGGCTTAAACGGACGTACTCGGCCGGAAGCTGTTGTTCGTACGTCACCCGCGTGGTGTATTCTATCCGAGATTCTCTCTCTTCCTATAACGTTGCTGAGAAAGATGAAAGAGCCCGTGATAGAGGAGAGATCATATCATACGAGTTTTGTCCATGTATGTAAATTAGTGAAAAAATACGATCAGATGCACTTATTGTGGGGAAGCAAGGGATGAAAATGCGGTAGTAGTGCGGGGGTTTAGAGATTGAAAAGACGGGGGTAGAATATTCGCAATCAGTCGGTCCGATGCCTACCTTTGGTTGCTTCTTCGGATGCTTCGCTTGCTTCATCCATACTTCGTCATTTACTAAGGTAGGCTCAGGAGTAAGGTATACATTCGTTAACAGCGGGACCAAAGCCATTCGTCTACCGAGTCAAGTATCAGGACTTTGCGTGACATTCTTCGCCTCAGGTCACTTCCAGGGTCTTTAGAGTACAAAATGAATATAGGTCCTTCAATGATCCTACGGTTCAAGATGGTGGTCAAGAAGCTCCGCTGGTAGACAAAACAGCTGGCGGTCGCGTGCTTCGAAGACCCCGTCTGAGCCCCTTCTTTTCTTACTTGAAAGAATAAAGGCACTCATGGTTCGCTTACAGACTACTTTCATGATGAATAGACGATGTGGTCAATTCGGCAGGGGGCAGCAAAGGGAAATGGGCAATGGGATGAAGTAAAGTAGCATGAGTAGCTAGGCGAAAAAGTTATCAGATTTCTCGATTACATTTGTCAGATGCAACGCTGCAGCTAAGATGAAGATGAAGTAAGACGGGAAGATTTTTTATCAGATCCGCCCTTTTACCTCTCTTAGCGCCGGAAAAATCCATGAACAGGGGCTCGAGGGCGAGGAGGGGTTGACTTCAGCCAACCCCCACTTTTTCCAGCGCTGATCTCCATGAATTTTTTTCGTACTTACAACTGTACAAGAGTAACTTACTCTATGTAATATTAAAATTATGTTCAATACACAAGGTACCTGAGGTACCTTGGAGTGTACTCGAATCTCAACCCTCGCGTCGATACATGGCGCTTTAGAGTTGGTGGAGTGAGTGAGGGAGTGAGTGGCCTTCTAAATGGAGTACTCACCTACTAACTACTGGATTTGGACACATGGGAAATACAACGTAAGATCAACACAGCATTACCTTACCTATGCCAGGGCTTCTAACTTGTAGAACCTAGGTACCTTAGGACATAACGATTCAGTAGCTAATAAGAAAGGCCCGAGAAGTGACAAGTTACACCAAGCAAGTCTGGGTGGTACCTTACCTTATCTTCTTAGCATCATGCTGCGGATAGACCCACCAATTGTAATCTCCACTCACCGTGGCTATATCCGTGCCAAGGAGATGCATTTTTCTTTTCACCTGCACGAGCAGACCGATGCATGTGTAGCTCATTGACACATCCTTGGTATTTTATCATTCTTGCCGAGAAACTGACTGTCCTGTGGCATCCTAGTCCACTACCTCAAGCCGGTGGTGTAAAAGCTGACAAAAACCTGCTCATCATTGGATCTTTACCGCTGGCTTAACAGGGCTACTGCCGCAATCAAGAACTGAGAGAGCGAATGTTCTCATCCCGAGCGAGGGATTTGTCAAAATGCACAACCTTTTGCAAGTATCTGGTGATCTGGCTATCCTAAAAACCAGTGTGCTTCATTTACACTGTCGGCCACGAAAGGAGAATCATCTAGCAGGTACCTAGAGAGTTTATGGCAAAATACATCAGGATGCCAGTCCGGCAATCGTTGAATACGTCACTTGACGTACCCGCCAACGCATCTCTGCAGTATGATTTTAGCAAGCAGGAGACGACTTCTTCAGATTCGTCCCTCAACGGAAACTCCGATTTCGACTTGGCCTCGTTCAGACACCCCTTTCGTACGCCTTTCCCTTCTCTGACAGGCTTGAGATCGCGAGCGACAGCCGTACAAACAGAGTCGGTCACAATAACCTCCAAAGTGACATCTGGCCATGTACGAGACGCTACAGCCGCGTTCGGTGCGTCGCCTATTACAGCTCTGCAAGCTGCTTGGGCTGTGATTCTCTCTATATACACTGCTGCTCAGGACGATGTCGTCTACACCACACTCATCACATCTCCAGCGGGTCATAAATCGGGTGATTCTTCCGAGGACATCTTTCACCGAATTCCAACGCGAGTATCTCTGAATACCCGTCAGAAGTGTAGCCAACCAACGAGTGGCACCATTCTTAGACACCTGACAGAAGCGAATGCGTTAGCGCTATGTCAACCTAAGCAGTCAGAGGTCTCAGCTGCTCACGATGAGGAACTGGACAAGCATGGAACCATTATAGCTCTGAAAACTAAGGAATGTCCTGAAGGTGACGACGATACCTTCAAATGGAGCAAAGAGCTCTTCAAGGGCGACGAAATTGCCGTCGGTATCGTAGCCTGGCCCAATCTAGACGGCTTTCTCATGCTGAAGGTAGTCTACATCGATCAGGTTCTGAACGAGGCTGGTGCGCTAGTCATGCTTGAACAGTTGGACGATATCTTAGCATTCGTTCTCGCAAACACCGCGAAACCAATTGCAAATAGCTTAGCTGCTGTCCGCTGTTCTCTGTTATCCACGTCGAATGAAAGACCCGAGGAGCCCACAGAGGATGATTTAGCGACAACATACTTACATACCCAGTTCGAGACATTTGTCAAGCACAGCCCGCACCGCGTGGCATTGGACTTTAGGAAGGACATCGGTTCCAAGAAACCCATTGAGGACACCACGTGGACCTACGAGCAACTCAACGACAGAGCTGATACTTTCGCAAAGTATCTCCTCTGTCGCTTTGGCCAACTGACTGACGATGTTATCCCAGTATGCATGGAGAGGCGCCCGGAGCTTTACGTTGCCATCCTCGGTATTCTGAAGTCAGGTGGGGCCTGGTGTCCAATCGATGCCTCTTTCCCCGCTCGTCGCCGCCATGACCTTATTGCACGGACTCGCTCTCGAATGTTGATCATCGCCGAGCAAAAGCCTGGGGGTAGCGCCGATGGCATACCCCGAGGCGTTGTCCTGGTCAACATCGCCTGTCTAGGGAACACTGTCGCTGATCAAATTGAAACCCGTACTCCAAAGATGGGAAGCCTTGCCTATCTTATTTGGACAAGTGGAACAACTGGCGATCCCAAGGGCGTTCCAATTCATCACGAGGCTGCGGTAACTAGTATGAGAGCGCTACAGAGGTCTATTCCTGTTGACGTCAGTAGTGGCACCGTGCGTTGCATACAATTTTCTCATTTCACGTTTGATGTCTTCGTGCAAGACTTATTCTACACTTGGGGCGTGGGAGGAACGGTCATCGCCTCCACCCGAGAAATCATGCTTGGCTCATTCGCCGAGCTGGCAACCGAAACCAAGGCGACCCATGCTCATTTGACCCCAGCTTTTGCGGCGAGCGTTCGAAGAGAGCGATGTCCGACTCTGGAGGTCATCACGATGATTGGGGAAAGGCTCCCACAAGTTGTAGCAGACGATTGGAGTCGCGACATGCGAGCATTCAACACGTACGGCCCGGCTGAAGCCACGGTAGTCTCAACCTTGAGGCGATTTGGTGCAGTAGGAGACCAAACTCAGAGCGAGAACATTGGCTTCCCTCTAGTCTCAGTTTCTGCTTTTGTGATGCGCGATGATCGTCCTCTCATGAGACACGGCATCGGCGAATTGGCTCTCGGAGGTCCCCAGCTTGCGCAGGGGGGATACTGGAACGATCCCGAAAGATCCTCTGGGAGGTTTCTTTGGAATGAGCAGTGCTCTAGACATCTTTACATGACAGGAGACTGCGTTCGCCAGATTCATGATGGCTCTTTGGAGTTTATTGGACGTACGGATGATCTAATCAAAATCCAGGGTATCCGTATTGAGCTTAGCGAGATTGCCTTTTCCCTGCGTTCCTGTCATCCACTCGTCGAGCAAGTCGAGATACAATACATGAATCGGCAAGACCGTCCTTCCAAGGTCATCGTGGCTTTTCTTGCTGCTCCAAGAGTGGACCATAGCAACCAACCTCTTAGTTCACTGTATGCGAACGAAAAATCTATACAGATTGCTCAAAGCGCTTTACTTGAAGCGCAGCAAAATTTGCCGAGTTATATGATCCCAATGGTGTTTCTAGTCGTAAATAGAATCCCACAAACATCTTCCGCTAAGACAGATAGAGCTGCTCTCAAGGCTATGTACGGTTCGGTCGATTTGGAAATGTGGGAAAGAATGCTTGCTTCAAATGGCAAAAGTACCAGCGTGAAAGCGATCTGGAGTACGCATGAATCAGATCTCATCGCAATCATTGCCGAGATCTCTGGGACATCTCGGGGGTCAATGAGTCGAGCCAGTGACTTGCGTTCAATTGGAATAGATTCCATCGCCGCAACGAGATTAGCTCCACTGCTTAATGGGAAAGGGTATCCTCTGTCGGTCGCCGATATCCTTCAGTGCGAAAATCTAGACGATCTCTCGAAGATGACTGATAAGTCTCGTACCATGCATACGACAGCACGGTTCGATCTTGAGGCTTTTCACAATGAATGGTTTGCAAGGGTTGAAAAGGAAATCAAGCGAAGCGATTGTTTTGTGGCTCCGGCTTTGCCCTTGCAAGAGTCCCTTCTCAGCGAAAGCATGCGGAACGCAAGCGCTTACTGGAGTCACGTCTTCTTCTCACTCACTCCTCAGGTCGACAACACTCGCTTGTACGAGGCATGGATGCAAGTCGTGAGCGATACAGAGGCATTGCGGACTGGTTTCATCCCTTCAGCGGCAGTTGCGGACCACCGTGACGATGCGTTTATCCAGAACTCAACGTTCCTGCAGCTGATATACCAAAAGGCTACCATTGATTGGACATGTGTGAAAACATCAAAAGCCGGTATGAAAGATCTGGCAACGCAACGAGCACATGCAGTGGCGGAAAGTCATCGCAAGAATCACTTCAGGGACCCACTTCTAGCCATTACGATCTTTGAGCAGCCAAGTAATGATATAATGATGATCTCCATCCATCACTCGGTTCGCGATGACGCATCACTAGATTACATTTTAGAAGACGTTTGTAAGAGCTACCAGGAAGTTCGTGCGGGCTCAGATCAACGGCATCAACTGCGCGAGGCTCTCCAGGTGATGATTCCAGCAAAACATCAACTCGACCAAGATGAGCAATTTTGGTCAAAAGCTCTTGAAAACTTCATTGTCACCGATGACGCAAATACATGGCCCGATTTGACTGGCAAGAACACGCGGAGCGATGGCTCTGCTGCAGCTTTCATAACCCACACTTCGACACTGAAAACGAGCTACAAAGACCTTCAAAGTGCAGCACCCAGCCTCGGTGCATCATCGGTAGCATCGATTCTTAGGGTAGCTTGGGGGATCGTACTACTCGAGTACTTGGAGACTGACCGCGCAGTCTTTGCAGAGACTTGGTCAAAGCGCAGTGATGATTATACATTGACGGATGTTGTCGGACCACTTATGAATGTGTTGCCTGTCCCTTTTCGTCCGCTGGGATCCGCTCGCGAAACACTAGTCGCGCAATCCAATTTTCACAAGGAGACTAGAGCTCATCGCTTGATTCAATCACGAATCATCAGGAAGCTATTAGGTCAATCTGAGGGCCAGGCTCTATATCCGGCAGTTTTCAATTTCCTTCCTGACATGAGGGAAGACAGCCTGAATGGGTACTCTTCGATATGGCACCAGATTGAAGATATCGTTGGTCTTACTGTGGAACATCCTTTAGCACTCAACATTGCACAAACTGTAGATGGTGCTTTAGAGATGGAGATCTCAGCAAGCCAAACCGTTATGAGTAGTGCTCACATCGCTATACTTGCTCTACAAGTGGACGCATTCGTTGGGACAATACTGAGATTCCCTGACCTACCAATCACGCAACTCTCATCATACTTCCCCCAGAGTTTGCTCTCCATGACATCGGTTTCATTCAGCGAAGAGGTGAAACTCGCTTGGAAACAGAATCCTACTGACTGGGTGGACCATTACGCTACAGTGCATCCGAACTGGCCAGCAGCCCAGGTTGTCACCTCCCTCCAGATCCAGTGCGAATTTGAGACTTGGAGTTTTGCAGAGTTACATTCCGCGTATAACCGAGTTTCTAAATTTATTAGCCACAGTGGTTACAGTAATAGGATGATAGCAGTGTGTGTAGATCGCCGTCTCGAGGCTTATGCGATAGTTCTTGGGATTTTGGCTTCTGGCAATATCTACTTACCTATCGACGAAGATTTGCCTGCAGAGCGCAAATCCTTTCTACTGGAAGATAGTACAGCCGTCATACTCTTCACTACCAGGTTTCTTGCTCTTCGTTTTCCTAAAGCTTCATTAAAGAGCCGCGTTGTCTACGTGGACGACAGCACATACATAAAGCAGACTAACGATGGCCATTTGCCTGAAGCGCACTCGCATTCAAAACCTAGCGACAATGCTTATTTGCTTTATACCTCTGGGTCTACAGGAGTGCCGAAAGGTGTGCTTGTCGGTCGTGGCAATCTTTGCTCATTCATCGAAGGACTCTCCGAGTTCATATGTCCACTTATCCCTGGTATGAAAGGGCTTCCCGGTAAAGGTAAATACCTGGGACTTGCAAGCCGAGCTTTTGACGTTCACATTGCGGAAATGTTCCTTGCCTGGCGGCAGGGTTTGGCTGCAGTGACGGCTTCCAGGACGATGCTGCTCGATAACCTTGAGCTGGCGCTTCGGAAGCTGAACATTACACATACTAGCTTTGTACCATCTTTGATCGATCAAGCTGGCTTGGATCCTGCGAACCTCCCTGACCTTCACTATCTGGGCGTCGGAGGCGAAAAGATGTCGAAAAGTGTTATCGATACGTGGGCCTCCAATGAAAATGCCGCTTTGGTAAATGCATATGGTCCGACTGAAATGTCAATAGGATGTACTGCTACAGAAGTCACACGAGAATCAACTTTAAGGAACGTCGGTCGACCTTACGGTAATTCGGTGGCGCATGTTTTGGTGCCCGGATCCAACTTTTACACCCTACGTGGCGTTGCGGGAGAGCTCTGCTTTACAGGAGACTTAGTCGCAAATGGATACCATAATCGCCCCAATGCAAAGGGGTTTGTGGATGATTTCAACGGTGCAAGGATGTACCGCACCGGTGACATAGTGCGCTTGATGGCAGACGACACACTGGAATATCTGCGCCGAGAGGACGATCAAACGAAAGTCAGAGGCCAACGACTCGAACTAGGAGAGATCACAGAGGCTATTCGATCGACAGCCGTAACGACATTGGGCTTGATTCATATCGATGTGGCGACCATCGTTGCCCAGCATCCCAAGCTCGCAAGACCACAACTCGTTAGCTTTTTTGTTCCCCACCCGCTTGCAAATAAAGACACAGAATCTTCAAAAGCCCTTAGCTCTGCTTCAGACTATACTATCGCTGGCAAGATTCAAGCTGGTTGCCGAAAAGTCCTTCCCAGTTACATGGTTCCTGATGTAGTCATTCCCCTCACAAAGTTGCCCTTAGCTCCGGCATCTGGAAAAGCAGATATGAAGTGCCTCAAAGCTCTGTTTGCAGACATCCCAATTGCGGATATGATGCACCAGGCCTCTTCAGAACAGCCCAATCATCCGGAGTCAAGCCATCGAGAGTTGACTGAAGCTGAGAGCAATGTGCGAAGCGTAGTCATGAACACACTAGCTGTTGATGCGACCGAGACTACAACCAATACCAACATCTTTCTGCTCGGGCTTGATAGTCTAAGCGCCATCAGTCTAGCCATTAGAATGCAGAGGCTAGGATACGACTGCACGGTTTCCAGTGTCCTGAGAAACCCTCTTATTGAACAGCTGGCTCTTTTGCCTCGAACAGACCAAACCACAGGGGTACCGGCGGACGGATTTGCACAGACGAGGTCCAAACTAGCAGATCTTGCGTCTAGGTTTCGTGCCTCTCACTCTCATGGCCTAGTTGACTCGTCCATTCAGTGTGTAAGGCCTTGCTTGCCTTTACAAGAGACCCTCGTGGCTACTTCTCTCAACAATAAGAGTGGTGCACTCTACATGAACCACGTGACATTGAGGTTATCTACTGATATCGACCCTGCTCGTCTTTACCGAGCGTGGGCAAGGGTAGTGGCCGATCACGATATTCTCAGGACTTGCTTCCAGGAATTCGAAAATGGCATTGTCCAAATCGTCACCAAATATCACGAGTCGCAATCAATATCTTGGGAAGAAGTCGCCACTCCAGATCCCGAATCGGCTTCCCAGCTTAAGCAGAGCACATCTGCGACAGACATTATCTCTAACATTGCGAGCAAAGCTCCGATTAGGCTGACGCTATTTCAGCCACCTTCGGACGACATGAGCTCCATACTGTTAATTTCGTTACACCATGCACTCTATGACCGGGTATCCATTGCTATAGTTTTCCAAGAGCTTGCTATGCGATATCACTCAGCCATTCCTCCGGCTTACACTCCTTTTGATACGATGATTGAGCACGTATGTTCCCAAGATCAAGAGGCGGCCAAGACCTTCTGGAGGCAATATCTAGCAGATTATAGACCCACTTCGACTATGGATCGAGCTGATGATACCAACGGGAACCTGAATAACGTCTTCCTGACGACTGAGAGAACGTTTGCTAGTCCGCTTGCTGAGATTGAGGACTTCTCTTCTTCGATAAGCGGAACCCTGACATCAACTATCCAGGCAGTCTTTGGCATCGTCTTGGCTAAAACGCTCGAAGTTCCGGATGTCGTGTTCGGCGTCATACTCTCGGGGCGCACTGTGCCGATAGAGAAACCTCACACTATCGTCGGACCCTGCATAACAACCGTTCCTCAACGCGTCGATTTCCGTACAGGTTCTTCCACCATTTTAGATGTCGTGAAAGGTGCCCAACAGGGTTTTGTAGCATCGCTCGAGTTTCAGCATACAGCTCTGAGGCAAATCCACCGCTGGCTCGGAGCGGAGCAACCACTGTTCGACTGTCTGGTCTCCTATGTACAGAAAATTGATTCAGAGCCTAGCCCTTATCCGCAACTTTGGACTGAACTCGATGACTCCATGCCTAACGACTTCCCATTCTCTATTGAATTTGAGGCCGACCCGGGAGCCGGCCGAATGCGTGCTCATTGTTTTTTCTCTCCTGCTTTTGGGGACACCGATAGAGCAGCGTCTTTGCTAGAAGATATCGATCTTCTACTGGGGGCTTTAATTCGAGGTGAAAATATCACTCCTAAGGACCTCAACATTTCGGAAAGCGAGGTGTTAGAGTCTAGATCGAAGCCCCAAGTTTGGGATGAGTCCCATTGGACGCCGAGAGAGTTGGAGATGCGAGCACTTGCGGCTGAGATCTGCAGTACCAGTGCGGAAGACATCTCAAAAGGAGCATCGTTCTTTAGTCTAGGGATTGACTCGATCACTGCAATCCAGTTCGCACAACACCTGAGACGCTCGGGAATGGAGTGCTCTTCTGCGGATGTGATGCGCCATTCATGTATAGCGGCGCTGGCCCGAAAGATTGGTACTCTTCCACCTAACATCAACAGCACCGAAGGACTCGCACAGCGGCCGCAGGAAGACAGCCTGGAGCAGATGATCCCCAAGATTCCGATTTTGGGGCCTGCCGATGCTGTGACAGACGTCTACGCTTGTACTCCACTGCAGTCCTCCATGCTGACCCAAACCTTAGGATCGGATGGGAAGCTTTATTCCTACCACCATGCTGTCCAACTAGCTGGCCACATCAACATTACCACACTGAAACAAGCATGGAGATGTCTCACGGAAAGAACGGAGATACTTCGGACTACCTTCCACTTATTCAGCGCGTACAACTCGTGGTTGGCAGCAGTGCACCACAAGAGTCCAGATACATGGACAGAACGTGAGATTGGAATCTCTACATCCGAGATGTTGACCGATATCGCACATCAATCAATATTCCAAGAAGAAGCGGACTTCCAGTGCCCGCCATGGAAGACTACCATCTTGAAGACGGCATCGAATGTTGTGCTCGTGATCTCGATGCATCACAGTCTTTATGACGGACAGTCAATTAATCTCCTCCTCCAGGATCTCGCAAGACTCTATGAAGGTATCGATTTGCCTCTTAGAGAACCATTCAGCAATGCAGCGAGAGCAGTTTCGAAGAGCAGGACGGATGCCGAAGAATTTTGGTTACGAAAACTCGATGGCTTTGAGAACAGTGAAGACTCCTTGTCGCAGAAAAGTCCGATGGCGGATATGATAGGCATTGAGGTTACTTTCAAGCTAGATATCGAAAGTACTCTCCGAGGCTGCAAAGATCTAGGCGTGACCGTCCAGACGGTCGCACTCTTGGCCTACGGAAAGAGTCTCGCGTGCATTTCTGGACGTCGAGATGTCGTTTTCGGTCACGTGGTCGGAGGACGATCGCTTGCGATGCCAGGTGCAGACGAAGTCGTCGGACCGCTTTTCAACACGGTCCCATCCCGTGTTACTTTTGACAAGACTTACGTTACGAACCAAGCTGCAGCCGTCGAAATTCAACAGTCCTCAGGAGATTCGCAACCGCACCAACATGCGTCGTTGGGTCGAGTTCAGCAGGGGTGGCGACAGAAGATTGGGGACGCTGACGCACAGCTATTTGACACTCTGTTCGTCTTTCAAAACTCCAAGCACGGGATTTCATCCACAGATGGACTGTGGACATCTCTCGATATTGGTGGAGCTATTGGACATACAGAGTACTCCACGAACTTTGAATTTGAGCAAAGAAAAGAAGAGATCATGTTAAGACTGGCGTCGCGGAAGGGGCTGAGAACACAAGAGCAACTTCAGGTCTGGCTTACAGATTATGAACAAGCCTTTCAAGATATTCTTGAGCACCCTCGGCGGAGCGTAATGGCTTTTCCAGGTTCTCTCCAAAGTCTACCGCTTGCCATTGGAAGCGATGAGAGCCGCCCGTCTCCACAAGACGAGATCGCGCCCGGTTCGGATTTGGAATGCATTCGAATAGCATTATCAGAAGTGTCCGGAATTCCCCCGGAGAACATACCGGTAAATGCTAGTATATTTTCTTTGGGCCTCGACTCCATCTCGGCAATTCAAGTTGCTGCAAGGTGCCGCAAGCAGGGGCATGGTGTTAGCGTTGCAGATGTTCTGCAAGGACGCAGTTTGGGGGGTATCTGTCGACGGCTTCGTGACAGGAACCCAGAACAGGATAGCCAGACGAAAAACCAAGTTACACTGATCAGTGCTGAATCAAGATCAAAGGCTGTAGTCCTGGCCAATCTGAAAGATGAGGATATCGAAGATGTGCTTCCATGTCTTGCCGGTCAATTATATCACCTTGCGACTTGGCTGAAATCACGTCGGACAACGTGCGAGGCAGTATGGACGTATCGGTGTTCCAAGAATCTCAATGTGGATGATCTAAGGTCCGCTTGGAGAGGGCTGAGGGAGCGTCATTCGGTGCTGCGCACGATCTTTGTCGCTCTCTCGCCCAAAGAGACCATCCAAGTGGTATTGAAAGGTTCCGCACTCAACCACGACTCATTCAAGTGCATAGAAGCTCTAGGTGGCTCAATAGGCGGATCTCTTGACCTGATCGAGCGAGAAACAAAGCAGCCATTCGATCTGTTCAGTCCTCCTTCGAAGCTGTACTTCGTACGCGGGGCTTCTGAAGACTATGTAGTACTGAAACTGCATCACGCAACATACGACGCATGGACGATTCAGACACTTGTTGAAGACCTCGCGGCGCTATATCGTGGCACCAACCTACCCACCCTCCCACGCTTCGACTCATTCATCCACCACACCATGCACTCTCTCCATACCGAACGGGAAGAAGTCTACTGGCGCAAAAGCCTGAAACAATGCCAACAAACCCTCCTGCAGCCATCAATAACCCCACCTGATCCTGCAGTCCCCACACCCACTAATACCCCCTCAACCTTCGTCTCAATCAAACCCGCCATCGCAAACCTCCAATCCCTAGAAACCACAGCTCGCGAATCCTCAATTTCCCTTCCGACAATCATCCTCCTCGCCTTCGCCCGCGCTCTCGCCCGCCACACCTCCGTCGAGAATCCAACTTTTGGCCTATACCAAGCCGGCCGATCCGCATCGTTCAAAAGCATCGATCAGCTCTGCGCCCCATGTCTGAACATTACGCCCGTAGTCATACCCGATGCTCTAGCCCAGCCGGCTCTGACAAGCGCGCAAGCTCTGCAGCTCGATCTAGCGGAGCGAGTGGACTTTGAGCAGAGCTATCTGCCCGAAGTGCTCGAGTGGGCGGGATGCGGTGGCGAGCCGCTGTTCAACACGTTTGTGAATATCCTCTCGCATGAGCGCGGCGCGCGGGGTCCGCCAGCGCCTTCTCCCTCCTTCTCCTCCTCCTCCTCCTCCTCATCAACGACACAACCAACGACATCAAATCCCAACCCCTTCTTCATTCCCCACCCGCTCAGAACCATCCCCACGAACACAACACCGGCAGAGCCTACAACGCATAGCCCAACCGCTGTGGACGCTCTGGAGGTGGGATATCTCGCCGAACAGAACCTGTATCTTGACGTGGTTCGGGACGTCGAAGACGACTGCGTCGTTTTTGCGCTCAAGTGCGACGGCGAGCTGATGGATGAGGGTGTGGTGAGGGCGTTTGCAGACGAGGTCGGAGGGGAGGTGGAGGGGATCGTTCGGGGTCTTGGGAGGGATGGGGTGGGGAAGCTTGAGCGGGGGGGAGAGGAGGATGTGTTGGGTGGGGTGGATGGTGGGGGTTGTTGAGGGGGGATAGGTTTGGTGTGGAGTGAATCGAGTGTGGTGGTAAGTAATATCTTCCAATATACATCGCTCGTGCGGCGCAGGCTGATACTCGGACTTAGGGGGTTTTTGATATCTTGCTATATTGACGGCCGAGCGATTCTTGTTTTGCGAGTTATCTATACGATTGGATTGAACTCTCCTCTCTTTTTTGGTATTCGTCATCTTGACGGCCGTTCGATTCTCATTTGCGAGTTATCTACACGATTGAAGTTGGTTGTTGTCTCTCTTCGTTTCCATTAAATTGCAAATGTAAACTTCAATCGAAAATCTTCTTACAAACGCCGCGCCATCAGCCTCATATCTGGATAAACGAAATCACATCACCACCTATTACACTCAGCCCCATGTCCCTCCAGCCAACTCCACAGCCACTCAATCAGCAAACCCAGTCCCTCAACCCCCATTCCCCCACCCCCCNCGGCCCCCTCGCCAGCCCCCCCATCCCCCCTTCGCACAAATCACCAGCAGCACGAAGACTGAGCTCAATAAAACAACAAAGCTGCTACTTACGCCCAAACCTACCAAAATCCAAGCGCATGGCAGCGTTCCAATGTCCACCCCCCTTGGTGCAAAGCTGGAAAAGCTTGAGATGACGGGCATTGGTTACTTTTTGAGATCCAGTGGGTAAAACCAGGGCGAAAAAAGCCATCGGGCATCTTCGGCCCAGGCAGCACTATTGCAGCGGCGGCGGATCAACACCTGAGCCTACAACAATGATGCGGTGTCCCCAGGTCGCGTCTACGTTGTCGGTGGTCTGCTTGGTTAATTTTCGGCCCTGATGGACACGGTGTACGTATCAAAAGCATAACTCCTACTGATACTTCACTTTTCGGGTGCTGAGGCCGCGCTTTAGCGCCTCTGCAAGACAACGGTCCCCGTCTTGCAATGAAGATATTGCATGTGTCACATGTTTCGTCTGATGATAAGTCGATTACTGCGTCATTGTGACTTCTTTGGTTGATGGAAGAGCTGGTGACTCTAGGCTTCTTGACAAAGCACCTCAGCCCTGAATTGGGGAATGATATTGGTGGTTTCCCAGCGTTCGGAGATCTTTGCTCGATTCTCTTTTATCCTTTACGCATGCGTACTCTGAGAAGTCTCGACGTCTACATTGTCATCGCCCAAGCATCCTCGCCCAGAACTCAAATCGCTGTTCATTATCGACCCTCTACAAGCCCTCACCCCACCGATCTTAACATTGAAGTTCGTCTCCTTGTATCCAAACGCCGGATGCTCCATCATATACATTGGCACATAGCCCAAAGCCATGATGACCTGCTCATACTAGCGTCCCCAAGGCGTCAGTAGCGTCCCGTCATCTTTTGCATCAAAAGCAAATTCATAAACGAGGTGAGGAGAGTTTTACCAAGCAACCAGTACCTGTCTCGGACATATGCACATAGAGATTAGTGTCTGAGGCCCGGGTGCTGAAGTAATGAAGGCGGTCGTTCGTCGAGAACTTGGCAACGTGTATTATGGCGGCGGAGAAAGCAAGGAAGACCTCGGTGCGGCGGAGTCGATCGGCGCCGGGGACGAAGTCGAAGTCGATGGCGAACCTGCTCGACTGTAGAGCATATAGAGGGACTCCGGTGGATAGTGCGGGCGCGGTGTCGGATGAGGAATTTAGTATGCTGACAGCTTTTGGAGAAGACGATATGTCTGTAAGATCGCTACTGGTGTTGCTCTCACCTGCGTAGCTCCGGGTCCCATTCAGGCTGGTGCTGGGTAAGTCCAACGCGGGGGTCGCAGTGAGGCTGATCTGCCCCACAATCCTATTGTCCCAGAAGAGATTTGCGACCACATCGTTGAATCGTGTATACTTCACCATATCCGTGGCAGCAAGATAGACGCCCCAAAGCAGATAGCGCGCTTCGGTGGACCCGTGACTTGTTATCTCGATTTGGGGATAGAAAGGGGATGTATATGTGTTGGCCTCAAGCTGCTGGTTGAAATCGCTCCGGGCTACGATGCCCAAGAAGTAGATGACGTTGGCGAGGGTGGGGTCACTCGGTACGAGAGGGGAATCGTAATGCAGCTTTGCGCTGAATCGACTCGCTTGCAGATCGGACTGTAGCTGATTTGCCGGTGACAGAACGAGAGTCGAAGCTAATGTAACACCGTGAAGAAGAAGGATCAAGCCAAGCTTCATATTTGCTGTAGATATGTGATTTCTGAAGCTTCTGCGAGAAGGTAGAACTTCAAGCGGAGTCAGTATGAAATCTCGCAGATCATGGGCGCCCCATGTGTGGGGTAACGACTAATGCATGTTGATTTTTTTCTTGTCCGCGTCTTTGTTTTGTGTTCGCGCTCCTAACGCTCGCCGAGGGCAGGCGGCTTCTAACCTGGCGACAAGCGACCCCCGCAAAACCTAAGACCAACAGTCTTCTCATTGGCGTTTCATAGCGGGGAAATCGAAGGAGATGATGCTTTAGTGTGTCTAGTGAGACACTTCCGGCTACCGAAGTTGAAGGTTTCCTGATCTACCCCATTGTTACGCCACTTCGATCTTGTAGAAGTCAGAGAAATGCACGGTAACGAGAGCTCCGTATGATCCTCTGCCAGTCCAGCGTCTTCTTCCTTGCCCGTGTCGCTCATGGTATGCACTGCCACTTATCGTTAGAACATATCGTAGCGATTTGCTTAAACGCACAGTGCTGGCATCCGAGGGCGAGATAGTGTAACCATTTCAAATTTGCACGAGATTGTCATCTTGAGAACCAGAAATGTGGGATATTGTAGAGACCACCGAGCCACACACCAGTCGCATGAGCGCATGGCCAAGGGCTTAGCACGAGACAAAAGAGTCTCAGTAGAGTAGTTACGTCCAAGAAGATAGAATTATAAATATTAGTATTGGGGTAAGCAAACAAGATCTTATACAATCTTTTGAATAAGGATCACAATGAAGTACCAAAATAAAGATATATTTACTAGATCAATGTAAATGAAATTGGATTAGCAGTCATTTAGCTCGTTAAACCTTATAGAATTGTTCATACTGTTAGTATGCATTAATAGCATCTATGTTCATAGCACAGTAGAGGCTGGTGATAGTTGACTGCGCGCCTAGCGCAACACTAGGCACACACACTAGCTAAGCGAAGAGGTATATCTTGCCTCTCGCCTGCACCTCTTAGCAATGCATCTACATTTACAATTATCAAGACTATGCATATGCAAGTAGTGATAAGTAACTGGACAATCACACCTATGTGAAACCAACACATACCTTCCCTTCGGAGCACAAACGCCAACAAATGCACATGTAATAGGACCCTCACAGACACTGTATAGTTCGCTGGACTAAGCCCAATGAATCCCTGGTAGATATTTGCCACCATGCGCACCAGGACGGGGCGGGGCAGGGACCGGTAGAAAACCGAGTGCGAGCGGTGACGAATGACACGGTCGGGATCAAAATTGCCTCACGAGCCTCGCCCTGGATACTTTGGGGCGTTTTCGAAGAAGCGGATAATAGGTCGCAATTGAAGCGGAGCAGGGAGGGAGCACGTATGGAAAAATACCTTCGACCCCATATGAAGCGGAGCAAATGAGCCGTGGGGAGCTCTATTCTTTAGCTAGCGACTTTGAGCTTGCTGCTATTTCTTCCATCTTGCCGCTCTATACATGCGTGAATGGAGCGAAGCTGATGGTGTCTCCGATCTTGGTTCGCCTTCTACCTTGTCTTGCCGTGAGTCTCTTCTGCC
The DNA here is from genome assembly GCA_003184365.1 of Evernia prunastri. Taxonomy (NCBI): domain Eukaryota; kingdom Fungi; phylum Ascomycota; class Lecanoromycetes; order Lecanorales; family Parmeliaceae; genus Evernia; species Evernia prunastri. The sequence continues at coordinate 129,383 of NKYR01000111.1, forward strand.
TTTCTTCGATTTCCTCCTTGTCGGTAACTCAACACTCGCTTACGCTAATTAATACTCTTTCGGCCTAGTATCATTGGTATATAAAGGCTATCTTCTTGTACATAGAATCCTTCGGCCGGCGACGAGATCCAGCTGTACGTGCTGCCGGCTACGAACCTGGTGCTACTAAGGTAGTCATCAGAGCCAAGAGATCTCATGTTGTTTTGGGCTCGTCCCAATGCGACACCTACAAGGGACACTGGGATATGAAAACCACCCGACGCGTTGTTTACCTGACTCGTACTCAGGCCCGAAGCTGGTCTTATCTACCAGTGAAGTGATATCGTTCTATCAACGCGACAGGACACCCTTGGATCCGGAGCCCGCTCTGAGACTGCTGAAAGTAGCGAGGGCAGGGAAGAACCGAAACGTCTACCTCACTCGCACTGAGGCCCGAAGTCACTGCTGGGTGTGAAGGCAGTGATGGATGTGGTGTCGCCTAGACTATCGGGGTACGGATTTGGTTAGTGGGAATACTACNTGAGAACCAGAAATGTGGGATATTGTAGAGACCACCGAGCCACACACCAGTCGCATGAGCGCATGGCCAAGGGCTTAGCACGAGACAAAAGAGTCTCAGTAGAGTAGTTACGTCCAAGAAGATAGAATTATAAATATTAGTATTGGGGTAAGCAAACAAGATCTTATACAATCTTTTGAATAAGGATCACAATGAAGTACCAAAATAAAGATATATTTACTAGATCAATGTAAATGAAATTGGATTAGCAGTCATTTAGCTCGTTAAACCTTATAGAATTGTTCATACTGTTAGTATGCATTAATAGCATCTATGTTCATAGCACAGTAGAGGCTGGTGATAGTTGACTGCGCGCCTAGCGCAACACTAGGCACACACACTAGCTAAGCGAAGAGGTATATCTTGCCTCTCGCCTGCACCTCTTAGCAATGCATCTACATTTACAATTATCAAGACTATGCATATGCAAGTAGTGATAAGTAGCTGGACAATCACACCTNATACTGTTAGTATGCATTAATAGCATCTATGTTCATAGCACAGTAGAGGCTGGTGATAGTTGACTGCGCGCCTAGCGCAACACTAGGCACACACACTAGCTAAGCGAAGAGGTATATCTTGCCTCTCGCCTGCACCTCTTAGCAATGCATCTACATTTACAATTATCAAGACTATGCATATGCAAGTAGTGATAAGTAACTGGACAATCACACCTNAAGTCATTAAAGTCGTGGGATCCGCATACAAGCTTCAACTCCCTCCCACAATGAAGATCCGTCCGGTCTTCAGTCCTAAGCTATTGACACTCGCTCCGACGGACCCACTGCCTGGCCAGAAGAATCCTTCCCCCCAGCCAGTTGAGACGCCTAAGGGAGACGCCTGGGTGGTGGAAGATATCCTGGACTCTCGCCGTCACTATGGCAAATTGCAGTACCAAGTGAGATGGAAAGATGATGACGATACCCTCACTTGGTGGAATACTGATAATGATGAGTTTGAGGGGGCCCAGGACGTAGTCAATGACTATCACAACAAATATCCGGAGAACCCAGGGCCGCACAACGCTGTTGCCAAGTCAAAGCGGCCCCGCCGTCTCCGAAATCTCCGGGGTCTCGCCACTATTTTTATCCTTTCTGCTCGCAGACGACTCGCAGGCCAATCTACAGCGCTGGGGCATCGCTTGCCTGAGGGGGGGGGTAGTGTTACGGACGTACCCTAGGTGTCAGGCACATAGGGAGTGTTTATGGCTATGTGTCTAGCACATAGAGTGTTTATTGGTTATTGACACATTCCCATTGACACATAGGCTAGCGGGGATTCTTCCTAGTATTTAAGCGCTCTTCTTCTGTACATATTTCCTCCTTATCTAGTTGTCTTATTCAATTTACCCCCATTAGACTTGACTCTGGACACGGTTCTGACACTTTTAATTAACTCTCGTTTAATACTCGACTTAATTTTTAATTATTTTTATTTATACTCGAGCTCGTTATCTTTTTATTATTAAATATATTAAAACTTATAATATTAATATAATAGCTTGCTTTTTATATTTTTTAAGATCTTTTAATTACGAAATTTAATCTTTAATTTTATTGCGTTAATATAATCTTTTAAATTTATATATATCGAATTACTATTTTTCTACTTCGAAGCTACGAAAGTAAATAAAGTTATAGTAATCTTACGATTAAAGATACGACTAGTTAAACGCTAAAAATTAAAATAGTCGTAAATAATAAGTTTAATTATTAGACGACAGAATCGAAAGTCTGCGAAATTAATAAAGATTATTAATTATATAGATAGTTAAGATAGTTGAATAATAATAATAGTCGAAGTATTAATAGCTGACGCGCGATTACGTAGACTGTCAAGGAAATTAGGACTGGATGTCATATATTCATGTGTGGTGGAAAGATTGTTGATTATTCTATGTGCCTGCAGGGCAGATATGTGCGGAGATAGCCGCGCTAAGCCTATTCAGGCGGTAGCCTCTAAGGAGGCCTTGGCGTACCGTGACAACATGCCCACAAAGGCCGGCGACGAGATCCAGCTGTACGTGCTGCCGGCTACGAACCTGGTGCTACTAAGGTAGTCATCAGAGCCAAGAGATCTCATGTTGTTTTGGGCTCGTCCCAATGCGACACCTACAAGGGACACTGGGATATGAAAACCACCCGACGCGTTGTTTACCTGACTCGTACTCAGGCCCGAAGCTGGTCTTATCTACCAGTGAAGTGATATCGTTCTATCAACGCGACAGGACACCCTTGGATCCGGAGCCCGCTCTGAGACTGCTGAAAGTAGCGAGGGCAGGGAAGAACCGAAACGTCTACCTCACTCGCACTGAGGCCCGAAGTCACTGCTGGGTGTGAAGGCAGTGATGGATGTGGTGTCGCCTAGACTATCGGGGTACGGATTTGGTTAGTGGGAATACTACANCTGGCTGTTTGCACTGTGGTAGTGGGCCAAAATACGGTTCGAGTGCCTCGCGAAGCGTGTGCTGAATCAGCTGTGTGAGGGAGGCTGTTTGCTCTGCTGAGAAGCCGGGAAGGATTTGGCTGCTGGAAGACATAGTGTAATGTCAAATGGCCTAATGAAAGGATTGACTTGATTGGCTGCGTAGCGGAGGCGCGGGGGGCTGACGATCGGTATGTCAAATGCTACTGGTCGAGCAATGAAATAGACGATATGGGAGGACCTGGGTTAGGTGTTGCTACCATTTGTCAAGGAAATAGGACTCGATGTCATATATTCATGTGTGGTGGAAAGATTGTTGATTATTCTATGTGCCTGCAGGGCAGATATGTGCGGAGATAGCCGCGCTAAGCCTATTCAGGCGGTAGCCTCTAAGGAGGCCTTGGCGTACCGTGACA
>NKYR01000112.1:3506-24233 GCA_003184365.1 Evernia prunastri
GGGTGACGGCGGTCGAAGTGCCGCTGCAACGAGTATTTACTGCCAAGGGTATGGAGTCGCTCCTCCAGAGGTAGGTCGGTGTCACCGCGGCAGTAAAGGCACTGATAGGGTTTACATCTTACAGGAAAGAGATAGGGGATCGAGGAATCCGACTCAGACTCGGACTTGACGGCGTTCAGGGGACGTTCTGCGTCATCAAGATCACTTTCCCTCGCCTGAATCCTCCGTATTCGGCGGGCTTTGCGGAACATTCCCTCCTGCCGAATACAGAGCGACACCATATCATCGACAATGGAGACCCGCCAATCCACATCGCCCTCGGCACCATGAGTCGACGGCGGGTCGAAGAAGGCCTTCGCGATGCGTGATCGTTCCACAAACGCGTATCGAACAGACCCTGAGGTGCAGAGAATGGGACTGAGTGACTCCGCATCTCCCTCGAGCTGCGCTCGCATGTCTTGCACCGGAGCGACGGCGTCGTATTCTTTTTGGATCTGCTTCATAAGCTCCCGCTCTCGCGCTTTAATCTTTCGATCCACGGCTCGTTTAGCCTCCTCATACTGACCGTAGATGGTGTGTCCCTCTGCACGGTAGATGAACATGAATTGCTGTCGAATGCGCTGAAAGAGTTCATCTCAGCGGCCGCGAAGCTCCTGGATTTCTTCCTCCCAGCGGATACTTGCAGTCTGCGCCTCGGTCAGCTCTTTGGGTCGTCGGGGGTCAATCCGTCGGCTCATCCGGTTGGCCGCTTGGATCAACTCCGTCCGAGGCACCGTACCTCCGTATGCGGCTTGGGTGTCGTATCGGATCATGCGGGACAGGTAGTTGCGCTGGAAGATGGCTGAGTTGGTGTGATCCATAACCAGATTGCGGACGGCCTCATTAGAATTGGGATCATCTGGTGAATGATCATGTTAGCTCAGGCTCCCTGGGACCAGAAGCCTCAGGGCTCACCATTGATGGCATTTCCCGTCGCTCGCCGGAGACAATAGGTCGTGAAGACCTGTACGAAGCCAGTCTCTTCTCCTAACCGTTTGATCCACTCGTGATACTTGTCGTAGGAGAGCGCCGTGTCGGCCGAGGTGGCACAGCCTTTTGAGGTTTGTACAGGCGCACGAAACAACGGTACGTTCAGTACGTCCTCTTTCCATGGAATCGGTTGGCAGTTCAGTCCCTTTAGGACGCCCAGCGTCAGAACTGTCCTGGGGTTTGTATTTGGGAAACGGTAGGCGTCGTCGTCGCAGGCGAGGCCGATGATATGGGATATTATACAAAAGACGGGATTGGCATCGATAAAGAATGTATAGGTTTTCCTGCATGCCCGTCAGATTAATGGACACGATTTCTTGGCGGTCACTCACGGTCTCTTGCGCTTCTTGCGAGACTTGGTTCGAGTGAGCTTCAGCTGTAAGGTGAGCACCACTTCCCCAGTACTCTTATCACGCTGGACGAACAAATCCAGGTCGCGATAGGTGATTCCGAGAAGGGCTCCGGGTCGGGATCCAGTGAACGCCTCGACCAGTAGGATCGTTGCCAGCTGAACCCGTTGCCGTTCGTGAGGGAAGGTGTTAGTGTCACTCACCCAATGGCAACGCAGCATCTCCACGAAATCCACTGCATCCAAGAGAGGCTTGTCGGTTTCGCTGTCGTCCAGCCTGTGTTCTTCGGCCAGTGGACCGTTGATGAACTGTTCCAACGGTTACTCGTGTGTAGAAGCATCAATGTGTACGCTTTCAATTACATTTTAGATTTCCTTCAAGGTCAAGGGACTGATCCGTCGACCCTTCCATTTGATGTAGAGCTGGCTCAGTTGATGCCAGTAGGTCTCGACCGAACTGATTTTCTTGACGGAGTAGTTGTTACACATCCAATGGAAAAAGTTCTTGATTCGACCCTCCATCGACCTTTTGAGGGTGTAAAAGGGATCGATGTCGACGGTGTCGCAATACCTAGAGATCGAGGATTAACAACGGGAGCACGACGACTGTAGAATTCATACTGGAGGTGACTCACTCTCTCCATAAACCTTCGAGACGATCGATGTGTGAGTTGGTGACGTCGGCGTAAAGAGTCGTTGATCGATGGCTTTTATCGACCTTCTCGTATCGTGCGTTATAGTATTCTCGAGCTGAAAGATGGCTTCTCTTGGAGGGAGAGGCGTAAGACAAGCTCGCGTCTTGCTTTGGAGCATGCGGCACTGCTTTGCGACGAACCATCGCGGATGGCAATTAGAACGGTTGCCTGTGCGCAAAACGAGTGAGGTGGGTCCTTGAGCATAGCAGTGAGAAGAGGGAAGTAAGTCGGGAAGACAGGAAGGCAAAGAGGGGGAGGAGGGCCATCTTTGTAGGCGCCTGAAGCAGCTTGAGGGTCCCAGTGTGTACACCTGACCCTTCTCTCTCTCTGTCTCTCTCTCCCTCTCTCTTCTCGCCTTTTCCCTCCCATCTCTGCACGGCCCGACCATGCATTGAGGATTCAATGAGCGACCCTTAGTGAAGTGATGAAGATGACCAAGAAGATGATGCAGGAACGTCTTGACTCGATGCGATGGACTAGCGCGCAAGTCTGCATGTAGAGTGGGAGGGGGAGTGGGGGGAGCGCATCAGCCGTTCAGGCGGCATGGCGTGGGCAAGGGCCCCTGGTGCAAAAGACGCTTAAAACAGCGTCCACGTATGCCGAAAAGAGCTACTGTTTTACCCGGATGCAGTTTGAGTTAATAATAACGACGACTACGCTATCTTGATTATATTATGAACCTCATCGCTTAAACACTTCTATTCGATTTTAATTCTAAAGTATTTATAGTAGAAATATTTATAATCGTAGAATTAAAATATAAACGAAAGATATTAGATCTATAAAGAAAGCGAGATCATATTAATAAGCTTTATAATATTGTTAAATTTATTCGTTATACTTTTTGACAAGGAACGAGGCTTTATACATTGTCTATGTACGTGACTTGGCTAGGTGTACAAGACGAAAGGTAAGGAACCAGAAGAACAGGTGACCCCGAGCAGCCCTTAAGGGGCTGTCGGCTAATACACGGCTAGGCTGAAATCTCATGGAATCTCATGGAAGCTCCGGTGGCCATGATAGCTCCGGTGGCCGAGTCACACCGTGACACTTCTTAACGACGCGAAAAATTCAACGCAATCGAGTATACTGTGTCAGAACCGTGCCCAGAGTCAAGTCTAATGGGGGTAAATTGAATAAGACAACTAGATAAGGAGGAAATATGTACAGAAGAAGAGCGCTTAAATACTAGGAAGAATCCCCGCTAGCCTATGTGTCAATGGGAATGTGTCAATAACCAATAAACACTCTATGTGCTAGACACATAGCCATAAACACTCCCTATGTGCCTGACACCTAGGGTACGTCCGTAACATACTGTATTGAAGATTATTAATAATATAATTAAAGATCTCATAATATAGTTAGATAACGCGACTCGATAAAATTTAGTTTATATGATAATTAAGCGCGTAATTCGATTACGTTATAAAATTAATCGATTCTACGTCGAGCATTAAAAGTTTATAAAGAAATCTCGCGAGAATAATAACGACGATAACTTGATTAAGAATAATATTCTAACTCACGAAGATTGAAAAACGTTTACTCAAATATTAAAATTTATTTAACTCTTCAAGAAGATTATTATTCGTCTGAAAGATAACGCGAAGATAAATATTTATAATAGACTATAAAAATACTTATTTTCTATAAAGCTTTTTATAAAGTAAATAAAGAAATATTAAAGAAATTATAATACTTTCGTATATTCGAAGTATTACGTCACTAATAAGTATAAATATCTCTTATATTCGTTTAATAATTGCGTTACGAAGCTAAAGAAGTATTAAGATCTCATTAATAACTCGTCTATCTACGTCGTCGCTATTGTTATATATTTTATAAAGAGATGAAAATAAATTAAGTTAAATATTCTCACACTGCTAAGATTAGTAAAGATCGAAAATTAAGTTATATGAGATACATAGTATAAGAATATTCGTATAGATTCTATTTAAATTACGTTAAATAAGAATACTATTTTCTCTCGTGATTATATCGCGTTTAATTAATTTCTCGATATATCAAACGAAGATATCGCGTTTAGTTTAAATAGCTATACGATTTACTACGAGTCTGTTACGGACGTACCCTAGGTGTCAGGCACATAGGGAGTGTTTATGGCTATGTGTCTAGCACATAGAGTGTTTATTGGTTATTGACACATTCCCATTGACACATAGGCTAGCGGGGATTCTTCCTAGTATTTAAGCGCTCTTCTTCTGTACATATTTCCTCCTTATCTAGTTGTCTTATTCAATTTACCCCCATTAGACTTGACTCTGGGCACGGTTCTGACATTCATCGCTCTAATAGACTTTTTTATAAAGTTTATATTCTTAATAAAATCGTTAACTGTCGTAATTATCTAAATCGATATCTTTCTTTTTATTATCTCGTTCGTTTCATTATCGTATAGCTTAATTATAATCTTATTTGTTTTATTATAGAATATCTAATCTTATTTAGATATTGCTGATATGAAAAAGACTATTAACGCGCGATTTAATACGCTTACGTAGCTAACATTTAAGAAAATACTTTCTATACTTTTTACGACTGCTTAATACTTAATATACGTAATTTTTTCATTAATATACGCGTTACGATTATTCGATTCGATAATTAACTTACGTATTTCGTCTAAGATCGTCTAAATCTTCGACTTCTCGATCGCTTTTTTAATAAATTCTACTACTACTTTAAGAGCAGTAGCTATCTTATTTATTGATAATAATTTTTAATATTCGTTTATTATCTTTAATATAATAGTATACTTCTTAAAGTTTTAATGTTTATTGCTTTATTCGAGTCAGATAATCTTACTCGATATGATTATAGAGATAGACGTCTTTTGAAATTAATTGAAACAGGTATTACTATTCTTACTAAGTGCTTCGAGTGTGATTACTTTCTATAGCTCAAAAATGCAGCATAAGCGTTGTGCGAAAGTTTTGTGATGATCGTGGATTAAAGATTCTCAATCACAGGATTCAGCCTGAGCTGACGTAAGCTGCTTACCCGATGCACAACTCCTCCTAGGCCACAATCAACTCCCTTTATAGCAATCTCTACATCTTTGCAATAGAGCTTGCTCTGCATCAATGTCCTCTAAAGTAGTCTCAGCGTTGCTGCCAAATGCGCGATTATGGGACGCCTCAAGCGCGACAGTCGCGTGTCCAAAATCGAGCACGCTCCGACGTTACGTCATTCCATAGGTGAAGCTGCCGACTTATCCAGATGTCTTATTAAGAAGCTCGCAGGGCTCCTTATGCTCTACCCACTGCCTTCAATCCATCTTCAAAGACCTCTCCCCATCCTGTTCCCTAGCACACACCCACCATGGCGCCCCCACCCAAATCCGCCGTCAACGTCGTCTTCGGCGCCATGACCATCGGCAACGGCGCCGAGCAATCCCGCGTCACCGACCTCGCCGAAGCCGCGCAGATCCTCGACATCTTCCAATGCCACGGCCACAGCGAGGTCGACACCTCGCGCTACTACGGCGGCGGCTCCTCGGAAGAGTACCTCGGCGAGCTCAACTGGCAAGAGCGGGGCATCGTCATGGACACCAAGTTCTACCCGACCGTCGGGCGCGGCATGGATCAGGAGCAGTGGACGCACAGGCCGGAACATCTGCGGGAGAACCTAAAGCGGTCGCTCCGGGCGCTCAAGGCGGACAAGATCGACATGTGGTACCTGCACGGACCGGACCGGACGACGCCGTACGTCGATACCTTGCGCGAGGTCAACAAGTTGCACAAGCAGGGTTTGTTTGATAAGTTCGCCATCTCGAACTACATGGCGTGGGAAGTCGCGCAGATATGCGAGATCTGCGACGCGCACGGCTGGATCAAACCGTGCGTCTACCAGGGCATCTACAACGCCCTCAACCGCACCGTCGAAGCCGAGCTGTTCCCTTGCCTGCGCCACTACGGCATGGGCTACTACGCGTACAATCCGCTCGGTGGGGGCTTCTTTACGGGGGGGTTTTCGAAAGATGCGCAGGTGGAGAAGGGCTCGAGGTTCGATCCGGAGAAGTGGCAGGGCAAGATGTACAGGGCGAAATACTTCAGAGACGAATACTTCGAGGCGCTGGATATCGTGAAGCCGGCGGCGGATAAACATGGGCTTACTATGGCGGAGGTGGCTTTGCGGTGGATGACCCATCATTCGCAGCTGGGGAAGCAGTATCCGGATGCTATCTTGATTGGAGCGAGTAGGTGAGTGTTGCGGTATGGAAGTTGATTTGGAGGGGTGGGAAGCTCATTCTGTGAACAGTACGAAGCATATCGAGCAAAATTTGAAAGATCTCGACAAGGGACCGCTGCCGGAGGATGTGGTCAAGGCATTGGATGAGGCTTGGGAAAAAGTGAGATCGATTACAAGCAAATATTGGCACTAGGCCGAATGGCATGACTATGGGCAGTCCTGGAACGGACATAATGAGCGTGATAATCTTCTCGTCATGCACAATTGCACAAGGTGAGCATTTTTATGCCACCCATGGAATGACCTCACCGCCTGGCTATTGGCCTTGACTCAGCTGCATTCTGAGTGTAGAGTTGATCGCCGGTATGTCAACGAGGATCGCGGCAGATGAGTAGTGCCACGTGATGCTGGGTTGGTTCCCATACTACTCGCTTATGTCAGGGGGCTCGATCTTTCACGGTCATTGCTGGTATTGGATTCTCAGACTTACGGCCAAATGCACCACGGCCATCTCTTGGGGCCCGCGTCCGTTGAACCACGTGATATCTTTGTGCCAGCGTGATGGCCAGACCTCTTTCACTATCTATTCGCGTATCAACATAGGTCAACGTCGAAAGGGTTGAAATGGGAGATGTATAATACCTCTTCCACGTCGTCGTCGCCGTCATTTCCTCCATCCTCCGTCAATTGGAGCTCATGCAGCCCAGTCGACACCAGCTCTGCATCCGTCCGACGGTCGTCCGAATCGTAGCCTCGTCGGGATTCGGACCAACCTTGGTCTATCAAGTTCTCCAGGACGGCATGAATGTTGACTTTGAGGCCTAGGTGATGGAATACCGAATGGAAGATTGCATCGACGCCTTTGAGAGCGAAAGGGAGACGCTTTATATGGTCACCGTTGGCATGTGCGTATGCGTGACGACAGTAGAATCCTAATGTACCACCTGGAAAATGTAAGTAATTTGCTGCTTAACAACGGTAGTGACTTGATGTCCTACCATCTTTCATGAAAGATTTTGAGGTCAAGGCTTCTTTTGCTCTATGGTGCAGGGTGAAGGAATCCTTCCCCGTTGCACTCTCTTGCCGCATGAGCCCGCCGAGGCGTTCGTGCACGTACAGATTATAGGTCAAAGTGACACGCTGATAGAGTCCTTGAAGTTAGCTTTGCATCTTCAGAGTCCCAAAGGCCGGGATGAAGTACTCTAGGAGACGACCTCTAGCAAGAAGTTATACGGGAAATACGTACGTGTCCGCTCACGACTTCCATAACCTCGTGCTCGCAATCACTGTAGAACGCTGCCCATTCGATGGCGTTTGGGTTTTCAGTGCCCCAGTCCCACGTCAGCTCCTGGCCTCCATGTGCCACTCGAAGACTGCCGCCTTGGTGCGAATGAGGCAGGCACACGACCAGAGATCCGAACTGGGTCGCGCCGCGAGGGGTGTCGACATGAGCGTTGAACTTGCCACTGGGGCTGGAATAGATCTGTACAGCCATCAGCTAGGGCTATGACGTTCAACCGGCCGTTGCAAACACTAAAGTGGTACGATGTTGTCGCATTTGAGTGGAAGCTTTGGGTAGACGTACGTTAAGCTTGTACAATTCCGCGATCACCCCGAGATTCTCCTCATGTTTCGACTCCCCGTCCGAGAAAGGTTTGGCTATTCCAGGCAGAAGACTCTGGGCAATAGCATCAATGATGCCGGCCTCATATGGGTTGAAGCTGGTGGAGAACTGATCGCTGTCCAGCTTGACTGCTTTTCTGTACGATTCGTCCAACACCTCTTGGCCTTTCTTGCCGAATGTAGCTGGGGTGCATGCTTTTAGCAGCTCTTCAATGGCTACTGTTCCACTCGTATTTGATACAATCGGTGGCAGGGTGAGTTTGCGGATCGCCTTGCCTGCAATTTCCTCTGCGTTAGCACTTGTCTTGGAGAAGGGCAAGTAACCTGAAAATTGTGGCACATTTGGGGACTGGGGCAGGCATTGGACGGGGCTTTTAAAACATGAGGCAAACTTGAAAGCGAGCACATGGTAGCGAACAGAGTATTCGCCTGCATAATGTACGTACCTTTCGGCAGATCCCAACGAAGCACTACAGGCGGGGAAGACATCGACCCCGCCACGTCGTCAAAACGATTCTCCTTTCCATCGTCAGTGCTGGCAATGATGGGGACCCGACCCCCACAGCAGAACGCCGCTTTCTGCTTAGAGATCGCATTTTCCATCGCCTCAATCAGTCTCGACTCTTCATAAACATTTTGCACACTCTCGGATTCAGAGACCTGGGAGTCGGACCCCTCGTTCTCAGCATCGCGGTCCGATGACATCGTCAGGAAAGCTAGTTGGTGGGAACGGACTATGGTAACAAATGAATGAGCAATAGTAGCAGGACCGATCGCGTTCACTGTCGAAATCGCGAGTTGAAGATCCTACCGTCGCGGGGGAAGGAATTTCTGTGCGTGATGGCGCGTGTGATGTAGGAAACAAGGTCATATTGTGAACATTGTGTTTCATTTGAGTCTAGCTGCAGCCTGCAGGCAAACATGGCGCTAAACCCCGTTGCGGCTAGAAGTAAATGCGACCGACCGCGGCTGGGACCCTAGTCCACTCTCGCAAAATATTCACATTAGAGTCATTTACTGTCTATACACTACGTCCTGCTAGCGCCAACTCCAGTGGCGTAGTCTACATCTGGTCGAGCTATCATCGAGTCATTACGGCGCACATGGAACTCGTTTCTACAAAACTTGGTACTTGAACTAAGCCACCCTCGAGTATGAGGAAGATGTACAGAAGATAGAGACAGCAAAAGAAACACAAGATTTTCGCTACAAAATGAAACCGACATCTTTCCTTGCCCGAGGTCACGAACCAGAGCCTGGTCGAAGAGCCATCTTCTGGAACCAATCCTTACGCCTTTCAAGACGCCTTCTTCGCACGTTACCACCACCATATTATCCCAGCGTGAACAGTCCCGTTCCGTCCCTCGCGGTTGCATTGTTTAGCAGCTGGTCACTGTTGGTGATTTTGGCTTGAGTAGACCCAGAAGGCAAGGCACTACCTGGTACATGCTGTGGTCGGCAGGCAGAGGAGCTCCAGCATGCGAATACATCTTCATTGGCCTCGTTGGGGCGAAGACTGGACTAACGCTGAGCTCCTTAGGTCCTGATGATGGAGAAATACAGCCTCCTCGCCTCGGGCTCAGTCGAAAACAGGAGCCTTTTTGCCGAGCTCGTCGAAAAGAGATCCTCCGCGGTGAAAGGCTTCCTCGACGCCTCGGCTTCCAGTCCGGTGTCCACACCTGGCGGATACTGTTCCGCCTTCTTCTCCATGATCTGAAAGTCTGCCCAAACTCTGACGGGCACTCCCGCGAAGGCCCCCGCCCTGTTCCATAAGTCGATGAAGGAATCCGGGCTGTGTCGGTAGATGGTCCGTGTCTCGCCTTCTTCGGTCTTGTCAAAAGGCGGCTTCAGGGGTTGTTCCATGGGTGGTCGGACACCAGCTTGCGAACCGAGGATGAGGCTGCCGGGCCTGTGAGAGAGGAGACGAAGGATGCGTGTGGCGACCTTGAGCTGATTTTCGTAGTCGAAGAGGTGCAGGAACATGTTGATAGCAATGATGTCCGTCTGGCCGGGACCGAGCTTGGTCATCAAGGCACCCTTCATGAAATTGTCGTTATCGGCCAGGACGTCATCAGCCAAGAAGTGATGAGGGAAGGAATCCTTGTCACGCCACAGCTCGTACGACAGCCCTTCGTATTGTGGGAAAACATCGGAAGCATAGAGCTTTTCTGAAGGTGCGCCGTCGAATACAAGCTTCCGGAGATCTTGGCCCATACATGATCCCAGGTCGAGCAGTGAATCTCCGGTCTTCAAGCGGGGAAGGACCAGGTTGTGATAGAGCGGGTGTTTGGCTAAGCCGAAGCTCAAGAACCAGAATTCTCCAATGCATGGCCAAGGGAAAATGCCCCAAGCTTTGTCTCTCTGTAAAGCGAACGAATCAGCCAGCGCTCGTTGGTTGCAAAAGGGTTTGGCGCTTACGATTCGGTATATGTGGTTCTCCACGTCGTTGGGTGGGAGTTTGGCATACTCCTCGAACAGAGTACGTGCATCCGGTGTCAGCTCGTTTGTAAGGACGTGATGATACCACGGCCAGGATACGCTGCGTGCACCATCAGGCACAGGACCGTCAAGCATGTGCGCCATCTTATTCTTCTTGACGAGAAAGTATTGCGTATAGGTCGGTATATAAGAGACAAAGCTGCGGATGATTTGAACTCAGATCGTTAACAGTTCTTGGTAGATGAGAAGTGTTTGACGGTCGTGTACAAGGCTCGAAGATGATTTTGATCCAATCAGATGCTTATTGATCCGTTCACCCGTTGTGGCCTAAACCAGGACCTTGGGCGTAGCTTCAAAGGAGAAATCCAGTTATAGGATCCTTGCCTATCAATGTATTTGCTTCAATCACTTTACACCAAGCTCTATAACTGTAGCGACGGGTAATTGATCTGGCATTGTTGCGGACGCGTGGACATGGTGATCTGTACACGGCACTCGCATTGTTACGCATGTGTGGCAGACATAATGTTGAAGAGGGAGTGAGACAGGGTGATATCGGTTTCAGGAGGGTGGTATGTGATGTGACGTGACGTTGCAGAGGTGTTTGATCAACGGTTGCAACACTGTGAAGATGTTACTTAAGTACACAGGTATTAGTACGGTGGGCGATTTTGAAACCCACTAAATCGGCCCAGTCCGATTGGCCGACAAGATTTGTCATCACTCTAGCTGAGGGCTAGAGACTTGGCGCCCTCACGCACGGACACGCGGAACATGCTACACCTACACTGGACCACCTACAGAGTTCAAATCAGACGTGAGAGTGAAATCCGAAGGCGAATTGAAGCCTTCAAAATGAAGCGCTTTGAAGCCTCCAAGTTTCCAAGTGGTACTCTAGCGGAAATGATGCCTACCGCCGACCTTTTGCAGACATTCGATCACTGTCTCGAAAACATTTCTGTTCCGTACCTACATCCACCTTTCGTGGCAGTTGCAATTTAGCCTATTTGGCTTTTGGCTAATGTACGGACCACACACACACACTCTCTCTCTCTCAGTTGTAGCCCAAAGCCCCTAAAATTGCTACAAACACTAAGCACTAAAGGAGAAATTGTGGGGAGAGGAGGGAAGATACCCCCACAAACACCGGATGCTACGTGGAAGCCGTTCAACCAGGCTTATCGAATCTATAGTCCTGGTAGCGATGTAAATATGAATCTAAGTCTCGTCGGGCGATGATGACATTTGCCACCGGCCAGTGGAAGAATAACCCACAGCACACATGTGACATCTCCTTACTCGAGAGGAATCCGCAAGGCACCATCATGCTACAACATCCACCCCTCCACACCCCACGCCCCAAAACCCCCGCTACGTACTCATAAACCTTCAACACAATCCTCCCACGAACCGCCCCCCACCGCACACTACTCCCACTCCAAAACCCCCTCCCCTCCCTCCCATCCCCTCCCACAGCACCGCCCCTCACGCCCCTTCCCGGGTCCCATCCCCCCTCGCGCTGCCCACGTGCATCTTCACCGCATCGAACGGCTATGTCCTTCGGCGGTGACGATCTGGCGGGTGATGAGGATAAAATTTTGTAGTGGCGCCGGGGGCGGGTTTTGGCGAACTCGGACGGGGTACTCTGGGGCATGAGGAGGTGAGTTTGGGTGGGATAGGGGTGATATGGTACGGAGCGGGATGGATGCCGTTGCTGCAGCTTCGACTCCGCCGACAATGCCACCGGCGGTGAGGGAGACGACGGGGGAGGGACATTGGGCTGGAGATAGTGTTGGCTCGATCGCCTAGGATAAAGATATGCCAGGCCCATGAAACATTCACCCTCTCCCGAGTGGCCTCGTGCTTTTGTGTAGGGATTCATGGTACTCAGACAGGAAGCACGTTGATCGCTGCCATGGTTACCCGGAGCCTGAGCGGAGTGAAACTATCCGAGCAGGTAAGACAATGTCCTCACAGGTTCGGAATATCAATCTTGGACTCGCACCGTTTCAGATCAGAAGGATGTGAGGAAGCGCCGCAAAATGTATGAAACAAATGTAAAGATTGCCCCACAATCCGGCAAGCTCTCATAGCATTTATGATATCAAATTGTCTCCAGTTCAAGTGGGCATCCAGCATGTTGAAAACGCGGATTTATAAGCGTTCCTAAAAACCAGCTGTAAGACACCAGGGTCCGCACTCTAGCCAGACAATCCTCGCTTGCTCATTCTCAACTCGCTTGACCACGAAGCCGATACAGAGCTTGGATCTCTGTTGAAAAGCACGGCGAGGTTACTCTAGAAGTTGCAGTACGAACTTCGACCTTGTTCCGCGCCGCACTCGATATGACGTACAGACATGGTTGTTGTAAATACTGACAGCATGATTGCCCCTATCACATCGCTATTTTTGCCGCTTTGCCTTTCCGGCCGGCGAAAAGGAAGGTCGGCTGGTGATCCCTCGTGATTCCTATTGCTTGGATCTCCTGGGCAAGCGACGACTACTTTGCAAATCCCTCGTGACTGGTCATCCGATGTCTAGATACCCCGGATAGAGAGGTTGCGAGAAAGCCGAAGGTTCTTCCATGAAGCCAAAAAGCAGATCCTGCGTGAAGAGGTCTGGGCCTGTTGATTGGTTCGGGAAGTCATTCCCATTCATGCCATCCTGGATTCCACAGTGAGTATTCAAGTGATTGCTATTGTTCGCTTGGAAGTTGTTAGTGCCGGCGTTGTTGGGCATGGTCGGGCCTGAGCTTGGAAACATCTGGAGTATTGCATCCAGATCGACAGACGAGGGTGTTGCTTCTGCGAGGTTCGGCTCTGGAGGTATGATGAATGGTCAGAATCCGTAGAAACAGGCACAGGACATAGTTTTCTACATATTTCGAAGGGTACTCCGACACACCAAAAGGCAGCAATGACTTACCCGGTACAAGAGAAAGCCCGTTTGCACTCATCAGATTCTTGATGATCTTTGCTGCTTTTAGGACTCCAGAGTTGGGGGTTGTCAGCTCGTCGAGAACTTGTAGGCTCGTGTGCAGCAAAGACGTGTATTCGCCGCCACTGGCACCCTCAACTGCTGCCGCATTCCGGACATGAATAGTACAAGCCACATAAACCGTATACGCAAGGAGATAGGGAGCGCCTCTCAGACCGTACATTGATCGATATGCAAGAACAATGCTGGTGATTTTGCGCGCAGCAGCAGTGCATTTTTTCCAAGAATTTGCGGGAGTACTGGCTGACCGCAGATGATTATCGGAGATAAACGGCCTATGGAGCAGAATGACTATCGACCAATACGTTGCATGGAGTATGACAACGTTCGGAGGAACGGAGCGATGTGAGACTTTGGTGTCACTGGACCAGGGTTCGAAAACAAGATCTTGTGGAAGCTGCCTACCCCAGGCTGTGAGACTGTTGTCTATCGATTGCAAGCTTGAGCTGGCATCAGCGGTGGATGCACCGACGGCATAGAATCGGTTCATGATGTGTGCCATGATTCGAGATAGAAGACACAACTGCTGGAACGAGGAGACCGAAAAGATTGGGGTTGGCTCAAGAGGTGCACGCATTGTGACATTAAAAGAGGGACTCTGGCTGTCCATATACGGAGTCCAGATTCCCATTTCTTCTGAAGTGTCAAGAAAATTGCGTGAGACATGCGCATCCCGGACCTGGATAGCGGCGGGTCGTCCAAGATACAAGCATTGCAACTTGTCGCAGATGAAAGCTCCCCAGAAGACCCGCCTTCTAATTTCTACTTCTTCAGCGTTCGCGGCATTCGAGGTGTTGTCGAGATGCAAGCCAAGATCATAGACCATCCTACAAGCATATCCCGTATACAACCATCCCTTAGAAATTTCTCCGCGAGAATTGAATGTGGAGCCGAGTAACAGAAGTCCAACAACGGTTGGGATGCTGGATCGACTCAAGAGCTTATCTTGACTCAATAACTCATCGCATTGTCTGAAGAAACGACCTCCAGCAGTTACAGGATTGTTGGGATCATCTCGGACCGACGTTCTTTCGGAGTACTTACTCGTACAGGCCAGAATCGCATAGAGGAGAAACCTGGAGCAGCCAGGACCTCCAGAGACAAAGTCCCGCATTATTGCTGGTCGATAGGTAATGAGAAACGTGTGATGCTGTCGGTGCCAATGTAGGTTGAGAAGATGCATGATAAGTTCCATTGGAATTCCATCAACGTCATGCAGCTGGCGAAATCGATACTCTTTTTGACGTTGTAAAGTTGCATTGGCGATGAGTTGGTACCGGGCATTGATCCTAATTGCGGCTTTACGGCCGAACCCTCTACTGGTGGACCTTGGTGCACAGAAGTCGACTCGAATACGCCGGTTTGCTTCTCCTCTCCCACAGAAACAATTGAGACATTTTCCATGAAATCCTGGTCCGAGTCACCGCCATCGTCATTGACACGATCAGCCTCTGGAATCAAATCCAAGCCAGAGATACCTGTTTGCAATTTCTCTTTGGGAGACTGTACATCGTCCCAGCTTTTCCGGGTATTACTTATGTCGTATGGCGGCAGATGCACTGAGCCATCAACAACGGAAATAGAGTTAAGAATGTGACCTCGCTGATCTCCTGAGCTACTCTTCAAGGTCACAATGACGTTCTCCAAGGCTCGTTTCTCGTCCTGGAGTTTGTTTATTATTGCCGTGGAAGGTCTCCTCTTGGGTGTCTCTATCAGATACACGCAATGTCGGCTTTGGCTAACGCAAGACCCACAGCTTGGTTTGACGGTATCGCACTTGATCTTTCTTGATCGGCAAAACTGGCAGGCACGAGCTAGCACCTTAAGCTGGTCTTTCCTCGTCGCTGTAGACATCTTGATATGAATCTTCAGGAAGGAAAAATGGGCACATGTCTGCAGTCAATGCCACGATGCTTGCTGCCAGCACAATCATCTAAGGTTCTATCCAGTAGCAGCCCCCTCATTGTGAAGTGTAGATCCTACCTTACGTCTGGAAGGTTTACCCCACTTGACTCTCGGATAAAGCATGGCTTTAGCTCCTTCTCCACCTTGCTCAATCGTCACAAAATGAGCCCAGATCATAGAAGAAGACACTACAATCCAGCCAAAGGCTCACGTAGTTGTTGAGCATGACACCATTCTGTTACTTCTCCAGCTTGTCTCTCCATGAGTGCGACTGCTTTTGCATTCATTGCGATGACATTTCTTCGCAAAATCACAATTGCGTCTGCGCGAAAACAAGCTTTTAGGCGCAAGAGCATTAATACAACGCTAGCTAAGTATTGTAAAATATTCGTGTACGAGTCAAGCGTTTTATTAGAAAAGTTTGGTCTATCTTGTCCTCTATTGCTTTCCGAAAGACAGCCCGCCAAGTCTATGAGGTGACCAGCTGTTCAAAGGTTATACTATCACTCGAACAAAAAAAGTGCCAATGTGTTTGGTAATTCATACGGAGGCTCGGGAGGATACTCATATTGCTTCAAGGGACGGCGTCAAGAGAGCCGGCAGAAGTGCCGAAAAGCGGGGGTTATCACTGACCCTAATCCTCTCCGCTTGACCTTGGTCTTTCATGCCCAGCTCATCTATCAAACTTTCCGCGGGGTTCAATGCATTGTCGACAGAAGCAGGAGAAGCCGACGTACTACTGTTCTGCTCGGATACTCAACGGATGGTCTCATCCCGCTGGATTTACAAGCAACGGAGAATTGCGCTCCGTCTCCCTCATCGCAACCTATTGTGGGTTGGAGATTCATTCTCTGCAGTGGTACAAGTTTCTGACGCTGCTCAATCCTGAGTATGGGCACCAAGTCAGATTTGATAATAATTTGTCTCCTAGTGCAGAAGCGCCAAAGAGCGTCGTGATTGGAGTCCTTATCATATCAGCCACCTGTAATACTTCTTGGGCAACGTTTTTTAAACTCTAGACCTTGCGACATGCCTTCACTTCCACAGAGCTGCGACGTTCTCGTCATTGGTGGTGGAAATGCGGGCTTCTCGGCTGCTGTAGCCTCCGCTCAAACTGGAGCCAAGAAGGTCGTAATTGTTGACAAGTGCCCCGAGGATTGGGCTGGCGGCAACTCCTATTTCGCGGCAGGGGCGATGCGAACTGTCCACAATGGCCTCTCGGATCTTCTGACTGTCGTCAACAACTGCGACGGTGCTACCTCCAAAATCATTGACCTTGACCCGTACACACGAGAAGACTTTTCTAAAGATATGGCACGCATATGCTTGGGCAAATCGGATCCGCAACTGAGCAAAATTCTTATCAATGACTCAAATGGTGCAATCAAATGGCTGGCTCGTAATGGCATTCGTTTTCAGTTGTCATTTAATCGACAGGCGTACATGGTGAACGGCCGGTAATTGTTTTCGCTGTTCAGGGGTTGGCACCTCCTTTGCTGATGGCAGTACTTTCAGGTACAAGTTCTGGGGCGGCATGGCTCTCAAAACCCAAGACGGCGGGAAAGGCCTGATCGAAGATCATAAACGCGCAGCCGCCAGGCACGGGGTCCAAGTATTCTACTCAACAGCTGCCACACGCCTGAACCGGGACCCCATCACTGGCGCCGTTGTCTCTGTCAACGTCGAGCATGCCAGCCGACCCTTCACCATCAACGCCAAAGCTACCATTCTAGCCGCGGGCGGTTTTGAAGCCAACCCCCGGATGCGATCGCAATATCTGGGGCCAGGATGGGACCTCGCATCGGTGCGAGGGACTCCATATAATACGGGCGACTTGTTCGAGATTGCAATGCGTGATGTTTCCGCTAAACAAGCAGGAAACTGGTCGGGTTGTCACAGCACAGCCTGGGATGCCAACGCGCCCGCAAATAGTGGTGACCGTGCTGTATCAAACGAATTCACCAAGTCGGGATATCCGCTGGGCGTAATGATCAACGCAGACGGTGTCCGCTTCGTAGATGAGGGCATAGACATGAGGAATTTCACCTACGCCAAATTTGGCCGCGCCATCCTTCAACAGCCCCAAGGAATCGCATTCCAAGTCTGGGACTCACGTACAATCCCATGGCTCCGTGACGAAGAATACCGGGACGCCGTCGTTGAGAAACTCCGTGGCGACACCATCGAGGAACTTGCAGATCGCTGCTGCGAAAAAGCCATGCAGAACCGCTCAGCCTTCATCCAGACCTTCAGCGAATACAACGCAGCTGTCTACAAGCATCGCGAAGAGAACCCCAACACAAAATGGGACCCGGCGGTCAAAGACGGCATGTCAACCCAATCTTCATCTTCCGGACTGGCGCTTGCGAAATCAAACTGGGCGCTACCCATCGACCAAGCGCCCTTTATCGCCGTCAAAGTCACCGGAGGCGTGACGTTCACATTCGGTGGCTTAGCGGTCAACCCGGAAACGGCCGCCGTCATCTCTTCGACGTCAATGCGAGAAGTGCCAGGCCTGTTCTGCGTTGGCGAGATGCTCGGCGCCCTGTTCTACGGCAACTACCCGGGCGGGTCAGGCCTGACTTCTGGTACCGTCTTTGGCCGTAGAGCGGGGACTGCTGCGGCCGAACTGGCTAGGAGGCAAGATATGAAAGCGAGGGAAACGTATGCGGTTGTCGGGGCTCGGCTGTGAGCGTGATAGAGCGTGTAGGCGATTTTTGGTTCTAGGGAGCATTAGAAATGTGCGTGGGTACGCGCATTTGAGCACATATTTCAAATTCCATAGCTGCGATCACGGTGATAGCCACATCAACTCTGCGGAGCCAAATTTGCCTCTTTGTGTCTTAGTAGCTTAGGCCATTTGGTCAGCGTCAAATTCTCGCAGTCTGAGTAAGGATGATCTTGACGCCGGACTCAGATCCATCTGCCTTGTTGCATGTCAGATGCGGTGGTATGTGTCTCGCGAATCTCACTGAGTCTACGGAGATTGATCGTACTCTCTTTGAGTAATACATAGACTCTCAAGAACTGCCAACGCTGGACTCAGTTTTCTAAAACATTCTGTGTCATCTCTCATGCTAAGCCCAGTTCATTCTCCCGCGCCTAAAGTATATACATGATTTGAAAGCATCTCAAACAGGAGCTCGAAACAACCCCAACCTCCACCTCCCCCGTCACTCCAGCACGGACGGATCCTCCTTGACAACCTGATCATAATACGGCTGAAAAGCAAGCCACATCTTACTCGGATTCCCGCTCTTCCGATGCGTCATCTCCGCCTCCTCCTTCCCGATGAACACCTTCTCCCACCCGGGCCCCGCCGCCGCATTCGCCATCATCTGCGCATGACAGCAGCGATCGAGCGCGACGAACAGGAACGCCGCCTCGTCCACCGTCTGCCCGCACGTGATGACGCCGCGGTTCTGCAGGATGACGCTGCGCATCGTGGGGCCGAGCGCTTTGGCGATGCGGGCGCCTTCCTCGGTCGAGATGACGGTGCCGCCGTAGCGCGGGTAGACGGCGAGGTCGTCGTAGAAGCGCAGCGCGTCCTGGTAGATCATCTCGATGGGGCGCGCGAAGCAGGAGAAGGCCTTGCCGTAGACGGAGTGCGCGTGGCAGGCGGCGTTGAGGTCCGGGCGCGCCTTGTGGATCTCGGAGTGGATGGCGAAGGCGGGGCCGTTGATGGCGCTCTGGGCGCCGCCGGGTTGGACCTCGCCCTTTTCGTTGACGAGGACGAGGTCCGAGACCCTGATCATGGAGAAGTGCGTGCTGAGCGGGTTGATCCAGAAGTGCTCTGGGCGTTCCTTCTCGTCAGTCGATTTTGGCAGAAAGGCGGGAAGCTGGGTTTTCTCGCGCTCTTACCTGGGTTGATGGGGTCACGGAGGGAGATGTGGCCGGCGACACCTTCGTCGAAGCCTTGCTTTGCGAAGACTCGGAAGGCAGCGGCGAGATATTGCTTTTGGTATTTGACCTCGTCTAGTTTGTTTGAGAACTTGGGCGGTGATCGAATGTTCACTTTGCCATCTTTGTCGCCGAGAAAATGCACGTCATCGAAAAAATTCTTTCCTTCAGACTTGTCCACCTCGACACATACGGTGTGTTGAATTTGAGGCTCATTTTCGGTAAGAATGGAGGTGGTGGTGGCCATGTTTGATGTGGAGACTGTTTTCCTTGAAAATCGTTTCGTTTGTAATTGAGCACGGGTGAAGGCGGTCAGTCAACTATCTGTATAGCTTACTTATGATATACAGCGGTCTATGGTGGCAAAGCTGTCTCAACTTCAGCGCTGCGAAGATGATTGAGAGATGGAGAAGCCGCAGAGACCGGACTCTCGTACTCCGCAAGCATATTGGAGTTTTCTTCCAGGCCGTTTGAGCCGAACAAGGGTAATTCTCCGTGTTCAAATTAGTACTCCATGCTGCTTTTCCGCATTCTCCTCCGCTTTTGTTACGGAGAGAGACACTCCGCGTATCGTTATTCGTTATAAATTACGCTTTTCGAAACACCCCGCCCCAACATGCACAACATCATCCGTGCGGGAGACGCTATTAGCGTATTCATAATCCGTGTCAATGCTTGGCAATGGAGATCCGACGCACCGTCGCATGGTTTCTTGTACTATAGCATGAGTATCCTCTCACAACTCTCAAATACCAGCCATTAAATCGCGCAAATAGTCAAATTTGAAGCTATACAAACTTTGCCTAATCAGTCACGTTAATTGAGTCGCTATGTCTCTTCTCATTGGAGTTTCTGCTAAGGCCAAAACCGAGCATCTTCTTTACTTCAATTGGAAGCCTTCTGCAGTTGCCCAGGAATTATCTTCTACTGATATACGATGTTCTACTCGTAGCGTTTATCGCTGGCAGGAACGTCTGCAAATATATTAAATCATAAGTCCTCTTTCTCACGCGTATTGTAGTCTACTGATCGTTACAGTTTAACTGTGAACTAGTGAGATCGAGATTGAGTGCGAGGCTTGCAGTCGAGATAGACTTTTTCAGTCGAGATTATTTATCTAAGCGAGCTATATATAGTCTATTTATTTACTGTTTTTGCTTCTCGTCGTATTCTTCTCGTTATATATCTTCTTCTTTCTAATAAAAGCATATATTCTTTATTTAAACTATTTCATCGATTTTATTAATTCTTCTACTATCTACCACTCTTTCTATCTTATTATCTTTCTATCTTTTATTCGCTAATTTAATAACTATCGTCAAACGCAAACGCAAGATTATCAAGAAAATTCAAGATAATATTTCTATTATTTCTTCGAATCTCTTTATTATACGTTATATACGATTCTTCTTTACTTCTTCTGCAAGTTCTACAATAGACTTTTCGTTTAATTTATCCGCACCTCCGAAATTTCGCCGGTATCTCACCAAAATTGCATTTATGCTCAATCAACATTTCATAACAATGATACATTGAAACCTTTTAAAACTCTTCGATAGTATATTCTATCTAAAT
>NKYR01000112.1:24254-119658 GCA_003184365.1 Evernia prunastri
CGCACCTCCGAAATTTCACCGGTATCTTACCAAAATTGCATTTATGCTCAATCAACATTTCATAACAATGATACATTGAAACCTTTTAAAACTCTTCGATAGTATATTCTATCTAAATTTCTATAATACTTAGCTTTTAGATTAAAATTTTATTAAATAGTTCTAATAATATAAGTCTTAAAAATAAGAGACTTAAAATTAAGCGTACAACAGACTTTTTTTTTAATTAATCCCCACCCGAGGTTTTGCCGCAAAACGCGTATTTCGCGACTTTCTCACCAAAACCATTCAAATACCTACATTATTATGGGACGTACCGAGGGCGCAATAGACCTTCCGGAGGTCAAACGAGGGGCCCTGATAGAGCTTAAGAAGGAGAATCATACATCCAATCGTCAGCTTGCAAGGCAGTATCATTGCGATAAGAAAACAGTGGCAAATGTTCTCAAACGCGTCGGAGACGCGTAAAAGGAGAATATTAACCCATTATCTTCAGAGGTTTATCAACGACGTCCTCAATCAGGAAGATCTCTAGCAATTAACGAGAGGCAGTAACGGCAGCTAGTCAGACATGTCACTAAGAACAAATTCCAACGTCGCAAGCCCTGGGTCAGAATTGCTCGAGAACTTGGGATTATGGTCTCTAAGTCAGCTATCAACTCTGCGTTTGTTCGGACTGGATATGGTCGATATCCACCTCGTCACAAGTCTTTGTTGACACCGGAAATGAAAGAGGAACGTCTTGAGTTCGTAACGGAGTGGGGACCGAAGCTGGAAGGGAAAGAACATATAATTGTGCACACTGATGAGACTTCGGTGCGGGTTGGCGAATCTCGGAGACAGATCTGGGTGACTAGGCTTTAAAATGAGGTCTNCTAACCCTAACCCTAACCCTAACCCTAACCCTAACCCTAACCCTAACCCTAACCCTAACCCTAACCCTAACCCTAACCCTAACCCTAACCCTAACCCTAACCCTAACCCTAACCCTAACCCTAACCCTAACCCTAACCCTAACCCTAAGTCACGTATACAACAGACTTTTTTTTTAATTAATCCCCACCCGAGGTTTTGCCGCAAAACGCGTATTTCGCGACTTTCTCACCAAAACCATTCAAATACCTACATTATTATGGGACGTACCGAGGGCGCAATAGACCTTCCGGAGGTCAAACGAGGGGCCCTGATAGAGCTTAAGAAGGAGAATCATACATCCAATCGTCAGCTTGCAAGGCAGTATCATTGCGATAAGAAAACAGTGGCAAATGTTCTCAAACGCGTCGGAGACGCGTAAAAGGAGAATATTAACCCATTATCTTCAGAGGTTTATCAACGACGTCCTCAATCAGGAAGATCTCTAGCAATTAACGAGAGGCAGTAACGGCAGCTAGTCAGACATGTCACTAAGAACAAATTCCAACGTCGCAAGCCCTGGGTCAGAATTGCTCGAGAACTTGGGATTATGGTCTCTAAGTCAGCTATCAACTCTGCGTTTGTTCGGACTGGATATGGTCGATATCCACCTCGTCACAAGTCTTTGTTGACACCGGAAATGAAAGAGGAACGTCTTGAGTTCGTAACGGAGTGGGGACCGAAGCTGGAAGGGAAAGAACATATAATTGTGCACACTGATGAGACTTCGGTGCGGGTTGGCGAATCTCGGGGACAGATCTGGGTGACTAGGCTTTAGGATGAGGTCTATCACAAGGACTGCGTGGATGTACGATATCGTGGATATACGGAGCTTATGTTTTGGGCTGCGTACACGNTGGGTCAGAATTGTAAGGGCCATGAGGTCTCTAGGCATGAGGCGGCCTGTCAGAAGTCCAGGAATCCAACATACATCTAGGCCAGATCCGGGAGACTATCCCTCTGGTGCAGCTGTGCGGCTATAGCAGTCGCATAGTAAGTTTGCTTGGCATGGGGGTGCACTCTCCCCTGCTAAATATGCTGCCTCTGAGGATTCCCACTTGGGTTCCTCAGGATTCAGTCTATCTAGTAACCAATGTACGAGTTGCTCAGTCACGCATGCCTAGACCCCGTTACAAGAATTGCTCGAGAACTTGGGATTATGGTCTCTAAGTCAGCTATCAACTCTGCGTTTGTTCGGACTGGATATGGTCGATATCCACCTCGTTACAAGTCTTTGTTGACACCGGAAATGAAAGAGGAACGTCTTGAGTTCGTAACGGAGTGGGGACCGAAGCTGGAAGGGAAAGAACATATAATTGTGCACACTGATGAGACTTCGGTGCGGGTTGGCGAATCTCGGGGACAGATCTGGGTGACTAGGCTTTAGGATGAGGTCTATCACAAGGACTGCGTGGATGTACGATATCGTGGATATACGGAGCTTATGTTTTGGGCTGCGTACACGTCTGAAATGAAGGGCCCGAGCTATATGTTTGGCAAGGAGACAGCGGCGGAGAAAGAGGCTGCTAAAGAGGATCTAGCAGATCGAAATGCTGATATCGATGCTCAACAACAAATCGTACGAGAGCAGTTCCTTGCTGAGCAGGCTAAGAAACCGAAAAGTCAACGTCTTAAACGGATTTCAAAGGTTGAAGGTGTTCGATATGAGCGGAACAAAAATTTCCGAGGAGGGATTGATTGGTATCGCTATCAAACATACGTGCTATTGCCCCGATTGATGCCGTTCATTAAGAAAGTTATTGAAAAGTATAGCGAATGCTATCTCGTTCAAGATGGCGCTCCGTCTCATAATGCGTGACAACAGAATGAGCTTTTGAAGATTGAGGGGCTAACTGTTCTTCCTTGATCTGGCAACTCTCCGGATCTAAATCAGATTGAGCCCTGTTGGTACCATTTGAAGCAGTACATCTCGAAGCAACCGTATCCTTCAACTACGAAAGAGTCTACGATTAAGACCTGAAACGTTGCGTGGCGCAATTTGGAGCAGGAAAGAATAGGGAAGTGATGTGGGAAGATGAGGGCACGAATGGAGCGTGTGATTTTGGCTAAAGGAGATAATAAATTTCATGGCTAGCCATCTTATAGAGCATCATTTATTTGATAATTTAGATCATTCTAACGTTATTTAGATGTGTGGTTGTTGCGAAATAAAAATAATTAATATGGGTAGGATTTTGATTTTCTGGCCGGGGATTAATTTAAAAAAAAGTCTGTTGTNTGTTCTTCTTTGGCCTGGCAACTCTCCGGATCTAAATCAGATTGAGCCCTGTTGGTACCATTTGAAGCAGTACATCTCGAAGCAACCGTATCCTTCAACTACGAAAAAGTCTACGATCAAGACCTGAAACGTTGCGTGGCGCAATTTGGAGCAGGAAAGAATAGGGAAGTGATGTGAGAAGATGAGGGCACGAATGGAGCGTGTGATTTTGGCTAAAGGAGATAATAAATTTCATGGCTAGCCATCTTATAGAGCATCATTTATTTGATAATTTAGACCATTCTAACGTTATTTAGATGTGTGGTTGTTGCGAAATAAAAATAATTAATATGGGTAGGATTTTGATTTTCTGGCCGGGGATTAATTTAAAAAAAAGTCTGTTGTTGATCTGCGGATGAAAGGAGGCAAGCATGTCGGGTCGCGTAGATCCGTACCGCTTACCTAAGCCAAGCGTCTCAGGGTCTCAGGGGTACGTGGGGCGAGAAGTGTGATTTTGTGAAGCTAAGCTAAGGGATTGAGACTATCTTATTGATCCTGCGCCGAGTCTGCTCTTGACAGCTTTCTGCAAAGTCTGTGGGAGACGACTGGGAGTATGGGATGATTCATCATTCTCCTTCCGCCATTGGAAGGCGTGGCAAAGAAGGCTAAGGATGCTCTATCCAAGTAAAGTAAATTTACTTGTAAGTGAAGCAAAGTACAAAGGCAGGATACATAGAAGCTATGACGAGAGTGACTCAAGCAAATCCCACAAAGTCCACAAGGTATTTTACTTGGGGGATGGACCGAGAGAGTACGAATCCGATCCATCGTTCATGGGATACACGCCCCAATCCCATGAGCTTGCGGTATGATTGGCCCCCAAAGTGAGAAGAAGCGAGACAGGATTTGGGCTATGCTAAAGTTACCTCACCTCAGTACTTTACAGTCTTAGATAATCAAGAGTCAAGCCTGGCGCTAAGGAAATCAAGTCTCTGTTAGAGACATCCCCTCCCTACCTTAACTCCCCTGCTTTTTGCTGTAATCCTTATCCGTCCCCATCGTTTTTTTCTTTTGAGCACATATCAGACGTCTCTCTGCCATCACCTGAAGCTGTGGCAATGCTAATCGCCAAGACTTTGAATACTTTACCTAGCATTCAGTCGCGATCCCGGACCCATCTTCGCTACAACATGCTTCACCGACTTCCATTCTTATGCAGAAACAGGTTACATTGTGGAATTCCATGAGCGTTCCAATTCGTTATAGAAATTGCGTGACGGGGAGTTTGAGATATCATTACTCTATGACCAGCGAAAGTGCTTTCTGCAATACACTTTGCGCTTCATTCTTCGTATTCAATTTCCACTGTCCGCATCTCCACGCAGAATGCAATAGGATCAAGATTTCATTCGACAAGTTTCAATAGCTTTGACCACTCCAGCGCTTTTTCTACCAGGGTTTTGAATATCCTCAAACATGACCTGAGTGTCTCTTTAAATCCGCGTTCTCTCGGCGGCGAGGTTTTTGAGGTAGATTCCTGAATTGGGGCATACTCGGATCCGTCTCTCCGCTGTGCAGCCATAAAAGCACGGTCGGCATCAACATCCATGACGCAAAACCGTAGACAAGTATTATGTTAGTATTATGTTCCAGCGTAGATACCAAAGCTGTGCGTACACTAAGGACGACGATAATACTACATTGTAGACATCGAATGTAGACACGCGATCAATTCGGCCGACACACAAGACCAACTGTTGGATAAGTCCATTGACGCGATAGAACACTTTCATTTTCTAGTGCGCGGGCGACTGCATCCTCTTAGCTTCTTGTAGAAGAGGGCTAACGTAGGGGGCCGTTCTGAAGAACTGCCATTCTGTCCATGAAATCTGTCTCGAACTCTTATCTCTCCTCAATGATCAGACTGTGAGTGAGACCTTGCGCGTTGGAACCTCTGTTGCGCTTCTGACATTTGCGCAGCAAAGTTTCCAAAATCCTAGCGAATACGTACAAAGATTTTCATAACGTAGGTCAGGGTATAAGGGAAATCCAGGAAAAATTCGCACATCTCGTATACGAGCTAAAGTTTTGGACCATTGTACATATGGGGGCTCAATGAACTCGGAGCGACAAATGATGTGTTGACGGCGTTTTGGGGTGAAAATGGGTATCTATTGATCAAGCAACAACTAGCTGCGGTGGATGTCAAATGCGAAGATCCCGCAGCGCTCATGACAATGTCTACACCTCATATTAGTTTCGACGACATTCACGCAGAGGATCGAAAGAAGGCAGAAAAACGTCTTGAAAAGCGCACTCTGCCGGAAAGTCGCACAAACAGACTATCCAACTGGGTGTCCGGCGAATGTTCTTGGCAGGTACCCGTCAGCGAGGAATGCGGAATCTTCGGGTCTTTGAGGATCAGATCTGTACATCTTCACCTTGCGCCTCGATCGGATGGGCTCCGTCAAAAATTGTAAGCGAAGGTGGGGCTATGATTATAAAGTGCTCCACGTCAAGGGGGAGCGCCCCCCGCACAAGGTGCAGTTCGGGAGGTATTAATGGCTGGATGTATGGTCACGTTTGGGGAGATTCGGGATGCAAGTCTGGATACTCCGGCGATTTAAGAATTCATCGCAGCTTCCTTTCGGTGTTGAGCCGAAAGTTCACGTCCAATCGTGTCTTTATCGCGTTGGTTTTTAAGCATCATCGAGGTATCGAGCCAATATTCAACATCGCTTTAAGTGTTTGCTCAGCATGTTTGTTGATTGCTTCAAGTCTCTTTATGGTCTTCAGCCTAGACTTCACCGCAGTTTCCGTTCTCGGTGCCACAGAGTTGAGTGTGATACAGGTTTCAGTCCAGAGCTTCCGCCGCTTTGTACACATATATATACTCAGTGCCTGTGGTGTTGCCGAAGATTTTGTATTTCTCCCAGCCTTGAATTTGCGTCATTCGCTATCTTTGTTGCCGTTTGATGTAAGAATTAGCGTGTGCACATGAGCCTTAAATTTATCCCAACTCCACGGGCTGTCCCGTAGCATATGAAGTTTCTGCCTACCAGGCTCCGTTTGTTTGTCTTCTGATGGGAAGTCCGACGCAGGATTGGTGTGGTTGATAATAATGATGTTCATTTAGTAGTTTCATGATTTGGTAGTAATTATACAGGAGGAATGGATTGATTGTTCCTCCAATCTGGAATACGTTTATGTCGCGAGTACTGCGCATGCGAGCCACTAGGTTGGAAGTGAGCCGGGCGCGTTAGAAGTCTGCTCGAGTACCTCACCACTGTCACCAGGAGTGGACCAAAAATGCTGATACGCTTGCCAGCTTAACGCTTATTAAATATCCAGCTAACAGATAGGCCGACCGACTGGGGACTTATGAGCGGCACAGATCTTCGTCTCGCTGCGTGAGTTTGACGCCATTGGCTGTCTGGCTGAAAACTACGTCCCCACCAGATGATTGAGCTTTTCTTCCAGAATCATGGGAACGAGCTTTTCTCTTACAAGTAAACGGCGGTCTCCGTGTATTCAATGCCTATCGATTTGTCCCAGCCGTCCGCGCTCATTGCTAGACAGCCTCAAGACACTCTACGCTCATTCTCAGCAGGATCAATACATTGCGTATGATGCCTGGTGCCAATTGCTGAGAGCAGTAGATGGGTCATCAGGGCTAGAGCCACCTTTCCAAATTGATACCAGCTACATAGTCGAATATTGGCAACGTTGAAGCCTAAGGGTGCGGGACATGGAGGGTGAATTGGCACTTCAACAGTCACAATGACTAAGAGTGAGCAGCATCTTACATCTCCAATGTACGTCGAGGGAGTCGTGACCCAAGATGGGAATGAATAGTGCCAGATTCAATTATTGCTAATATAATCACCTCATGTTCGAGAGGAGTTAGGTGGGTACATCATAATGTTCGTAACCCCGCAAGCTAACAAGGATGCTAGATGATGAAAGAGCATGGGACGAACCGCCGCGAGAAGCATAAGTAGTGCTCGCTTACGCGCAAAGCATTCAACAAGGAAAACCCGATTGCAACTACCCCTCTGAACAACCCCTGTTGTCGCTTTCATCTACACAATAAATTAGTATATAGCAGAGTGTTGTGAAAAATGCTTGGAGCCGCACTCACCTAGAGCAGAGCGTCTTGCATGCTCATGGTTCTCCATCAAGTGTTCCTCAGATATCGGACTGTAACAGCCATCATCCTCGCTGTCGCACTTACCAGGGGATAAGTGTCTCGCACGCTCATCATCGTCTGTCAAGTTCTGCTCGGAGGTCTGACTATAGCAGTCCTCGTGATCACTATAGATGGACGAGGAGCTTTTCGGGGATCGTATCGTGTCCTCGTCTGGGTGCGTGATTGTATACTCGTTTTGCGCACTAGCCCTCTCTTCGAACCTGCGGTATATACTGAGAATTTCTTGCTGTCGTTTAGCGAGCGGGCCATTATTGTACGCGCTAGCTTGATGCATGAGCACTGCATCCGTCAGATCAACAAGAGTGCGCATATCTATTGTAATCTTCTGCTCTTCAACATCGATCTTGGCAGACGAGGCTCGGAGTTGGCGAGTCCTTTTTCTTCTGAACATGATCCGCTTGACAATCGGGAGCGAGCTGCTGGGGTCTCGCGAGTCCATAGGCACATCTAGGATTGCAGGCTCCTCACCAATTTCCTCGACAGAAACCTTTTCAGTCTGCTTCACAGGAAGCTGGGTGGCCAGAGAACCTAGATTTCCCATCTCCTTCCTAATCTCACTAGCTGCGGACATGATATCTTCGAGCCGCTCTATCAAATATGCCACGAGGTTGCTTGGCGATGAATCACCAAAACAAGGATCGCCAAGTTCGATGTCACTTGTCCATAGACTTAATCGGCTGTTCCAATTGTCGATGAAAATGAGAATGGGATCAAAATATTGCCTTGCAAGATCCGAGACCTTAGTCCAAGCATGGGCTGTTTCCGCCAGCTCTTTGAGCACCCTGATGCAAAGGTACACTTTCTCTTTGAATCCGATGCCGTGCGATGATGAGTCTGGTGGGTCTGATTCCTGGCGTGCGATGTGCTGAGATCTGTCTGCCTGCTGTGACAAAGGCAGATACTCTGGGTCAGAAGCGCTTGGATGGAAGACTCTTCTTGCGAGAGCATAGGGCTTCGACGTCTCAAGCGCTTCTTCAATTGTAAGTTGAATGTTTTCGCGGAAAAGGAAGAAGCGAAACGTAAGTGGGTCTAGGATTTCACGAGCGCTTGGACGTGATACAGAGTGGTTACGGGCCAAGGTAATGTCTGGTTGAAGTCGATGAAAATTCAGGATTCTTGATGAGCTTCGACCTTGATCGGCAGGGAGATGGCCTTCCATGGCGTCTGCCGAAGCGATTTCTCGCTCGACCAAGAGCCTATCCTGGCGCGCTCTTGAGCTGGTGACACGGTCGTCCTTATGGACTTGTTTAGTATTCATGGGCAGGACACGATTAATCGCAGATGATGATTGGTGAGCTGGTGTGTGATTGTGCGGTTGTGGTGGTAAGTGGTGGTATGTGACGAGAGGTGATGGTAGGTGTTGCTAAGAGATGGTACTTGACAGTGGATGATGGTAGAGAAGATACGTTCTGGGCTGTGAAAGTAAACTTTGGTTAGTTTGAAAGAAAGGAAGTGAGGAACGAGCGTGGAGATCTTATACCTTTGCTGATTTGTAACAATTGTCGCCGCGACGGATACCGTTTCATTGCGGTGGCAAGTGGAGTCCAAACAATATTTTATTCTTTGCAACGCGGATGAAACGAAACTTTGCTAACACTCATTTCAGCAAATACTCCATAACACAATCCAAACAGTTAATCACCACAGTACTGTTTCACTCGCGAAGCAAATTACCGCCCACCTAAGCCGCTCTGTGGCCAATGTCCCGGCCGCATGCATCTACGCTAAGGCCTAAAACCCTTGAGTTGAAAGTCCGCCAGGAAAGCTATGATTCAAATCTCAACATATTTGGGTCTCTCTGCTTCTGTTTTCAAGCATTGTCGGTTGAAATCCTATTGGTTGCCAAAGATTCACTCAAACTCACCTGAAAATGTCTCGGATCATTGCACTGCCCCCCCCCCCCCCCCCCCCTGGGCTTCGGACCCATCATATCTCATTGATTCGTGGGTACTGCCCATGACCACGACGTGCTCCACTGCCATTTGACCAGCTTGCTGAGTCAGATGCCCGGACTGAAACCCTGCAAGATGGAGTGTGTTTTGGTAACTTCGTTTGGCTTGAGGCGGTAAAAGGGTGCTGATTGGTCTGCACTTTAAAAAGTTGCGGGGCATGGCCGGCTTTTCCATTTATTTCCGGGTTTCTCTCCTTTGTCTCTCCACAATTTCGAGCTCGAAGTGATCTGAACTTTCCATCATCTCTCTCCTCAACCCACAGTCTATACATATATGAGAGGACGTATTCCTCCACTGATGGGCCAACCTCCGGATTCCACCTCTCTGCATCACCTCAGATCGACTCAAAGCTCCCTCAAAGTCATGCCCTCAACCGGTCGCAGCAACTCCGATGACTCGAAGCCATCAGAGCAACCACCCATGCCCAGCAAACGCAAACGCATCCAAAGCTGGCTCGGCAACCCTCCGCAGACTTTCCGTCTATAACCAAGGCACCGGACGCATACGGGTTGTTGGAAATCAACGAAGCCAACAGGTGAGTTGTAACACACACTTCATCTGTTCGACGGCTGACTCTCCCGGCGTCGACAGCGGAGTCCAACCGCTATGAGATGGAGCTTCCACGGTGGGAGGAGTCAAGTGCAACGTGCTCGTGGGCGCGGACGCGGAGACTTTTTCTTAAACATATAAATAGCTTTATTTTTTTCATCGATATTATATAGATATAGATAGAGGAGCGAGGATACAGCGAGACTACAAGGCTGGATCGACTCGGGGTTGAAGAAGGAGAACTGGCAACGGCACTTGGGCATAAACTACAAGGTGCTTCGTGTCGGGGGAGGGAAGCTGGTGTGACTTTACTAGGTGTGTCGCACTGAGGGGACCATAAGGCCGGATCGACCGGGGTTGGAAGAAGGACTGGCAACGGCACTTGGGCATAAACTACAAGGTGCTTATCGCCCGCACTTGGCCAGAGTGACGTTGGGAGCTGATGGTTTGTCGATGGTAGCCTTGGTGCAAACAATCCCTCCTACGAGGCTTGCCAACCAATCAGACAATTACACACCAACAACACAGACACGGTCCGTTAGTATTCGGACAGGACAAAGAATCGAATCCGCGCGAAGAATATCAATCAGATCATGTTGGATCATTTCACACCAACCAAAGCGATGGCCATCCATACACCCACAGCTTCAGAGCGCATAAGAACGACAACGGTCGCTGTCATCGCCTCGAAAGTCCCGAAAGGGCTCGGCAATGCCGACGTTTCACTCGATGCTTGCAAAGGATCGAGGGGATCATCCCGACACTCTCGTTTTAATCGACCGGATGACAGAATGAGTACCTTGGAGAAAAACAAAGCACAAACGCTGTTAGGAAAGAGTGCAGATAGACTTGTGGCTATTCGAAGGGGACGAAGCAACCGCTCGGATTGAGATCTGATGGGGGCGGATCAGGGGTCCAAGGGGGCTTTGACGGCGGAGATGAGATGAGGAGAGAAGAAGGGTGGGGAGGATAGGAGCACAGCAGCTTGTGAGTTAGCAAGTACTCTGGGAGTTTGACATACCTCCGACACTTTGCTGTCGGTGCATACCAAAGACTGGGTATAAGACAATGATGCATCATAACTGTTACCTGTCGATTTGTTCTTGTCCTATACGTTTGCTCGCGGCAGCTGTGACATTCTAGTCGGTTCTCGAACGCGGAAAGTCCTGCCTGTTCTCCGTTAACGCACGTTTCTTTATCCCAGGATTGCATCTTCCCACATGCACAGTAACCTCCAGAAAGCGCCAGATGAACTCCCTTCCCTTTCTACAAAAACACCCAGCCCAGCATACACCTGACTCTCTTCCATCCTCTGCCTCATCACCATCCACCTCCGCACCCTCAACCTTCCCACCCTGCACCCACACTCCAAAACCCAACGCAGCACTCAAACGACATGGACGATGCCACAACAAGAGAGATAGCTCGCCTCAACGCCCTTCACAACGACGAACTCCGCCACACCGGGGAGCTACAAGCACAGAAGCGCTATCACACTGTTCAAATGCAGGCCCAAGCACGCGAGCACCGCAGAATGATGCTGCATATTGAGCACACTGCGATCCACGGCGCGGCTATTGCCCGTCAAGAGGCGCTCAACAATCAAAAGTATAAGCACCGCGAGCGCATGCTGCAGCTGGAGCGTAGCGATGCGTTAGCTAGAATAGCGCTCAAGTCGGGAGAGCAGGTCACAGGAGTGGGGAGCGCTTTAATGGAACGTAGGCTCCATATGGGAACAATCAAAGAGCGCACGAAAAGGAGGACGGAGAGGGCAGCGGAGGAGGCGCGGAAACAACAAGAGGCTGTTCCCGATCCACGTTTGGCTCTGGTCGAACAGAAGGCTAGATCGGTCTGAAGATGACATTTGCGCGAAAGGACTTTCTTAGACTGGAAGTGGCTTGCTTCGGAAAGCGACGACGGCAGAGAGGAGGGTCTCCATTCGGCAGCTTGGTATTGTGGATCGGCAACTCAACGAACTGGTAGATAGCGCGTGTTGGGAACAAGAAGTCTTGGTAGATAGAACAGAGTTCAAAATAGCACTTGTCGACAGATGAACGAAGCCTCAAGGCGGTACCACCACCGCGTATGCTGCAGCTCGATCATCATGCAAGATTTCAACACCGGAAGTACTCAGAGTGCCGGCACTGTCCGGACTAGCAGGAGGAATCCCAGGACAGCGGGCAAGACAGCCAATGCTAGGAAGAGCTGTCAAGAGGATGCCCTTTAGACGGAGAGTAGATAGCCAAGAACACAGACAGGAGAGAAGCGCCGAAGTTGTCAGGAACTGAGTGTTAGTGTTGCTAGATTAAGCTTTGGTGGGCATGGAAAAAGTCTCACGAAGAGGCTTTCAAGTTAGTGAGCTTTTTAGCAGCCATAGACAGAAAATTTGGTTGCTCTTGAGTACAATTGCCTTTGGCATTTTGAATGAGCTTTTCTATGACGTGTTAGTTAGACAGATCATAAGTTCGACGAGCATCAAAGGCGCAGATAGACTGACATGACTATGCAAGACCGTACACTTCCTGAGCGACCTTCCCGTGACAGAAATTGCCAGGCTGCGGGATAGAAAAAGACTGGCGAGCCCATGCCGTGTAATCATGCGCTAGCCATGGCTGCCTCGCAAGCTTTCAATGCTCCAACGACTGTGAAACATATCAGAGGGCTAATGGCGTACATGATCTGGTTTCGCCCTTCCGGTCAGTCTCGGTCTGGGCAAGCTCATTCTCGCAAGGACTTTCGACAGGGAGATGACCTACGCTCAAGAACTTGGCAATGCCCATCTTTTCCTCCTCGCTACTACCGGACACATCCGCAAGAGACGTCAATTTCATCGCAGGCGGTCCGGTAGGCATGAGCATCATCGCAAACCACAACATAGGATCTTCATCCAGGAGGTGGGTGCGAGAGGCAAGGAGATAGATAAAGGCGATAGAAACGGCTGGCCATAATACAAAGCGCATGACGGTAACGAAAATAACAGAGATCCACGGTACCGTCCCACTATCCTCCCCTCTTTTCATTTTCCTCATACTACTACTCAGTTTTGCGCCCACCACGACAACCTGTAGGGAAGCAAAGAGGCCGCCGATGTTCTTGACACTATCAGTCAGCCATGCTGTGAATATTCCTCCATTTTCCGGGTCACCGAAGAAAGCCTTATGAAATGGAGGAACGAGTCCGAGGACTGCGCCGGTGACGGCGCCAATCAAAGGTGCATGCAAGAAGGCGTAGGAGAAGTGGAGGAACGATTGCATCCACGGGGGAAACTTTTTCCATGCTTTCTCACTTTTATCATAACCGTAGCGCGAAGCTGCGAGCTCGCCACTCTGGACGAAGCTGGGTAAGAGGGAGGTTTGCTCGTGAGGTCCTTCGTCGTTTTCTTGACGGCTTTCTTGACCATCAGGGTGTGCCCCGAAGGTTCCATGGCCATTGGTCTGCTCCGGCTGGAGAGGGAAAAGTGGACCCTGAGGCGGATCATTATCGACTGGTCCTCGGTGGTTCTCGCCCCCATCGTCTTTTTTCTTGTCTGGCGCATGTTCTCCATCCAACAATTTTGGTCCCATGGCAAAGGTTAACATATCTCCAATCATAGCATTCACCAGGAAGTAAGACTGAGCACGCATCAAAGCAGCGTCAACGGTGTCAGTGTCTGACGCCAGGAGTTGGTCGAGAATGCCAGTGGAGGCCAGAGACTCGATGAGAAGGAGAGGTAGGGCGGTTGTGTTGTTGAAGGAGATGGCTGGGGCGACCCAGGAGGGCATCTTGAAGAATCGTGTCACAAACCAGCCGAAGAGCATGGAGCTGAGGGCGTAAAAGAGTCCCCATACTGTGCAGCTTGGATCAGCATATCTGGTTCCAAGCGACGGTGGTACAGGCTGTTATTTTACTCAGGATCGGTACATAGCGAATACCAGTATCTGCATGCAATTGGCTTCCGACCTTGGTGATGAGGAGAGCAGGCAGAAACATTCGCACACATAAGGTGCTGATTTGCTTGGTGCTGTCTCCTTTTAGTATGTCGAATTGCGCGGCGAGAACTCCATAAAAGATGACTAGAAGTACACTGAGAGAAGCTTGAAGAGCACCCAAGAAGGAGGTTAAGATTTCACTTGCCATGCTGAATATGAGAGACCTTACAGAGTAATCAATGGCGGATGAAGAAAGAAGAAACGCTCTCACGCTCACGCTCACTTTCTTATCGTGCATGTATTGATCTTGGCAGGGGACTGATAACGGGAAATCCTCGGCCATACACCCTAGACTAGAATTCTATGGTGGAGAGTTTCCACCCCTACCAGCGACAGCTGGTCACACTAAAGTAGGTAGTCTGTACTTAAAAGTACCTACCTACCCACCTACCTAGGTAGGTCTAGGACTCTAGGCCTGGAGTAGCAAGTTATTACAAGATTGGGAAAATTACTCCGAACGATAGGTAGGGCAAACTGCCTCAGCTACATCGAGCAGACTTGTCCAGAACGCATGAGCTCAATATGCAACCTATTGCAGTTCGTAGAATCGTAGGCTACCCGTTGTACTCGTAGATGAAGATGCAAGGAGAAAGTACTTCGTCTGAACAAGTAACCAACGCTCGACCTTCTATACTCAAAGAGCAAGACAACCCATTACCACCATGCCTCATCAACTATGCATCAGTCATCATCGTAGCACATCTTGAACCAACCCCTTGATGGCCTGATAGTCTCACTGGTGCGGCCCCATGGGCGGTGGCGGAGGTAGCCCCCCACTGGCATACGGATTCCCGTCGGAATAATGCGGTCCAACGGGGTCCCCATAGTACCCAGCTCCAGCTGCATAGTCAGACGCTGGTCCGGATGAGTATGGGCTCGGCGGATAGGCGGGAGTAGCCTGCGAGTGTAGATTCGGCGTCGACGTACTGTACTGATCGTGGTGACCGTGCGCATGCACCACTCCGTACCTCTTTTCATCCAACGCCCTTTGTTCCCTCCTTGCATGTCGTTCGACTCTCTTCTTATCGAATTCATGGGCCTCATCTCTCTGCTCCTTCATTTCCTTCCACTCGCTATAGGCGCCCTTAATACCGAGGGCTGCAATGCCAATGGCGGCAGCATCCTGCAGTCTCGCTTTATTCTTTTTCTTGCGAGCCTCTTGAGGAGACATCTCCCCCGTTGCGACTTCCTTTTTACGCACCTGGCGACGTTCGACGCTTTTGTAGACGCTCTGGGCAGCATGGATCGTAGCAACAGAAGCTAACCCGGCGGTAATGAGTTGCTTGTGGCCCATTTTCTTTCGCTCTCTTTCCTCTTCTGAAGACGATTCATCGTCGTCGGAGCTGCTCTCGCTGCCTGGCGATGACCTGATACCGTCTCCGCCTTCGCCGCCGCCGCCACGGGGTCGTGATTGGTAACCTCGAGGTGGAGAATCGTCATCATAGCCGCGACGAGAGCCACGGCTATCGCCACCTTTGTCACCTATACCGATTGCTGCCATACCTTGCCTCGCATAGTCACTCACACTTTTGCTTCGCTTTCCTCTACCTCCACGACGATCGTCGTCATCAGAGCTGTATCGACGACCTCCTCCTCCTCGATCAGTCGACTTGTTTCGGTCCATGAACATTTTCCCAGCCGCTGCAGCTAATCCACCCGCCCCTAGCGCAGCTAGACCGCCACCACCCCCTCCTCTGTCGTCCCCTCGCCCACCACGCGATCGTGAACGGGATCGAGATCCGTCTTTGTCACGAGACCCGTTGATAAGCCTGTTACCGGCCAAACCACCTATGACAGCCTGGAGCCCGTCCAGAGTGCCACCTCCTTGTCCATCCTTCTTACCGCTGTTGAGAAGTCCATCGATACCTCCTGCACCAACAGCAGCAGTCAATACGCGTCGCCCTTTTGGCCCTGCCCAGCCTCCTGGTTCCTTGCGACTGCGGAAAGCCTCCACGGCACCGGCGGTCAATGCAGCTCTTGCAGCTTTGATCAGTTGTTCTTTCTGATCTCCACCACCACGACTACGACCACCGCGGGAACGCGAGCGAGAGTCTGAACTGTAGGAACTGTCACGGCGACGACGGCCACCTCCCCGGCTTCGGTCCCTGTCTCGGTCCCGATCTCGACCATGTTTTTCCGAGGCTGCGCCTGCAGCAGCGCCTATGCCAAGGGCTGCGAGTGCTTGTTCTCCCAACGACTTTCGCCGTTCTGGTTTCCGTCGGGGTTCAGGCGAGCTTGAGAAACTAGATGATGAGTAGTCTCTGCGGCGATCTCCTGCGGGATGTTAACAAATTTATGTTTGTATTTGGATAGGTGACTCACGTCTGCTATCCCTCTTCCGAGGACGATCATCGTAAGAATCATCGTCGTATCTACCTCCGCCGTGTGACTTGGCACGCCGCGGTGGCCCACGATCCTTCTCTTTGCGTCGCTTTACATAGGCTCCCCCTCCGGGTGGGAAATCTCGTTCAACTTCTTCAGCGGAAGAAGAGTCGTCGCGGCGTCGACGGACTAATTCACCGCCTCTGGGAGCACCTCTAGGTTCACCTCTATCGTCACTTCGATCACTCCTTGCTGGTCTTCTGCGAGCTTCGATTATCTCTTCCTCTTCATAGATGGGACCCTGATCGCGGTCGCGATCGCGCCGATCCCTTCCCCCTCCTCTGTCTCTATCACGACGGCGGTCGTCCCTTCTGTCGTCTCTATCATCGTAGTATGAAGACATGGTGGTTAGGTTGGTGAGATGATGAAAAGGTGTAGGTATGAGGTTCTAGGTAGATGGTTTTCGTGGTTCGGATTGAATTTTCGCTTGGTGCGTTCCGTAGCTTGAACCTTGTCAAAAGATTTGAAACGTGATTGTCGATTCAATGAAGTGAGGAAAGAGGATTGGTGAAAGGATGAGAAAGTTGTCGAGATGAAGATGAGGTTGAAATTGGACTGAATGCTGGTGGTGTGGGTCCTTCAATAGTACTGCAGCTGGAGATTGGAAAGATAGCGTGATGGTCGGTACAGCGGCGGGTTGAGCGAATTTTCTGGCTGCTGATTCGAAGATAAAGTAGGAGCTGCCTGCATGTAGGCGCCGGAAGCCGGGGAATTGTACAACGCACTGCCCGGGGGCGAATTTGCTGGCCTTGTAGATGTTGAGGATGAAGACGAAGATGAAGATGGCTGAGACTGTACGTCACTTCAGCTTGGCGGGTGATGGTGTGATTTAAAGCAGGCAAAAACCTGGCAGCTAGCGAACGTTCCAGGCGCTTCCAGGAAATCCTCGCGTTTGGTTGTGCGTTTCGCACGCTACAGACGACTTTCGAGTTTCAATATTCTATTATTATTAACTAACAGTTGTTGACCGTAGAGGTTGGGAAGTAATGAATCCTTGCAACCCCTCTACTCCTCGTGGTTCAGGAGTACTGTAGGATTCGGTCCCGGTTTCTGGCGATCGGCGGAAAGTGAGAGCCTTGGCAAGAACCCCTGTGACGGATCGACCTCGTGGAGTCGTGGGGCGGTGGGGCTGGGATTGCGCATGATATTAATCTAGCGCCGGCAGGAGCCGGGGAAGCCTCTGATGATTCGGAATTTCAGCCAAATGGCTTCCAGGTAGACCTCTCCAGGGTAACAATGCCATCTAATGTGGTCACGAAAGGCATGAGCAAAATCCTCACACGATGATCTATTACAGTTGTCTATCTAGTTGACGCAGGTCTTAGTACTGGCCTTTCAAATTAAACCGTCACTTTCCGCCTTCGGTGCATGCGGTGCATGAGTTCAACTCGATATCCATCAAATTCCTGGTAGAAGTAGCTACAACGAGGGTATGCGGGGAGAAGAGTTGCCACTGTCTAAAGCACCTCGTGCTAACGACGAGTCTATTTGAGAGGCTATTAGCATGTGGCACCAGTAATCACAGTATAGAACCTTCATCAGTTCCCACTCTTCGTGCCTCCAGATACCTTCTGCCACTCTCGTAAACACCCAAGTAAAGTCCAGAGCCCAAAGCCGTCCAGAGTCCTCTGAGAGCACCTCCTCGAAAGAGTCCCTTCACGCCTTCCGTCCTCAATATCTCCCTTCCAACCGCTAGCCCACCCGCTCTCCCACCTCTTGCCGCCTGCTGTGCCTTTTCAATCTCCGCCTTCGCATCTCTTCCCTGCGCCTCAATCTCCTTCACGGCTTTTTGCTGCGCTTCACCCCTCCGCTGGTCGCTGTCGGCAGCGCTGAGCATGATTCTCGTCTTGACAACATCAATCGGCGTCGTAACCACTGCAGCTACCGACCCTGCCGACCCAGCTGAAATAGCGGTCACGAGGGCCGTCTCCAACATCGAGCCCGTTGCTGTGCCTTTCCGCCTCCGGTATGCATGTATGGATGTGCGAAGATGCTCAAACATGGGAAACTGCATAGCTGTGAAGGGTAGATTGCGGCCTGCGAGCGCAGTATAACCTCTCCATAGCTGAGTCGGGCTATTGAACTTCCTCAAGGCACGTACGGTGGCGTTTCCGTCGAAGATTTTATTCGACGACGGCGAGCGCTGAGAATGGGAAACCATCTGGGCATTTTGCTTCAGGACTTCGGCGGGCGTAAGGATGAAGCATGATACCAGCTCTCCTGCTGAGGAGGCGACCGAGTGAGTAATGGGGGTGGGTAGGGAAGTGTGGCCGAGTATGGACTTTGTGCCTTCATAGGTGGTGAAGAAGGCTCCTGCTTGGGAGAGTGAGTGTCTGGCAATGGGCTGGAGAGGTGGACTAACATGATGGAATTGTGGCTAAAATGACGCTGCCCACCCCTTGGTACAAGCCACGAAAGAGTGAGCGATTGACCGCTTTAGTAGAGGGGTTGGTGTATAGTCGTTTATAGTCTGGCGATTGTAGTCGAGTCTTGATAGTGTCGAGAGGGTAGACTAAAAGGTCAACTGCGAATGCCGCAAAGGCCCCAGCCTTTCATCTAATTAAGCATGGCAATTATGGAAGTTGGAGAAAGGAGACTTACAATGAGAATGTCTGTATTAGTATTATTGAGTGACATTGGATGATGGTGTAATTACTTTTAGAGATCCAAACGCATATCATCGTCACTTGCACCTTTCTCCGGCTATCTCCGCCGCTAACGTTCCGTTGCAC
This sequence comes from Evernia prunastri, assembly GCA_003184365.1. Taxonomy (NCBI): domain Eukaryota; kingdom Fungi; phylum Ascomycota; class Lecanoromycetes; order Lecanorales; family Parmeliaceae; genus Evernia; species Evernia prunastri. The sequence continues at coordinate 43,178 of NKYR01000112.1, forward strand.
CAAGGTAGGTAAGGATTGTAATAGAGGATATAGATGATGAATACTGTTAGCAATTGATCAAATTATACCTCATTGAATAAGAGAACACTGATTCATAATCTTAGTTCTCGTTGTGAGATGGTCACGTAATTTATCAACTTTTTGAGGTATAATTCCGTAATGTAACAATTTACGAATCAGTATGGTCGTTGAGTCTTACATCGACCTAATAGACTAAAGCAGAGCGAGGACTCTCTCTGTATTCCTTTCCCAATAAAGGCACAAGTATGGGCTCGAAGAGCTGGTCTTCTCTCTATACACTAACGCCATGTCCATCTTGAATTAGCCGAAAATTATTCGATGCTCGTCTGTCTCCAAAAATAAAGCCATCGCCGGCCTTGTAGTATTGACGTAGATGCCACCACTCATGCAAGCCGTTGCAACGGAACCGCCAAGAAATGCCTCTCGCAGAAATGCTTCAATGGGGTATCATATAGAATGTATGGCCACTCGCCGCCCAAAAAGGATGCAAGGAAAAATCAGTCAGTATCTTTAATAAGAAAGAATCGAGGTCATCGCCAGCACATAAATGCAATAATTCCTCACAACACAAGCAGCATCATCTTCTTGATGATTGGCTCGGCTGTTTCGTGCGCAAAATGGTCTTCTTCAGCAGGAATACAGTCTTTTTAAGGAGTTGTTTCATCCGGGAACCGCTTAGAGTCGTCTAGGAGGGACTCGAGCTCATTGAGATTGGTCGAATGGGACGCCTGAATGTGGCGTCGGAGCGCCTGTCGGTCCTCATACGTCCTGTCTCTACCGTCGAGACAAGTAGGTACACAGCAGGCATACTGAACACCGTGGCAGAACCTCTCCCAGCGGTCTATATACATGTTGCTGCTTCGAGCCCTTCGGACGTTGACCAGCTGCCTCGCAGAATCGCATATCTGACGTTGGCCCTCTGTGGAATCAAGGTAATCCTGGGTCTTAGTCCTAATCAAATCGAGAGTTTTGCAGCCTTTTTTGCCCTTCCATGCGTCCAGCTTCATTTTACCGATACCGTGTTCCACATTGAGACGAAAATATTCAGCAAAGGTCCTTGTAGCATCTATAATCGTATGATGAGTGGCTTCAGACTGGGTGGCCCACTTGGCTGCTGTATTTGCGTAGGCCATGTAGAGCCGGTAACCCGCCGAAGGGTTCGGGTCCGCTTCAAGGTTCTTGCCCGTACCAATACTGACTAGGACTTGAACTGTTCGCGGATTATTGTTATTCAATTGCTTGACCGATCTGTACGCTTCTTCCGTAGGATTGTTTGCCCCGAGGCCACCTAGTAATAAAACATATGTGAGCCAACAGCTCTGCTTTGACTCAAGACTAGGAACTTTCGTAGATTTGTAGTAGACAAGGGGCTTTTGGCAGGAAAACACACCATCGATGTACTCAGATTTATCGTCATCTTCTTCCAATCTTACGGGTTTGAAATAGAAAGGGGCTGCCGATGTTGCGCGGCAGACTTGCCAGATTTGATAGTTGCCCTGTCTCCCAGGATTCCGTTCCAAGAAATCGCCCTGTGTACTCCTCGGATGGAAATAGGAGCGGAACAAGTGTGGTACGCGTGTGTTGGTAATATTAAGCTTCTGCCAGGCGATGACAATCCTAAGCTAATGTCAGTAAATTGGAGGGAAAGAGGCCAGCTGCAAAGCACAAAAGAGAGGTCCATCTTGTGGAATCTCGCAACATGAAAAGTAAGATAGCGCAGTAGAGTTACATGAAGCATCATACGTGATAGGAGATAGGTCACTCACGTACGACACATGTCCTCATTAGGTTGGCGGAATTCGGTACTACTGTGGCCAGACGAACTGCGCTCTTTGACAATATCCTTGATGATTTTCTCCAGACGTCTGTGGTCGTACTTGTCAACAGGTATCCATGGTGGTTTCCTGATATGGAGAAGCCGCGGGTGGCCAAAGACATAGTCTGCCATGTTCTCGTAGGCTTCGAGACATTCATCTACGGTCATATGGAGGCGGCCAAGCATAATAGCGATAAGCCTGATTATTGTCAGCAAAACAAGTGCTTAGGCTCGGCAAGACTAATTGGCTTACCCTCCGGTTGACGTCCCAGCTATATAGTCGAAGTAATGGGCTGGAAGAAAAAGAGACGAAGCACTTGCTGGGCCAAACACTGGCCCTTGGGTTTGTTGCGGACTTTGGTCTCTCCGAAGTGTATCTACCCGAGTACGCTGCGTGCGAACGGGTCTGCGCAATCGCGGCTTCAATGGGTGTGCGCTGCTGTGGGCTTGCGAATCGGCTTGTTCGAGGGTTGCTATCTCCATCATCAGAGCCCTCAGTATCAACAAGCTAGAAAAGCCTCTGACCCCCCCTCCATCTAATCATCCACTCAATAAGTCATTCTTTCCCTTCGCAGTGACAGTTCGCTTACCAAGAGTCAGCAGGGTTTTCCTTGTCCACGGGTTATCTCCACCAGGTCCACCAGAATTGTGTGTAGCGGTGGTATGGTTTGACCCCTGTCCTGTATTACTTGTAGCTACTGACGAGTTTGAATTCGCGACTGAAATGGCGACTGGCGTTGTCGTCTCACCTGCGTCGTGGGACGGCCCCGGAGATCTGTTCGGGTGCCGAGGTTGTTGTCGACCACGTGTAGTATGCCATCGCGCAGCAGTCAGTAGTCCAGCCGATTGCTCATTCTCAGGCTCACTGATGGCACGTCTATCACCTGATGGTGCAGAATGTGACCGCTGAGAGGACGACATTTAATACTACCGCGACTTGATCGACTAAGCTGAGTCGCACAAACCAGGTAAATGGCTTTGTATCAGGGACTTCACCCCACATAGCAGTCACCCTAGGCATTTTTTACAGGCCAAAGCAGTCTGGCGCTGTCAAGGCGCTGACCTTTACTGTCGGTTCTTTGGGGGTTCGCAGTGTGCGTGCGGCTCAGCGGAACGCCCCAGGTCGGAAGCCTCGCCAAAACATAAGGACAATTTGTCGCATGGCATAGCAGAGGCGTATAAAACTCCGCTAGATAAGCCCATAGATCTGACGATGGCTGGTGCCAAACCCCGAGAGATTCCTGTGCGAGGATGGAACGAAGATTGATTCGTCACTTTTGGCGCCCTGGGAGTGTTGCGACATGTCTTCGTCGAAGTGTGTTGACACATGGGCAGTATCAGTGTCTTGGTCAGCCTTCTGAAGGATTTCGGGATGTTCATAAAGAGAGAAGTTTAGCGAGACAAAAGAAAGATGGTGTAGTGGAGTGACGGATAATTGGCACACTTTAAGCGAATGGCGCACGGTAGGCTAAACAGCGACTGTAACTGAATTCAAAGAACGGCTCCGCCCCAGAAATAGTTCTGGCCATCATATTGGAAGGAAGAGCAGTCCATAGAGGAGACAACTTCGTTGCATCAATGTATTCTGTAGGTTGGTGGTGCTTCGGGCGGAGATTACAACCCTCCTTCTTGTGCCTAAGCAGCCACTTGGCGTGTTCGTAAGATGCATACAAGTCAATAGTACTATCATCTGCGCCACCCCCGATGGCTCCGCTGATATCTGTCAGGACTTCTGCCATGTTTGATTTCCCCAAATTTTGCTCCTTATATTGGCGACCAAAGCACAATCTATATCTTCTCCAGTCCTCCACAGCCAGCTTCAGAGGACCTTTGGACCTATACTCTCTTATCCAAGATTTGGGCTCCACATTTGCAGGATCCAATGGGCTTGACCAACCAGGATAACCTAGGAAGGCAGCTTTCAGCAGAGCACCGTACTGGTAGCTGGGATCACAAGCCACAGGCCATTGTATACGACCCATCGTTGGACAAGCTGGAGACTGTCAAGTGTGAGAATCTAAATAGTGAGTTGCAAACCTTAGTCATGAAAGCTGCTGACTTTGCAGCCAAATGCGACAGTTTCCCAGTCCATCTTCCTTGGTGGAGTAACAAAGTTGATATATATGTGGATCCGGAGAATAGGTCAGGATTCATAGCTACGGTGCAACTGGACCGTCTTGGGCGCGCAAAGAACTGGCAGCGTCGTTTTCGCCACAACTATAAGGTCCTGCATGTCAAAGGCTTGAAACCCGGAAAAGCTTCTAGGGCTTCGAGCTCCTCGACCTCCATACCAGCGAGGGCTGGTCACCATAATGGCTAAATCTGTTGTACACGCGGGTTTTTACGGCCGTGCTGGAATGCCCCATTGTTTATGGTCGATCGCTTCGTCGTTGAAGCCCTTTGCCTATGGGGTCCTGAGATTCGTTGGACCGTTCACTTGACATATCCTTCGTGACCCTTTATACGCTTCTGGTATACCTCTGTTTGGACTCCGACCTTGGACATTGCTCACGCTGCGGTTTGTTTTCATATGTATGATATCTTGTCTAATTTCCTGGTGCAATTCTCACGGCCTCCTTGGTTTTCTTGGAAACGAGATTTGGAGTCCGGAGTCTTTGATCCTCTTACTCCCGGTCCAGGTTCCCGATGCATTTCATTTGATCTCCTCTTTTTCCTTGAACGCGAGATTTGGAGACTGGAGCCCTTGGCCTTCTTACTCAAGGTCTAACCTCCCAGTGCAACCTCTATGATCTCCACGTTGTTCTGAATGCGAGATTTGGAGACTGGATTCGTTAGCCCTCTTACCCCCAGTTCGACTTCCTGATGCAATCCCTCTGATCTCCACGGTGTTCTGGATGCGAGATTTGGTGACTGGAGTCGTTGGCCCTCTTACTCCCCGTCCGACTTCCTAAAGCAATCCCCTGGTCTCTCAAGTCCTAGGATGCAGTATCTTGAAGTCCCGAGTCCTTGGCCCTCTTACTCCTGGTCGAACTCCTCGATGCAATCCCTGCGGTCTCCCTTGTTTTCCGGATACGAGACTCCGAATCCAAAGTCCTCAGCCATCTTATTCCCGGTCTTATTTGTTGATGCAATACCCATGGTCTCCGTGGCCTTCTGGATAAGAGTTTTGGAGTCGGAAGGCCTCCGGCCTCTTACCCTCGGTCCAGCTTCCTGATGCGGTTCCCTTGGTATCCTTGGTTTTTCGGCATCCGATATTTGGAACCTGGAGTCCTTGAGCCTCTGACTCCCGGCATATCTCTTTGGAGGACAGATTGCGAGGCATAGGAGGACTGCTTGGTTAACATGGCCATAGCATCCAGAAGAAGAAACGATGTCACAGGGTGCCGTATCCTAGCAAGATGAGGCCTGGTATTTTACATTGGAAAAAAGGCAGCCAAAAGCAACTGCTGTACATACATGAGCATACGACTGGTGGAAAATCTTACTATACTCTTTAATGTAAGACAACAATAAAACTGGACAATCACACAGTGTTTCGCTCTCGGCCAATTCATATCTGAAGGACAGGAGATGCAATCGCGGAGCATGGGCTATGAAAACCTATCCAGCAATAGCATCATGATCAAGAACGCAAGTAGAAGTCACGGGGTTTGGGCCGAGTGCCCAAGGCTGAGATCGTAGACATGAAGCTGGATAGGCTACACGCGCATTTGATGTAAGGCATCTGATGAGGCTGCGTGTGAGAAGGCAGACAAAGTATGCGTCAGCACTGGATTTGATATCTCGTTGCGCAACGGCCGAGAGAACCGGCTCCTACGGAGCATGCTGCCTAGCTTCCAGTCACGAGGTTGAGTGGGTTGTGTAAGAACGGAGGTTGGAGGCTGACATTTCGAGAAAGAAGGCTGCGCAGGCACAGACAGCTTGCCAGCTAGATTGAACAACTAGTATATTGAAATTGTACAGAGCTAATGGGTCTGTTCGAGTCGTGCTGTTATGTGGACGAGCGAGGGGAGGAGAGGTTGGATAAAGGTTTGATGGCAAACAACGCTAGCAGCAGGCAGAAGCGATTTCTTCTACGAATGAAGCTAAACTCTATGTGGTATAGCTACCTTACCTAAAAATTTATGAGAATTTCCATCGTCACAGGTCGTGCTCGTTCCCAAGAGGGCATATTCTCCTACCGTCATCGACTACCTATTCAGCCTGCGACACGAGCGAATATCCACTCTGTCCTCTTCCGGAGTGCCTCGATATATACGGTTTCAAATCGTTCGACTTCGCCCTATCGAAACGTATCCGCCGTCTCCTCGATAAAGGTGATACCGGATCTTGAACCTCGGCCGCCTACCGAGCAATAGACGCTAAGAAGTAGTGACCCTTAGAGTCGTCAGGGCAATTCCGTCTAGTGGGCTGGAATGGGAAAGAGTTGGAAATGGGATACTGTTCTTTGGGACCCCCGGGCTTAGAGGGGTCCCACCCCATACTGTGCAAAACATTGAAACATCAAGGGTTCCGGGTCAAAAAACAGGAAATGGTTCTTTACGAAAGAGGTCCGGCGATTGTAGGGTAGCCTCTTTCAATGATTCAGGATTCAGAGCATTAGATAGATTACACAATCTCGCATAGTCGGCCAATAAGGCAAGACTTCAGGGTAGTATGATGTAATCAATCAATCAATCAGGTCGTGCTCGTTGCATAGAAAGCGGCGATTCAGCACGGACTTCGAACTGTCAAGGCTATCTCCCTTAAAGTGCTTCTTTTGCTTCGATACCTAAGAAGATTGACCCTCGACACAGAGATGAGGTACTCTGGTCAATCTTCACAAAAATGTGTTCACGATTGGTGCAGTAAAAGGAACTTGCACAATACATAGAGTAGGTCGAGTCCGTCCTGCAGCTCGGGTGTTTTACCAGAACAACGCGACACCTACGAGTAACATGAACCATCCCAAATAGTCAACATCTGACCAGCAACCACAGCTTCGGTGTAAGAAGACATCATCCTACAAAGTTCAACGAGCTACAGCAGCAACCCACACACGAAGTCCCAAACCATTGGTGGTTGCTTTTCTTTCCACATGTTTTTGAGGATGATGGACCAAAAATGATCCGACTTCTTCGATCAAGTGACTCTGAACTATGACAAGTAGTCCCTTCTTTCCTTACGACGAGTAGTAGATTAAGAACGGTAGTCATGGTTCAACTCAGAAAATTACCATTTTTGTAGAAGAAATCAACAAAATCTCGTTGCGCGTGGGGTCCTCTAAGGTACTCTAGACTCAGTCAATTTCCAGTACCCCATCATGACATGCCTCACATTAAAAGAAGCCCGACTCCAACGAAGGCGCTTTGTGTAGAGTAGTGAGTTGAATAAGGAATGTGGACGTCACTAACATCAATCGACATTCAATCAAGGGGCTATCACCAACTCTCAATAGCTAGGATGCATTGAAGTGTAAGAGGTTTCGAAAGGAAGCGGCTGCGACTGCGACGAGCGTGGATCTCTTTGTTGCTTGTCGTGGACTTCTATGAAGTCAATTCGTTTTGGCTACCGGTATCATCTGTGTCATTCGAATCTGTATCGGAACGGCTTGCAAGTATATGCTACAAGGTACATTTATTGTTTGATGTAGAGTGGTATCTAAGCACAGTCGCTAAATCAAGATGTAAACTGTTTATACTATAGCCAGAGTAGAGAGACTTATCATGCAAACGCAGAGGCGATTGCTGAAAGCCTCTGGCATCTTCCGTCACCTTGACTGCATCACGGCCCTCACACTCCCTTGTACCTCCACATGCCCTGCAACTCCGAAATCCGCAATGCCTGACTGGCTTCCACTCTCCATCCATCGCTGCAGTAGATCATTGCTCTCTTTAGGCTTAATGTCCTCCTTTGCTGTCCCAACCGTAACATGTGCTATCGAATTCGCAGTCTCCCAGCCTTCATCCAGTAGTCTCACAACAATACACATAACCCTGTCGTCCCAGACGACACGTTCGAGGCGTACACGACATTTGCCGAGCAGCGGATCAGGAGTTTGAGCGGAAGAACTGTGGGATGCTTCAGATAATGCATTGGTATGAATATCAGATAGTTGAGACCATAGCTCTGGATGAGACTTGACAGAAGCGCGATGTATAAGGGTGACGTGGAAGGCTGGCTGGACACGGCGGGATTGCTGGAGCTGGCGGTACATTTTGGCCGATTCAGGAGGTTCTCGGTTGAAAAGTTTGTCGAGGGTAGACAGCACCTCGTTCGGAGGTAGTTTGATGCAAAAGTACTCTAACTTAGGCTTGGGTTGACCTGGCTGGACCCCAATTCCATTGGCACTGCTGCCTCGGTCCTTTTTGCTACTCTTAAAGCTAAGATCGTGCTTGATGTCAGGTTTATAGTCGCTGAGAGCCGCCTTTATTGCGTTGTCCAGATCCTCATCATTCGGCATCTTCGGAACAAGTTTCGGATAGATCTTATGTAGGGAGGATACAACCTTTTCGAGATTCTTGCGAGAGGACGCTGCAACATCCAAGTCGATGACCTCGTCAAATCCATCATCAGGAGCTGCATAAGGATTGACGGGCTCAAATCGACCAAGGAAGCCTTCCATGATACCAAGGATATCTGATCGAGACTTGGTACCAGCTTGAATGGTCTGGTGATTGTCACCACGTGCAAAGATTCTTTCCTGCGTAATTTGACGTATTATGGGAAGCATCTGAGGCTTCGGGTCGTGGACATAATGCAACGCGACAAAGCGAGCCCCAGGAACAATTTGGAGCACATCGTCTATCACTTGCTTTCTTTCCCTTCGTTGGTGATTGTTCCTGTCTGCAATCATGACAGGGTGGTCAGCTAGTGTATTGGTTATGAGCGTGCAAAATTGTTTTGGTCTATTTTGCTTTCCCGTGATGTTGTCATTCTGGACATGGCCCCAGCCAAAGAGCTTTGTTAGAGCAATTGCGACAGTTGTTTTTCCGCAGCCGATGCTGGCAACCGGGAGAAGTATCAAATCTCTCGTAATTGCGTCCGATGGGCTATCTCCGCCAGATCCTTCTACCTCTTGTCGAGTAATCTCGGAACCCTTGAGACCAATTTCATTGAGGAAGCCGTTTCGCATTGCGATTATTCCGTGATTCTGGTTGTAAGCCTTGCCGATAGATGGGTCCTTTTTAAGCTGACGACGGACATATTGCAGATACTGCTCGGTGACTTGCTTGTCCTTTTTGAACTTAGGGGGCTTGCCACTAATCACAGCCTTGGTCGCCTCACGCCACTGCCGGTACATCAAGTACGGCTCCTCAAATTTGTATTTGAAGAACCAGTTTTGGTAATTACTCCCTGTCCCAGAATCCCTCCTTCGACATCGTATCACAAAGCCTTCTGTATCTCGGCCAGCGTAAGAGCCGCTTTCAGCACAATCCAAGAGGAAGGTCTTCATAGACGCGACGTCATCTTTGATAAGGTACTGTGCACTTTTGAATCCCCATTGGTCAGCGAACTCGTGTACTAGCTCTCCAGGGTATGTTGCGAAATCTGGAAGGTTCAGGTTGATGCCATGTATATAAAGACCCGCGTCTTTCGGCTCATACGCGAGGACGTGCTCTTCGAATGCGTCATCGCAGAGCTCCGCAACCACAGTGACGTTGCGCTCTCTCAGCTCTCTTGCCAGGTTTTCCCTTGTCCTGCCAACGGCGCTCAAATGCTTGTCTACCCAGCGCTCTCCAGCAACAGCATGGCTCAGATCGACGTTGTCACGAGCTCCTGTTGAATGTTTACTGCAGACTAGTAGTTTGTCACCTTCCAAACCCGATATGAATATGATGCATCCATTCTCCTTGACACTGAGCTCGTATGGTCCTTGAGTCATGGATATGACATTTTCCCATTCTGTCTCATGTACTTCGCCAACATTGAAAAACTTGTCATATCCTCGGGTCGCGATTTCAGGAGTCCCATCTTTCCGCCGGTAGGTGAACAGGCCCCGGGCATATGATGGGAGATCACGACGTTTGTAGTCCCAGTCTCTAAACTGCCATGAGTCCACGGTGATACCACCGGTACCAGCAACCTCCAATGTATGTTTCTTGCAATTGAGAGAGTTTTTACCACCTCCGTGCTTCTTTGAGCTGGCTTCAAGTCCTTTGACTAAGATGGCAACTTCTTGCGGATCTTGGGCAGCATATGGAACACTGTTTCGAGGAGCCATGCTTTTTGTGTGTAGCTTGGATGTAAAGCTAATGACTATGCTATTTGGCAAGAAAAAGTGTCGTACTGTCAACTGAAGTCTGAGGATGGCAGGAAATATAGGAATGGCTCATAAGCATTTCAATTCATGTGTTGACGCATTTTTCATATTCGAATGACTCCCCAATGCGCCTGCCTGTTCCATTTTGCAATTGAGTCACTCTCAAGAGTCAGCACCTCGGCAGTGCCATTCTGGTAAGGCTGAAGTTTAGCGGCGCAGATCATCGTCATACCGCAGCTTCTGTTGCTCTAAGAGATCAAGACTCAATTGTCAGTGAAGACATACACAAAAACATCAACATGTCGCCCAATGTCTTTATTCTTGCCGCCGACAACAGCCCTCAGGTTCTCCCTATACTACGCTCCAATCCGGCACTCGCTTCAGCACAAGATGACCATGGTTACTCTCTCGTACACGCAGCGGCAAGCTACAACCATCTGGACCTACTACGAGCTCTAATACACGAGTTCCATGTGGATCCAAACGTTAGGGATGAAGACGGCGAGACGGCTTTGTTTGTCGTCGAGAGCGTAGAGCCCGCGCAGTGTCTTATTGAAGAATTGGGTGCGGATCCAACAGTCAAGAATGATGAGGGTATGACTGCCGAGGAGAAGATACGGGCCGAGGGAGACTACCCGACCATAGCCGACTTTCTGAGGGAATCTAGAGTCATAGGAGCTCCGGCCGACGGGGACAATCAATCTTTTGAGAACGGCTCACATCCACCGCCTCTTCCACCGAATGTGAAAATACATGTCGGAACTATGGAAGAGTCGCATGCTGCAGGAGAAGGCACAGAAGCAGACCCGGAGTTTCGGCGAAGAATAGAAGAGCTAGCGGCTAGGGATGACTTCCAAGGAGAGGAGGGGCAGAAACAACTGAGAGACTTGATCAAGGATGCTATCAGAGGAGCTGGTCGGGATGATGAAAGACAGGTCAGGCCGAGGCTGGAGTAGAAGCATCAATATACATGTCTATGGATGTATGGATCTAGACCTGGACACGACAGAGCCACCTCTATGCAGACAGTATCGGGAGAGCGCAGAGGGTATCATGCATCGCCTCTCATCTTCTTGAAGAAATCCATCACCCCTGTGAAGACCACCAACAAGATACCTCCACCGGGACCTAATCGCAAAACCTTCGGCAGGAAGCCTTTATACAAAGCATTGAAGCCCTCCTCTTTCATAACAGTCCCAAGCGCAGGCCATGCCCAGTTGTACTTGGGCACAGAGCCTTTGATCTTCGGCGAATTTTGTATCCTGGATTTGACGACATCCATCGGAGTGTTCAAGACAGTACCAACTGTTCCTCCAATGGAACCAGCAATCAGATCGTTCCGTATCTGTTGGCCTTTGCCTTCGGCCTTGGGTAATAACTCTTTGACTTGAAAGATGACGCCGAAGTATCCAGAATTCCACAACATATGACGCCAGAGTGTGCTCTCAAGGCCATTGTACATAGCTAAGGGTCCTTCTTCCTTCACGATCTTGGCCACGCAGTCAATCATGCCATTGTATTTTCCTGCCGAGGCCCGATCTTGCAACCTTATCTTGACGAGTTCGAAGGGGACGACAACGAAGGCTTCTGTAGCACCAGCTGAGGCGCCGGTGAGGATCGAGAGTGACTGGTTCATTTTGGACACGCCAAAAATGCCGCGATACCATTTACCCCAGGCGTCGTTCGCTGCAAATTTTGTAGCTCTCCATGTATATTCAGCTAATGCAGAGAATTCTGAGGGGAATGCAGCTTCTACCTCTTCGGAGCTTCCATCAGTATGGGCGCTGTAATTCCTCGATACAGTCGCGAAAAGCCCTCATTTTTGACGATCTTTTGAAAGCAATCGACCATCCCATTGTAGCCTTCCCCTCCAACACCTTTCCCTTGTTGCAATTGCCTGAGCTTTAAATTAGCACAGCCCATGATTGAATGAGAAGCATTAATGGTACTGACACACGTGTCTTAACAACGTCTAACGGATACCTAGAGTCTGATCAATTCGCTGCACCCGATAGACGTACTTGACACGGAGTAGTACATCACTAAGATCTGCGATTGCGCTATTGTCAGCTAGATGCCCACTGCGATCTGAGACCACATACCTCTGATACACCAGCTACAGCACCGGCAGCGAACTGGTAGATAAACGGCAAAGGTTTATCTTGCGACATAATGACGGGATTCAGCTAGACAGGCCTCGTGGATATTATGACCAACTTCCAAAATCACCTCAGATGAGGCGAAGTAGGAGATAATTGTGAAGATGTAAACGAAGGAGAGAAGCATATATCATAGCTCTACGGACGAGGGGAGTACTCTGCTACTTAGCTTTGCCCTTTACGTTTTTTTGGCCGATTGATAGGGATTCGGAGGAACGTATCCCCGAGATCAAGCCGTCTTCTTCTCTTGGCATTGGAGATCTACTTATCATCAAACTCAAAACATCTACTAATCTCAGAATTGACGATTCGGATGCTTGGAGATGCGAGCGAGACGTTTCAAAGAATAGAGTCCCGCGTCTGTCACCTTGATTAAGACGGGTAACACCATGTTTCCCGTTGCGGAAGCGACGCGCTGAACGGCGACTCGTTGATGAGTGGGCTACGAAATCAACAAATCAATCAATCAATCAATCAACCGGGGCGTAGCATGATCGATCTACTTTGGAGCTCAGCATGATATTACTCTAGGCATGGGCGCGATAGCGATAGCTACGTGCAGTCTTTAGGTCTACAAAATAGCTACACCAGCCCAATGCAACCAGTAGATTATACACGGCATCAAAATTGGACGATTCTATGCCTACATAATGCGTCTTGGTCTACTGCTTGGTCAGAGGCGCTCGCGCACCAAAAAAAGGCAAGGGGCCTGCCAAGTCGAAGCATCCGCCAAGGGTTTTGCAAACTGCTGTACTCAAGTCGTTGAGATGAGAAACTGAATAAACCATGACGAGGACAAATGGCTGAGCAGCTGCCATGTATGCTACAAGGACCTCCATGTCACAAAAATGTCCTCTTCAATTCCACCGCGCAGATTCTCAGGTCTCTTATCCCTCACAGATTCCCCTACTTCCTTCCCCACAACTCACTCTCTCTAGCCGCCACTCCTGCCAAATCTAACAGGCTCTTCGCCTGCATGATATCGAAAACGCTCACATGCGCCTTCAAAGTCTTTTGGAACCAATACCGGACCTCCAGCGCAACGAGACTGTCGACACCAAATGCAAAAATTGGCTTATTCTCATCTATCTCTTCACATGGAATCGACAGACTGTGTGATAGTTTAGATTTCAGTGCTTGGAGGACCACATCCTCAGCGGCTGCTTGAGACGTCGCCGATTTTAATAACGTCGCAGAGTCGTCGCTCGCACCGGAGCCATCCGAGGGCTCGACGCAACTTCGACTGCGCAGGGCGCTGAACAGGGGCTTTTGTGTCCAGTAGACCTGTCGCCCTTGCTCCAGCGCCCCCAGTCCCGTCACAATTTGCGAGGCCCAAGGCTTGCGTAGCGGAGTAGAAGGGTCACAGCAATGATCCAGCAAAGCAAAAAGCTCGCTCTTTGAGAGACCCACAAAGCCGTCGCGGTCCAGAGATTCGCTCAGGTCTTTCTCCGCCGCGATACCAATGGAAAGAATAGCTCCAAGGTCTAAAGAGATGCACTTCTCGCCTAGCGACACACGGTGACGTGCGAGGGCGTCTTGGTAAGAATTTCCAGCCGCGTAGCTGCTTTGGCCGCGAGTTCCTGTTACACCGCAGACTGACGAGAGAAGGACGAAAAAATCTAAATTCGAAGGAACGTGCATATGCAAGTTCCAAGAACCTTGTACTTTCGGCATGATGGCTGCGTTAAAATCTTGTAGGGTCAAATTCTCGAAGAGCCCGTCCTAAGTGCGACATCAGCATGCTAGCCTTTATCGAAGATTGAAAAACGAGAGCCAACCTTGAGAACCATGGACGCCTGGATGCAGCCTCTGATTGGGGGCATAGTCGACCTATACTTCGCAAGTGTCGTTGATACTTCGTCCTCGACGCTCACATCGCAAGGGGGTGCAGCGATCGCCACCCCGCGAGGTTTGAGTTCTTCGATTAGGTCAATTGACTCTTTACTCTTAGCCCCGGATCGGGACAATAGAATAAAGTTCCTTGCACCCCGGCTAACCATCCAACGCGTTATAGCTCGACCGAGTCCTCCCAAGCCTCCCGCAATGAGGTATGTCGCATCTTGCTCAAAGGAGTACGTGGGAGCGGAGCTTGGCATAACCTGGTGAAGAATTTAGTAGATACTCTCGTCAACAGGGACAGGCCACTTCACCAATACAGTTGAATCATCATCCATCTCCACGACGATCTTACCCATGTGCTTTCCACTCTGCATCAAGCGAAACGCTCTTTCCAAATCAGAGATTTTATACACATGCAGGGGCTGTGGACAGGATAGTCGGAAGGGTTCGCCGAACAGAGCCATCACTCCTTTCAATGTAGCAGCCATTACAGGCTTAGCCTTATCCATCACGACTCCCAGGTCAACAGAACAGAAGGTGACGTTCTTAGAGAATGGAGACATGGGTATACTCGCACTGGAATTGATATCCGCCTTTCCAAGCTCGATAAACCTACCGAGAGGTCGGATACACGACCAAGATTCATACAAGCCTTCGCCACTCAAGGAATTGAGTACAACATCGACTCCATCCGTCGCTCTCCTCAGAGCTTTTGAGAACAAGGTATCTCTACTAGAAAATATATGGTCTGGTGGGATCCCGTATGATTTAGTCAGAAAATCTCTTTTGTCTTGTGTGCCAACCGTCGTGAAGATATGCGCTCCAATGCTTTTTGCGAGCTGGATTGCCGCTTGGCCGACTCCGCCTGCTCCAGAATGGATCAGTACAGATTCTCCTTCTTGAAGATGCCCTAAAGTAATCAGAGCGTAATACGCCGTGCAAAACGCTGTAGGCAAAGCCGCTGCAGCACAGAATGACATGTGTGCTGGAATTTTAGTCACAGAGGTCTCATATGCTCTTGCATAAGTGCTAAAACCGCCAGTGTTGGTGCAGCAGAGCACGCGATCGCCAGGCCTGAGGTCAACACTACAGCCGATTCGAGTCACAGTCCCCGCGCATTCGTAACCGAGACAATTGCCTGCGAGCTGGCCAAGAGCGATCATCACGTCTTTGAAGTTCACCCCCGTAGCCCGGACCTTGATCTCGACTTCATCGGGCGCTAGATTTGTCGGAACATCAACGTCATCTTCGAACCGAAATGTGTTCAAGGACCCAGGTGAGGCTATTGTAAGATGGAGGGACCGAGTGGTATCCGATCCAAACTTCTGCGGTTGCGGCGACTGTCTTACAGTCTTGGCCCCGACTGCTTTGTTAAGGTACTGGGCCTCTACCACGCGGCTAACATGTAGCTTTCGGTCTTTTTCCATGTACTCGGTCTCAACATTTTCTCCTCCATTGTCTAGCAAAGCCTTCCGATAGACTTTCATGATTTGATTGATCATTTGTGACGTTGGCGATTCGAACTCAAGGGCGAGCTCAACGAATCGGACGCCCCAGCTCTCGGAACCAATGTTTCTTCCGAAGCCAGTGACGAGTCCGAGGTCTGGTCGAAGTGACTTCTCACCGCAGCCATGCGTGACCCAGATGATACCGGTCGAATACTTGACCATGCTCTTGAGAGCCATGAAGTGATCCTCACTCATATTCACCAGAAATGGTCCCTCGACTTCTAGGAGGAAGATGCAGATGGTGCTGCTTAGATCTTTCGACTTTAAATCTTGAATGGCGACAATTTCACAACAAGGACAAACATCCGTCGGCAGGTGAGAGATTTTGATTTCCGTAGCTATCTTATTTTGCTTGGGGCAGCTCTCATCAACGATAATCATCGTCGGTGGCAATTTGATAGTTGCCACGTCCACATCTAAGGCCGTGGAGATGATGACACTGAAAGAATGATTCTTAGCGTCGCTAGAGTCGGGAAGGCATACGTCGGTCCCAGAGAAGCCATTCTCTCGTAAAGTCTCATCCCAGTCTGTGATAGAGAGCAATGGACAAAGCTTCCTTCTCTCCTCTACCGCCTGCCACCAACTTGGCAATAGACCGAGGACGAATGAAGCTCTTAGGCTCTCCGGATTTGTAGATTCGAGAAGGATCAATTTACCTCCAGCCTTCATGAGTATCCGAATGTTCTGCAATGCCTTGTTCAAATCAGCGTTTGTACATGCAATAAGGCTGCAGATGACTAAATCATATTGTTGAGCCTCGAAGCCTTGCTCCAGCGGATCCTTCCCCAGGTCCAACACAGCAAAGCTCATCCGGCTGGCGTTGACTTCGAAGCGCTCGGCTGCATTCTCGAGGAGCGCGGGCGACGTGTCCGTGAATGTGTATTGATTACAGCGTAGTGTGCCTTCCTCGTCGTCATTGTACGCAGATGAAGATAAAGAGCGCAGGAGCATACGCGTCGCGGAGTCACTCCTGGCCCCAACTTCTAGTATCTTGAAGGCAGGGCTCTTATGGGCTAGCAGGTCGATATAAGTTCCGACCTTTGCGTAGCTGGAGAGGATGCCCGGACTTGAGCAGATTTTTTGGGTTATCTCTTTCTCAGAAAGTGCTTTGTGCGGATGGACTTCTCCACCGATGAAGTTCGTGAGATTTCTGCCCACTGTCACAAAAAGCTCCCCTTCTGGCGTCCCAGCAGCAAGGCTGTGCAGGAAATTCTCACGAGAAGACTCATCACCCAAATCATCTTTCCCAGTTGAGTATTCCTCAAGAAGCGACTTGATCTGGGAACCGGTGGACTGGCGTTGCATCCATTCCACATATTTCAGCAAATATGGCGTCATGTCTTCATTTTTTTGGGCGACAACCTGTAGAGTTGACATTATGAAGAAAGCGGATGCGGCTTCCAGTTCGTGGGCGGTCGTTTCTAAAGACACAGCAGTATTTGGAGCAACAGCTTCGCAGAACGCGGCAAGCTCTGGGCCCTCCATTAATTCCGGGTCTGGTTTCCAGTCCACATGATAACATTTCAACCCCAACCCATCCACTGACGAGGTATCCACAGTGCTGAGCGCCGTCTCTCTCCAGCCATGAACGATGATCTGAGCGTCATTCTTGGAATCTAAGGCAAATATCTTGAAATCAGCTTCACGGAAGCCAAGAAACGTGGACTTGGTGTATGTTCTTATTTCACTCGTAATCGTCCGCTTGAGGAGGTCGTTCGAGATCCAGAGGGACTTCAGCTGGGTTGGCACCATCGTCGGAATAGGATCCCAGCTTCCGTTACTGATAGCTGCCATCGCTAGCTGAAAGAGACCGTCCATTGCGGTGGGATGGATTACGTGGTCTTTAATCTGTCCACTGACAGTTTTGGACCTCCATCCATCTAGCTTGATAGAGGCCACTGCCTCGCCTTTCCCGTTGTATCGGATGTTCTCCAAGGCTTGAAAGGTGGGACCGAAGTCGAATCCAAATTTCCCTAGATTTTTGTAAAATTGGGTAGAATGGATGACTTCTGTGCAACTTGTTTCACCAGCATGGAAAGTTGACCGAATCATGTCACCATCCAGCTCTTGATGGTTGGCTCTTTCAATAAGTTGGTCTTCATATGCCAAATTCACAGCTCCTTCGCAGACTAACGACCACTCATCATTGGCATATGCGTATATCTTGAAATCGTTGAATTCAGTCATTGATTTGACAGAAGCTTTGCGCCGGCGGAAAAACAATTGTGTCTCGACCCCATCTGGACTATCTGAAACCAGCAGGGCTCTGTGAAAAAACAGGTCCTTGAGCCAGTAGCTATTAATTGCACGGCTTGGATCCGCAAGC
Organism: Evernia prunastri; assembly: GCA_003184365.1. NCBI lineage: Eukaryota > Fungi > Ascomycota > Lecanoromycetes > Lecanorales > Parmeliaceae > Evernia > Evernia prunastri. Next base: position 61,050 of record NKYR01000112.1, read on the forward strand.
TGACGTGCTGCCTCAATTGCCATGACCATCATCCCTCCAGCGGGATATAATATGTTTCCACCAAGCTAGATAAATCAACGGCTAGATTCAAGTCACGGATGAGGAAATAATCTTACCTTGTGGTCCATAATCCACGGAGACTCTGAAAACCGGATGACATTCCTCCACTTGGGTTCTGCAGGGTTCCAGTCTGCGGAAGGTGTTCCAAGCAGTTCGTGTCTCCCATGTCTCCGCGTACGGAAATTCCTGCTGACCCTGCTCTCGGTCCAGAACGACTGTTGGTGGTTGAACGGGTACTGGGGAAGGTTTGTCAATAGTCGCAGATCTGATTCTCGTAAAGCTGGCGAGTTGATCGGCAGAAGATTGAACTTGTAACCACTGCAATGCAGTCTTCCTATGAAGTCTAAACAGCTTTCGAGCCCTGAGACGTCACGTTTGAGTACGGAGTGGTATTGAACATCCTTCGAGTTGACCATTTGATTTATTGTGTCTCTGACAGGTCTTTGTAAAGCAGCGGCAGGTCCGATCTCAGCGAAAATCTCCTCTCCACTGCTTCTATTTGGCTTTTGACTTAGCAGGTAAGACCTCATTTCCGTGAGCGCGTCTGAAAATCTCACTTTCGAGACTAAGTTAGTCAGCCAGTACTCCGAATGGCTAAAACTGTGAGCCGACAGAAGGGTGCCGGTCACGGAGGAAAAGATGGCCGGTATTTTGCACGCAGTCTTTAAGCCTGGCGAATCGGTCCTTGGATGTATATCTCTGATGAATTCCGAATATCTGTCCGTAAATTCCTCCATGTAAGCGGAATGATAGGCTACACTAATGGGAAGTTTGCGAGCGAAAACGCCTTTTTCACCCATAAGACCAACGAGCGCATCCACACACGAGACATCTCCTGTTACAGTCACATTATCAGGGCTGTTTATGCAGCCTATGGTAAGTCTTCCTCTACCAAGACGAGCTACCACGTCATCCAGATAAGGGGTGATCGCGTTCTCAGACATAGCTACCGAGGCCATTGCTCCTTGGTCCCTAGAGCTCTTTGCGAGTTCAGCTGCAAGATACCCTCGGTAGAAAGACACTTTTATAGCTGAATCCTGTGAAAGACTTCCAGCACAGTAGGCAGCGGCAATCTCTCCTGACGAGTGGCCGACAACGGCCATTGGAAACACTCCCCAGCTTGCCAAGAGGTCGACTAACGCTACTTGTAATGCAGTGCATAATGGTTGCGCAACCGCGGGATCATCAATGTCGTCGGGCTCCCTCCTGTTCTCGAAAATGTCTGCGTGATGTAAGTAATTGTTATATATTTTCGAAGACTTCTTGGCTCACCCATCAAAGACCTGTGACAGCCCAAAGCACGGAGACTGTCCTCGGATCTGCGAAGACTTTCCTTGAAAACTGGATATATAGCCAGTCCAGTCCCCATACCAACCCACTGCGCCCCTTGGCCTGTGAAGAGGAAGCTTAATGTAAGAGATGAAGAGGAACGTAGGGGCTTAGACAGGCCAGAAGCGAGTTTTTGGTGTAGTATTTCGCATGAATCTGCGACGACATAGGACTTCCAGGGCAAAGAACTACGTTTGTTAGAGATTGTGTAGGCGAGATGGTCTAGATATGCGTCTGAGCATCGTATATCAATGAGGGGGAAGGTCAACAAAAATTCCTTGTACAAGCCAGCCAGCCGTCGCACACTCTCCTCACTGGCCGCAGACCAGACGAACACTTTCGGAATCTTGGCAATCGTAGAGTCACTATGGATGTGAGAAAATCGGTCGCTGCGAGGTTCCTCTGGACTAAGGGGAGTTGATGCAGTGCAGTGCTTGCCTCTAATGCCTCGCATCTTGAGATAATTGAACGCATCGTTGAGAACGCAATGGGCATTACTACCCCCGTATCCGAACGAGTTTACCGAAATTTGGCGTAGACCACCAGTAGGCCAAGGAGTTATCGACAGCGGAAACTGTGTAAGAAGGGATTAGAAACAGCCAGAAAAAATCTCAGAATAAGTCGTACCTTGATATGCCAGTCTTCCATGGGAATTGATTCATTCGGACATTCAAAGTTGATATTTGGTGGTATAAGACCTTTTTCGAGAATAAGGATAGCTTTGATGAGACTGGCAACCCCGCTTGCGCTTTCAAGGTGGCCTATATTAGGTTTCACCGTACCTACGTATATTGGGTCTTCCTTGCGTTTCTGGAAAGCAGCACTGATAGCTTCCGCCTCAATGGGATCACCTATCTGAGTTCCGGTGCCATGAGCTTCAAAGTACTTAGTCGTGTCAAGATCCAAGCCACCCGCATGGTATGTTGCTAAGATGTTCTCTTCTTGTGCGGCCTTGCTTGGCTGAGTAAGTCCTGGTGTTTTGCCGTCCTGATTGGTTCCTGTGGCGCGAATCACAGCCCGTATTGTATCGCCGTCCTTGATAGCATCTTTGAGCAGCTTGATGACGACTACACCGGCGCCTTCTCCTTTCGCGTATCCATTTGCTCGTCGGTCGAACGTATAGCAGCGTCCGTCTGGAGAGAAGAAACCCATATTTGACAGATGAACCATCGACACGTCTGGTGCGAGTATCAAGTTGCAGCCACCAACTAAGCCCTCCAGGGAGTCAGTATCAAAAGCGTTGCTGGGGGCTAAGACCCCTGTCTTCGCTTACAAGGTCAGATTCATGGTTTCTAAGGCTGAGACAAGCAAGATGAAGAGCAACCATGCTGCTAGAACACGCCGTATCGAGAGCGATACTGGGACCTCGGAAGTCGTAGAACCAGCTGACTCTATTAGCTAGAAGAGACGTGCCAATACCTGTACCAAGATACTTCGCTGGGGACTCGGGGTCTCTGAGCAGCAGGGCTTCATAGTCACGTGCAGAAGAACCAACGTAAACGCATGTTTTGGAACCAACAACTGAGTGCATGGGAAGACCCGCTGTATTGTACCGAAAATCAGTTTGTCATAGTCACATGACTGAGTCCTACGTGCAGAACTCACCATTTTCGATCGCCTGATAAGAAGTCTCCAACATAATGCGTTGCTGCGGGTCCATAGAGGCGACCTCGGTTGGCTGGATACAGAAGAACGGCGCATCGAAAGCCGAAATATCTCCTACCAAAAAGTTGCCAGTCCTGACGTTTGTCTGTGATTTTGTTAAATGGAGGACCCTTTGTACCCTTCCCGAATTTGACAGAAGACATGCAGGCTTACAGCATCAATTCTATCCGGATCAGGATGATAGAACGCATCGATGTTGAAACGATCTTGTGGTATCTCAGTTCTGGCGCTTCTCCCGTCACATAGCATCTGCCAAAAGCTTTCTGCAGAGGTGGCATCTTGAGGCAATCTTGCTGCGAACCCAATGACGGCTATCGGTTCCAATTTATCATTTTCCAAACGTTGAGTACGCGTTTCGGGCAAGGCTCTGTTGTATGTTTCTCGTTCAGAGCCGAAAGCCTCCAGATGCGCCTTCTCTTGTCCCAATAGATGGTCATACTGCAGATCTCTCTCAGACATTTTGTCCAGTGTTGGAGGGAACAAGTCATTGAATCAAAACGAAATTTGTTTTCAGTAGGTAGCTATCATAATTCCAGATGAAGAAAAGTGCTTAAAGACATTCTTCCTTGTGGTAGGATTGCTATACTAGGCTGCAACTATCTTTGCCAATCGGATCACCTTTTGTCGATGTTGATGCTCCCTTGACCCCTGATTCAGTCTTCCTTGCCGAGTGAGATATGATGTAAGTTTATGCATTTATAGGGTACGGAGTAGTGCTTTTCGTAGTGACTACTGAAGAGTACACTAGAGTGATAGCAGAGGAGGATGGCGATCATAGAAGCTGATTGGTGAGTCTGGACAACGGGGTATGAGGTATATGGTCAAGATTTTTTTAGCGGTCCAATGCCTTTATACTTCTGTTCGCACTACACATTTTTGCAGGATGCCTTAGATGATTAGCGTGTTCACACCGCATTGAAAGGATTGGCAACGTGCAAAACCCTACCCTTTCCAAATAGCTATAGTGGATCTAGTATTGAGTGATATCATACGCGTGCGGTTAATTGTCGAGATCCAACTTGCATTCTCGCAACATTTTCCCAAGAATGACTAGTGAGCATGATACCTCTGTGGCGTTTCCTTCCCACATGTAGCATCTCCACTGATGTGCGCTGCGGCCTTTGATTAAAACTATTGGCCGCTGAATTTGAATCTGCATACCGGCGAATTGAAGGTCAAGGACATCCTCCAGATTTACACATTATTATTATACGTTCTATTAATATGGTGCTTGTGAATGATCTATTGTTGTTGCAAATTCACTTGTAACCACAATATTCCCGTGGTGCCTGTCGCCAGTCTCCTCGTCCCCTCGCACTTCCAACCTTGTTCCAAGTCGCGCACTAGTATAAAGCCTCTCCTTATCCTCGTCGCTTCCGCTACTGAGGTCCCTATGAGCTGGCCAGCTGTTGCTCAAGTTCGCCATTCTGACAGCTGCGTTTTTGCCTTTCGGTTGATACCCAGCACTATTAGGCGTGGCTTTGCCATGGACAAGACGGTTGTAGAGCGGCCTGTAGGTTGGCATGCAGGCGGAAAGTATGCCAATACCGAGTTCGACAGTGGATAGCTCGGCGGTGAGGACATTATTCCCTGAGGCCGAAGAAGGTAAGGAAGAGGCAAAGTCGAACAGCGATGGAAGGGATGATACTTACACGACGGATCCGTTCCCTTGAAGTCTCTCACGTACACCAGTCGAACAATACTAATGATACACGCACTAAGCTAGTCATTTAGCAAACAACTTCAGAGGCTAGATTCTCCAACATACCAGCCGCCAAGCATAAATATGCCATAAACCAGCCATCGTTTATACAATGAGACTTGAAGCCGCCAGACCAGGGGCATAGGAAGAATAAGAATAGTAATATCCGTCAAGACATTCATAATCCCGGCCACAAGGTACTCGGTCGGCGCATTGACGCATGTACCGTGAATGGATGTGTCCCAGGAAGCCTTTATTGGCACGCATTGGAAGAGGTCGACCAGACTGTACGCGAAAGTGTAGGAGCCGACAGTCAATCCCGTCGCAAGTAAAGCGTGTTTGAACCATCTTTGGGGGAAGATTCGGCGATAGAAGAAGAGGAGTGAAACCTTGATGGCACAGATGGTAACATTGTATGTTATTGCAGAGATGATATCGGACTGAAGAGCAGTCAGTGAGTTGGTGGCGAGTATCAGCGAAAGGCTTTGGCTGCGCGGGACACGCAGCGAAACGCACTATGATGAATCCTCTAAGGTTGGTAATGAGGATTGAATGCCTTCCAAGCCCAAAATGTACGTTGCAACTGTATGCAATGATATAGAGGATGTAGAAGGCCTAGATGAAGCGGAATCAGTCATTTTCTACCATTTCAGCTCGACTTCCGGACTCGCTCACCAGCGCAATCCAAGCCCACCAGTCGTCTCTTCCATTCTTCGTTTTTGCCAAACGGCGGGAGATGAATCGCAAGAGCACTGCGATGGAGGCAATACCCAGACAGATTCCATTAGAGACGGAAATGTTAGTTTGACGACTTTGATGAATGTGAGCTGTTTCATATGCAACCTCAGAGGGAGACGGTTCAGCCATAACAGCATGAAGAAGGGATGGTATAGTGCAACAGCAGGAGAAGATGGCAAGGGTAATTTAATGACCGAAGCGGGGGAAAGCGGATGGCACGTTTTGCATAGCCCCCATGAGCGGCATGGCCCACACGCTCTATGCAGGCAGATTAAGATGAGGGAAAAGGGTGAGGCAACCGTTACCGCGACCACACCACACCACATGTGCGCAGATGCTGTACTCTAACCTTAGGCCACGGTCACATTTGTTGTTCAGCTTCATACCAAAACGAGTAACGGATGCGATGCATGATCATAACCTTGCGGACTGTATTGCGATTGGATAATGACCCACTTGCTGAAATGCTTACCTTGAGGTACCTAGGCTCCTTATCATTTTAATACAGTAAGAGGTGAGCCAAGCAATGAGTTCTTTAGTCCCGACTCCCGAGCCAGTGGTCCGGACCTCTCAGAATTATTAGCGCACGGAGCTCGGGGTCGCCAAAATAAACTGCACAGTGACGGATTGTTTAATTATACACAACTTCTAGATGAGCTTATGAACGTGGATAGGGAAATGTACAACTCGTGGAGTAGAGTAACTGAATAGCCAAAATATTGTTGATCAGTGGTTTCGTTGGTGAGTTACGAGGCTGGTAGAAAAAGATATTCAGCGATTTTCGCGGGCCCTCATTGCAGTTTATATTGGCGGCCGCAGCGCGCCGAAGGAAGGAAGTAGCGGGGTGCTGGATGAGCAAGCGTTTTTTTTCCCCTCCCATAGCAAAATCCCTCAATCCGTAGTAGCATTAGATCGTCATTGAATACAAGTCGAATATACCCTTGCTACTGTAGCAGTCTTTTCAGCTACTAAGGTACCTAAGTACCTACTGCTGTTTGTCAAGCATCAATTCCAGGAGACAAGCATTGCTCTTATTCAAGGAAGGGCAATTGGCTCATACATGCATTATAATATGCGCGCTCTTTCACTAGCACGCATGCTTTTCGAAGCCAATAGCCTTACTCCGGCGCTAGCGAATGTCCAGATATTTCTGTCACCCACCCTCGGCCCCAATCTTTTGGTTCGTACGTTGTACCATGCCGTGCCTCAGCCTTCTCGTCGTCTCATATAAGCGAGACCTCCTCTCTCTCTCTTCTGTCAAACTCACTGGGCTGGACTCAATCTTTGTTCTTGAATCAAAATTCGCCGGTCGACTAAATGCAGGACATCGCTTGGAATGAGAAGCTTCCCAGTCACTTTGAGCGACCCTTGGACAGCGTCCAACTCTTCTTTAGAAACATTGGCAAATTGGGCGGAACATCTACCAGAGAGCAATGGGCTGTAAGAGCCTATGCCAAATTCCGCTACGCCTCTTCCCCAGAGGCCACCGAGACTGCGCTCAAACATGCCTGGAGGTCTCTGCGATTCTTGCAACCGCAAATGGCTGCGTATCTGCAAGAAGACTACATGATCTATATTGCAACCCAATCTGCTGGTCTAGAGTCCTGGATGACCGAGACATTTCTGGTGGAGACCGTCTTGACTGTAGACGAGCTGCTTGCAACACCTCGACCCTCATCACTTCCCACTCTCCACTATTTTCCAACAAGCTCCGAGGTCCTGTTTTGTGCCTCACATTGGCGTATCGACGCAATTGGGGCCTCTTCTCTTATGAATATTCTCTTCAAATTCCTAGCTGAGCCTTTTCATGGGCCATTTATTGATGAAGGCAAGAATCTGTCACCGGGCCGGGATGATGCAGCTAGATTGCCTCAAAACATCTCGCACGAGGAGGATAACGCTGCCACTAGCCTCCTAATGAAGTATGCTATCAATCTACCTTCTCTCGGTCTTCCAGTCAGATCTGTCAATGAAGGTCCAGATGCCACTCGTCGGGCAGAAACCAGATTATCACCCACCGCCACGACCTCAATTATATCCGCCTGCAAAACAAAAAACTTTACAGTAACCACCGTTGTTCACGCTGCGATGATACTCGCACTGCAGGAAATGAGCTCCTGCAAGTCTTTAGGCGAAAGATATACGTCCTGGGGAACCTTCAATTATCGACCCTACGTCGATCCCAGTCGTGCCGACCCCGCGATACACCCTGTAGCTGTCATGCTGTGCGGCCTCCCGATATCATTCACGACATCCAACTTCCACGAAAATGCCTCCGCGCTTAAGCCGTTCTACGCACAGCTTCAGAACCCTTCTCATAGCGCGGCGCTCCACGCCATTCTCGCACCGTACACGAGAAAATGTGCCGCCATGAGTAATCAGCCACTTCCACCTGGGATACCGCAACCTACTGAGCCTCTGATGGACAGCATTGGGATCTTGGATCCTTATCTACAGGGCAGCTACGGACACGGAGCAGTCGAGATCACGGACTTTTGGCTAGGATCCGTGGTTCTGACACAACAGCCATTGTTTTACGTCTGGACATGGCAGGGAAAGATGACCCTGAGTGTGTGCTACAACGAGCAATTCTACAAAGCTGGGTTCATAATGTCGTTCATTGAAAGGGTTGTGAGCATTCTTCTTCAGGAATTAGCCATCGATCAATAGCGCAGAGAGTGGGCGAGGTCTGCGAGAGTGCGAAAAAGGTCCAGCATTGGAGCCATCACCATGGCTTCCATTACTTCCGGCTTGAGCTAAGGCCGTATGCTATGATGCGGTGCCCTCAAAAGCAGGTTTCTTAAATAATGCAGAAGAAGCGGCGCTGTACGGCACGTCACTAGGTACGATGGGACGCCCTATGGTATTAATAATTAAGGCTAGCGGCATAGCTGGTCCTGTTCCCACCACCTTCTTGCTTGCAATCGTTGTTCAGATCACATTTATGTAACCCAGATGATCCACATGAACTCAATTCCTTACTCACGATGACGAAAGACAGACTTTCTTGCCCTGTCCTGCTATAAAATCCCAACATGCCCCAATTGACCTGGCTCGTAACCGGCTGCTCTTCTGGGTTCGGTGAAGCCTCTGTTCATGGCATCCTCGCCCGAGGCGGCCGCGTAGTAGCTACCAGTCGCCAAGCAGACACCAAGCCCGCCCATCTAAAAAGGACTGGCGCTTCGATCGTGGACCTCGACGTCACTGCCCGCAAGCCGAGATAGATGCCAAGATCGACGGAGCACTATCACTATACGAAAATGGCATCAACGTGCTAGTGAACAGTGCCGAATACATGCAGAGTGGACTCGTGGAGGAGATGACGTTCGTATTAGAACGCACTTCACGCTTACTTCTCCCGTCAGCTAATCAGAAGATTTGGAAATGCGAAGGCCTGAGAGGCTGAACCGCCAATTCAGCACCAACCTTATGGTCCCATCGCCGTCACCCGCCCGATCCTCCCCCAATTCTGCGCCAAACAAAGCGGGACTCTCGTATTCATAAGTTAGCAAGCAGCCTGGCGTGGCGATCCTTCCATAAGCGCCTACGCAGCTAGCAAGTTCGCACTCGAAGGCATCACCACCCCTATCATCTCCAACCCCCAGCGTACCCAGGCCTGAATATACTGACCAAGCACAAGAAATGGTGGATCGCTGTCTGCAGAATTTGCTCCCTTCAATATCAAGTCCATCATCCTCGCCCCTGGCATCTTCAGCACACGCGCCTTCAGCAGCAGCTATCAATACAATCAATCTAATATCCCACAGTACGCGCAACTTGACGCCGGCACTAAGGCATTCGTAGATAGGATGAACGAGCAGGAGCCCGGGGATCCTAAGAAAGCCGAAGAGCAGATGATCGATGTTGTGCGAGGGGAAGGGATGGCAGCGGGGAAGGAGATGCCGTTTCGGTTGCACTTGGGGTCCGGTGGGATACGAGTGGTAAGAGAGAAGTGTCTGGGGATGTTGAAGGTGTGTGAGGAGTGGCAAGAACTGATTCAAAGTACAGACTTTGAATCTGTGACAGAGGGAATTGCTAACAAATGACATGAGAGAGGAGACAGAGCTGGGAATGCCGGCATTGGGAAGCTGTGGATCGACTTATTTACATTTTCCTACAATCTACAGCTAATGAAAGGCTGCGGACTCGGGTTCACCGCCCTCTAAGCACTCTCCCACTCCACGGAAAATGTAGCCGCAAAGCGCTTCACTTCCCGGACAACAATTCTCTAAAGTTAGATGTTGAAATGGCGCTAGTCACTACACAGTTCTCAACCCTAGCTTTGATGGATGTACGCACACCGCCGCACTCCTCGTTAACGATAGGTCAAACCGGGCTGATCTCCACGACCGCAAGACCGATAAGAGGTGATCAGTACGCACGCCTACAGTGATATAGGATTTCCACCTACCTATCTGGACCCACACTTTCAAAAAAACAGGCGGTTGACGGAGTCACCAAAGAGTCGAAAGGGACTAGCGTATTTGTTGTCAAAAAAGAATATTTTTAGCATCGGCGAAGAGCCGACGCGAAAGCAGTTTCCTGAACACAACATAGGAGATGATACCTTTGAATGGCTACACCAATACTAAGATATGCATATCCAACGCTGCCCGCACGATCTACAATCCGATTACCTGTTGCCCAGGATTCGAGCGCGTGTGCATTATCGCTCAATCTGCAGCCATGCAGGGCTAAGATCTTGATGATGCGTGGGTTTGAAGATGAAGCCCTAGGTTGAGGGCTTTTTCCTATCTACCAAAGCTTAAAGCGCAACGTAGAAGTGCAACTAGAGTGTCTTTACGGTCGAACTGGTTGTCTTGGATCAAATTAGGAACCTGCATAGACATTCGAAGGATTCACCTTTGCTCGCAAATCTTACTGCATAGGTAGGTCCACCTGCAGATCAATCCTGATAAAGATTTGGAATGGAAATTCTATCAGCCCTATTTACAACTCACCTAGGAGTGGCGCGGAGACTTTTATTAACCCGTTGAAAAATCCTAGCTGCAGTCACGGTAGCATAGGCACGTACAGTGGTAGGCACTAGAAAGTATACATGATTGATCATCATGATGCTAGCTAGAACTTCTTGCAAGAGCTACTCGTAAAGAATTCTTCTTTCTATAGACGAGGTAGACTCGTAAGCACAATGTACTTAATACCGGACATGGCCGCAAAGCCGAGTGGGGTAATAAACAGCTCCACCATAGCCTATAGGGCTATGGGGACGCCCCTCCTACGTAGGGATTACACACACACACACACACTCGTGAAGAAAACCGCCGGCTAAACTCAGGTGGACCGTCTGGGTACCTAGCCCCACAACACGATGATCAAGCCTTTAACTATTTAGTTTGTAGGCGGCATCCGGAGGCCCCTGAGCCGATGAAATATTTGAGGCATGGACAATGATGATCGGGGCCGTACTCTGAGGAAGGAGAACGTAATGCTGCGGCGCATGCATATCGCTATGCATGGATACGTACGCAGTGGAATGGAGGATGTTGGATATGGTTAGCCTCACCGCAATGGCCACTTGTTCTCCTCCTTAGTGTAATCAATATAGTCATTCTGCATGCCATTGTTCAACAGAGGGATTTGAGTGACAGAAGCGCGATGACGATTATTTCTTAGTTATGTAGACCAGTACATGAAAGATGGGGAAAATGTACATTTGAAATGCTCATAGCTCTGCCATGCACGAGAGCCGAGCCCGAACTCGCCCGAAGCAATGCAAGGTGCTTTGTCGCATTGTTTGCCCCATTTGGTTTAGCACCACCGTATGCAGCTCGACTTGGGCAAGCACGGGCATGTCTCCAAAAACTTTCTCACAACGCTCAAATCATTCAATTGCGCTGTAGAAAGTAGATATACATATTCAAATGCTTAGTAAGGCTAAAGCCTCTTTCAATTGACTGCAGAGAACGCCCATATTTCTACAATTATGTTGAAAAAGATTAACTGATTTCAATGAAATCATGAACATAACGAATTCAGGAAGCAGACAATTATATTCAAGTTATCGATAAATATTATGCTCGAGCTGATAGACGAGAAATATAGATCTTCTAATAATAAGATAGTCGTCGCTTTGAAAGCGATGATTATATTCATAAAGAAGACAATAGAGAAATTTAAGTTTCGAACGATACTCGACGAGATACGAAGATTAGCGAGCGACTCGAAGAATAGAGTAAAAAGATCACTTAGATTAAGTATCAAGCAGTAAATAAGAACGCTATCTTATCTATTATTAGCTACGTCAGCGTGTTAGATCGCTTAAACGACGATATATTACTCTTACTTCTATCTTCAGCAATCGAAAAATCAAATTAATTCTATAATAAGACGAATAAAATTATTGTGAAATTACAAGACGAGATAACAAATAAAGTACTAAAAGAAAAGATCTCTAAAGAAATAACTACAATAATTAATGAATATTTTAAAAGTATAAATTTTATAAGAGAGTAAATCAGAACGACTAAAAGATTAAAAAGTAATAATATCGATATAATTGTATTAGACGAGACGAAAACAATTATTTTACGAAAAAATATTAAATAAATAAAACGACTTAATAGTAAAGCAAAAGTGATCACGAAAAGATATAATATTCTACTTTATAAAGTAAAAACGGACGTTTTAGACATTAAAGATCTCGATATAATTATCAAATCTATTCAGAACGAAAACGTAGATACTCTAAGTCTTAATATTATATAATTAGAGTAATTCGAAACACTCAAAGAGAATTAGTGAAAGAGATCTCTTATCATCGAGCTAGCTAGTTTAAAAGAAGTAAATAAAGTCATCGAGAAAAATATCGTTATAAACTCGATATTATATGAATGTTGTGTGTATAATAAGCAATATAGATCGAGATAATACTTCGAGTACTGATAATATGATTATATGTCGAAATTCTATTTTATAAAAGAAAAATTAACGTGTGGAAAATGCGAAGAAAAACATTATTATAACGATTATAAGAAAATAACAAGTAAATATGCTATTTGCAAGAGTTTTTATATAATCTAAAATAAGATCTGTGAAACGAAAAAGAAGAATATTATTAGAATATTATAGACGAGAATATAGATTTCAGCGAGATTCTTATATATTAAAGATTATAATAATTATCAAATAATCGAATAAACGAGAAGCTACTTTTAAAACACTACTAATCAATTAAAGAAGAATATATTCTTTTTACAAATATAGATTAAATAAAACAATCTATTATTCAGAAATAAAATAACAGACACGTCAAATTTATAAAATATCGTGATTTTAAAACTTCAAGTAGAAAGACTATTCACAGTCACATCGTTAATAAGATTCTCAACGAAAAATAGATTATCGTCTAAGATAGTAAAAGAGATTGAAGATTATAAAAGAGATATCGAGACGAGAAAGATTAACGATATAGAAGAAGAGAGAAGATTACTTAATCAGCTTAACAACAACGAAAGAATCGCGATATCGACGTCTTAGAATAGAGTAAAGAGATATATTCAATCTTTATGTTACGAGTGTGTCAAGCAGGCACTTGGCAAGTAGCCCTATAGGCTAGGGTCTTGGCACACTCTCCCACTATATGTACCATAGTTCCTAGAGATAGCAAGTTCCTTCCTCATCAATATAATCTTGGTCAACCACCTAGGTACACTCCTAACACTTTATAAGATGTCGAAAACGCTTTAAAAGAGCNTAATAGTAAAATTGCTCTGATTTTAGATGGAAAGAGGAATAAGAGAAAGGGAGTTTTATTATGTTTATATGGAAAATTTTATGAAGGGTATATGATAAGGCAGTAATGCATTGATAGGCTCTCAGCAATTCTGAGAAAATGCACGTCTAGCCGCCATTAGTAGAGAGGTGTTATTGATCTGAGGTGTGAGTTACAACTTCTAATACCCCGCATTACGTAGGGCGCTAACGCTTGCTTAGTCAACTCAACTCGATTTTTGCCCAACCTCTCGCCTTTATAGCGTCATCTTCTCTTCCTCTTCTCATCACACTATCTCTTATAGCCGAGTCTTCTTTCGTAAACGAGACTTGTTATTCTCACTTTGCGAATCTTAAACACTGTTACGAGTGTGTCAAGCAGGCACTTGGCAAGTAGCCCTATGGGCTAGGGTCGTGGCACACTCTCCCACTATATGTACCATAGTTCCTAGAGATAGCAAGTTCCTTCCTCATCAATATAATCTTGGTCAACCACCTAGGTACACTCCTAACACTTTATAAGATGTCGAAAACGCTTTAAAAGAGCTGAACTGAGCGAATGAGATTAATTAAAACGTAAATAATAACTTTCAATGTTAGTACACCGAAATCAACTGTCGATACTATACTATAATACTAGAAAATTCAAAATCGTTATAATAGAACTATTCGAAAATGAGAGAATCTACGATATAAACATTATAGTTATTCAAGAACTTTAAAGAAATTTCGTAAAAATTTTCTATTATTCTCTTAAAGACAGATTCGATATCGTTTATCTCTACTCTAATGACAGTAGAGTATATTTTTATATCAATAAAAGACTATTATTCGATAGCTGACATTCGCAATATTATTCTTTTAATCTATGTATCGTAACGATAAAATCAGCTAATAAGAGAACGATTCGAATTTATAACATCTATAACTCGAAAGCTTAATAAGAAAACGAACTGCATCGATTATAGAAAGTATTTGAGTTTTATGCTAGACGACTTTAATCTTTATTACTCGATATAAGAAATTGTAAACATTAAATAAGACGATAAGATCGATAAATTAATTATAATAGCTAAAGAATTAGCAATGAAATAACTTTTATCGATAGAGACGACTACATATAAAGAAAACTATCACACTACGATAGATTTAATATTTATCATCTCGAAACTAATAAATAAGATTATTAAATGCGATATCGAAGAAGTTTTCGAGAGCGATTTAGATTACTTATCTATTTTCACGATTTTAAAGCTAACTATAATAAACTTTATATCGAAATTTAGACGAAATTTTAATCGAATAGACTTCGAAAGACTGAGAGAGATATTAAAAAATACTATTAATTTCGAAGAATATCTTAATTAATAAACGAAGAGATTTACTTTATTAAATAGCGAAATCGATTTTCAAGTAATAATTATAATTAATGCTCTTCAGACGATTATAACTTAGTCTATATCGCTTAGTAGAATATCATCACGATTTAAATTAGACTCTATATTTAAATATAAAGAAGTTTAACGAAGATTTAATCGTCTAAAGAGAAGATAAAGATCTCTACTAACGAAGAAAATTTAAAACGAGTATCGAACGATTGAAAACTTTAAGAATAATCTCATTAAAAGAATTATAAAGAAAATCCACAGAGTTTTTATTGCAGAAGTATACGAATCGTCTGAAACTATATGAAAAAAGATCAAATAAGCTCGTAAATAGTTAATAAAATAGATCTATCTTTTTTCACTAAGCGACGAATATGAATTAAAGATCAGCGAGTCGAAGACTAAGATTAATCTACTGCTTAGAACGTTTTTTTCATCGTTTATTCAGATTAATCTAATCGATATCGACGACGACACGACGTATTCAAATGCTCACATAATATAGATTATTATCGTCGACGAGATCAATAAGACGATATTGCAGTCTTTATTAAAAAGGATCTTAGACGAGAACGAAATATCGAATTTTATTCTCAAAGAGAGTAGCATTATTCTTCTCTTATATCTATATCGAATATTTAATGCATATTTTACAAACGACTACTATTCAAATTATTTTAAAGCATTAATAATAGTAATTCTTTCTAAATCGAAAAAGAATTACTTTATTTTCAAGAGATATAAATCTATTATATTACTAAACATTATAGAGAAGACAATAAAGTTTATTTTCGCTAGACGCATAGCATATCTAGCGAAGATTTATTAACTACTTTTCGTCACGCATATAAGAGACAGACGACTAAAATTCTACGAATATAATATTCATTATCTACTGAAACGTATATATTAGATATGAAACTTCGATAAAGTAATTACGATGTTACTACTTGATATACTAGATATATACGATAAAATCTTTTTCTTCAAACTACTATATAATCTTCGAAAGCGATTAATAGATTCGAATATTATTAAATAAATAAAATTCTTCTTATTAAATAGAATTATTATACTAAAAATAAGCGAATATATTATATTAAAAACTTTTATAATCACAGATATCTCACAGAGCTCATCTTTGTTACTTATTCTTTATCTATTCTATAATTCAAATCTTATAGATCTATTAACCATAGAAGACTCCCTCGAGAATAATTGCAAGTATCTTCGAAGAATTCATAACGAAGTTTATCTATTATAAGTCGAACGTTACGACTCGAAGTTCGATTCTAAGAAATATTAGCTAGTTTATCTCAATAGAAAGTAGAGAGACGACTTAGATTTATCTCTCGAGCTTAATATTATATAGTTTATTAACGCGAGAGATTTCGTCATATATTTGAAAGTGCAAATCGATAAAAAACTTCGATAAAACGATCGTATTAAAGAGATTCGCGTTAAGATTATTAAGAGTATTAAAATATTAGTAAGAGTATCGAAATTCGTATAAAGAGATAATTATAAGAGTATACGTTAGCTATATAAGACTATTATAATATTATAAATCTCGTATAACTGCTCGATTTAATATTAGTTCAAAAACTCTTTCGAATATAATAAATCTCACTTATTAGTATTGTAAAGAATTTAGTTTTTTGTAATTAAAAGAATCATAGAAGTATTTAAGATTATATCGATATCAGCTCTCGATATATAAGTATATATTCTATCGATTAAATAGCATCTAAAGAAATTTATCTCTGAAGTAGTACTAAGAATTATAACTAGTTCTTGTCAGGGAACGAGGTTTGATAAGAGGAATCTCATTCTCTATGGCTAGGACTAAGGTAAAGGCCAAGACGAAAGATGAGGAAACAAGAAAGAACGGGGGATGCGAGCAGCCCTTAAAGGGCTGTCGCCTAGATCGTCGGCTATCGCATAGATTAACCTGACTAGACTGAGATCCACACTATGACAAATATATATAATCGACGCGAAAATAATAAATCTAATTAACGATAAAATTTAGAATATTATAAAGAGTAAGCTCGATTAATTTAACTCTATACTTTTAAGAATTTTTTAGATGTATAAAATTAAATACGTTAATTAATTAATAAGATATAAAGCTTATAAGGAATATCGATCGATTATTATCGCTTTTCGCTTTTTCTAGATAATAAATCTCGCGATAAAGCGAAAGCTTATCTAAAAGAGATAAATTTATATATATAAACGTTATATATACGACTGTCAGGGACTGGAGTGTAGCTGAATGCATTGATTCCGGTATGAACGGAATAATAGCTATAAAGGTCTAATGATGGCAGAAGGCCGATATTTGTGGGCAGAGGGAAGCCGTGCTAGGCCCGATTCGGCCAGGTAGAGGAGTCATGGTGTTGTGAGCTGGAACCATGACACTTCTATTTTAGAAGACGAATATTTTCTATATNGGGCTGTCGCCTAGATCGTCGGCTATCGCATAGATTAACCTGACTAGACTGAGATCCACACTATGACAAATATATATAATCGACGCGAAAATAATAAATCTAATTAACGATAAAATTTAGAATATTATAAAGAGTAAGCTCGATTAATTTAACTCTATACTTTTAAGAATTTTTTAGATGTATAAAATTAAATACGTTAATTAATTAATAAGATATAAAGCTTATAAGGAATATCGATCGATTATTATCGCTTTTCGCTTTTTCTAGATAATAAATCTCGCGATAAAGCGAAAGCTTATCTAAAAGAGATAAATTTATATATATAAACGTTATATATACGACTGTCAGGGACTGGAGTGTAGCTGAATGCATTGATTCCGGTATGAACGGAATAATAGCTATGAAGGTCTAATGATGGCAGAAGGCCGATATTTGTGGGCAGGGCCAAGCCGCGCTAGGCCCGATCCGGCCGAGTGGTAGGAGTCATGGTGTTGTGAGCTGGAACCATGACAACGACTACGATCTTAGATAATACTTTAATTATCTAAGCTATAAATATAATTAAGATTATTATAACTTTATTAAGAAATATAATCGATATAGCGCTGTTAATTATTTTATTAAGATGTTTTAATCGTACGTGTCGATGAAGAGCATTATTAAAAGTAAAGACTTTTCGATATTGTCGATATTTAAACGACTTTAAGCTTAAAAAAGAATAAGTAGCGACGACGAAGTGACTTTCGATCGTGTCTTTTAGATCTATTGAAATTTTCTCGCTATTCTTAAAATCCTCGACTGTTTTTGAATAATGTTATTAAGTATTCTAATAATAGACGTTTTCGTAGACTTCGTACTTCGTCTGCTTATCTATGAGAGATTCGTTCTTTTAATCTTTCGAGATAGCGTTATACTAATAAGTGTCACGATACGCCAGGACCTCATTAGAGGCTACCGCCTGAATAGGCTTAGCGCGGCTATCTCCGCATATATCTGCTCTGCAGGCATATAGAATAATCAACAATCTTCTCACCACACATAAATATATGACATTTAGTCCTATTTCCTTGACAATAAGCACGAGTATAGAAAATATAAAATCGTTATTGATTTCTATTAAAAGATCGAAAGAGCGATTTATAAAGATTTCGATTATTGTTAGTGTCAGAACCAGTACAGATATGAGGTCTATGTAGGTGTATTGACTAAGACAACTAGCTAAGGAGCGAATATCTACATGGCATGAGGCTGATATGTAGGAGAAGGCCTCTGCCAAGCCGCGCTAAGCCCTATGGGCCAAACAAAGGAGGAAGGTGCTAGGAGGCCCTGGTAGGGACCAGGGTACGGTCGTAACACTACCCCCCCCTCGGGCTAGCGATGCCCCCATCGCTGTAGACAGGTGCAGGCCCCCTCGCTGATGTCAAAACACGCTCGCTATGCATGAGTGCTCGCTGAAAATCAAGAAAACAAGAAAACAAGAAAACAAGTGCTCTTCTCCGGTGTCGACGGCGACGGCAATATCCCTCTACTTGTCGTCGCGAGCCTAATGTCATAGCGGGTAGGGGATACAACAATGAAGAGAATCGGTGAGAAGCTGCGGAAGTGGTGGCCGAAAAGGTAATTTGCCACGGCGAAGCGTCCGAGGCCATTTGATAGCACTTTTCGGGCGGAGAGGAAATCGGGCAAATGAAGGCTCCTGATTCGTCGAAATCTGCGGGCCGGTCCCGAGCCATTCCGAACCGAACCTTGTGGTGCATATCAGTTGAGGGTGATCGCGGCCGTCGAGAAGAAAAGAACGGTAGGGCAAATCTTTGGTGTGTATCTCCTGAGTAGTCTCCGGCTGATCGTAGGCAGATCTCAAATTTTTGGCAGGGCTTCCGCGGAGGCCCCACGGCAGAAATTTTTTTGAGCGATCGCAGCCATGGAACGGGGCTCTATGACTGCACTCCCTGCACACTGCGCATCAGGCGGCTGGACTTGCCAGAAGCACGCCGTCGTACGACTGACCGACAGATCATAGCACGCGAGACTGACCCAGGAGGGTGATGTGCGGTGAAGTGAGGTGAGATGAGATGTGTGGGCCATGAAGTCCCGGCCCAAGCTATTGCCAGCCCATGCTGCCTTGTAGACTGTTGATGCAGGGAGGAAGAGGGCAGTCCATAGTATGGCTGATGAACTGGTCGAGGGTTGTTGAATATGGAGGAGGTGGAAGAGGTAGGCTGAAAATCCACTGAGCACTGAAAGAAGTGAAAAACANAAAACAAGAAAACAAGAAAACAAGTGCTCTTCTCCGGTGTCGACGGCGACGGCAATATCCCTCTACTTGTCGTCGCGAGCCTAATGTCATAGCGGGTAGGGGATACAACAATGAAGAGAATCGGTGAGAAGCTGCGGAAGTGGTGGCCGAAAAGGTAATTTGCCACGGCGAAGCGTCCGAGGCCATTTGATAGCACTTTTCGGGCGGAGAGGAAATCGGGCAAATGAAGGCTCCTGATTCGTCGAAATCTGCGGGCCGGTCCCGAGCCATTCCGAACCGAACCTTGTGGTGCATATCAGTTGAGGGTGATCGCGGCCGTCGAGAAGAAAAGAACGGTAGGGCAAATCTTTGGTGTGTATCTCCTGAGTAGTCTCCGGCTGATCGTATGCAGATCTCAAATTTTTGGCAGGGCTTCCGCGGAGGCCCCACGGCAGAAATTTTTTTGAGCGATCGCAGCCATGGAACGGGGCTCTATGACTGCACTCCCTGCACACTGCGCATCAGGCGGCTGGACTTGCCAGAAGCACGCCGTCGTACGACTGACCGACAGATCATAGCACGCGAGACTGACCCAGGAGGGTGATGTGCGGTGAAGTGAGGTGAGATGTGTGGTGAAATGTGTGGGCCATGCAGTCCCGGTCCAAGCTATTGCCAGCCCACGCTGCCTTGTAGACTGTTGACGTAGGGAGGAAGAAGGTGGGTCGTAGTATGGCTGATGAACTGGTCGAGTGTTGCTGAATATGGAGGAGGGGGATGCGGTAGGCTGAAAAGCCACTGAGTACTGAAAGAAGTCAAAAACAGCATGTCCGGTGATTAGCCGAACCGCATGCTGGTTCTTAGCGTCATATTCGCTCAGCGAGGACTGTTAGGGTAGCGCCTGTAGAAGTCTTCTACCACGTCCTGTGCATTGTCAAACTCGCCTGAGTCAGCATCATACCATTCAAGGTCCTCATCGAAACCAGTCCATTTGACCCTGAACTTGAGGCGACCCCAGGGCGTCTTGGATGCAAGTATGTCTTCCACTTCCCATTCCTCGATTCCATCGACGATGACCGCGGGGGGTTCAGGATTGATCTGACCGGGTAAAGGGTCAGTGGCCGCGAGGGTGAGAAGCTTAGGATGAAAGACGTCGTGAATTTTCATGGTCTTTGGTAAAGTCAGCCCGTATGAGGAGCCCACCAGAGACTTAATCGGAAACGGTCCAAATCGCTTGCTGTCAAGCTTCTTGCATGGACGGTCAGTGGTAATGTTCTTGCTGCTGAGGAAGACCAAGTCATTTTCGCTGAATATGACGTCGCGTCGGTGACGATTAGCGTGAGTAATCATTGCCGCCTGAGCATCCTCTGCATTCTGACGAATAAAATCAAGCACTCGCTGCATATTGTCGGTGATGTCTTCCGCCTTAGCGGCGTCGAGACGTTTTCGCGTCGTGTCATAGGAAGTGGTGTCTGAGCTGAAAGTCATGCGAGGGTTAAATCCTTTGTTGGCATAAAATGGAGTCACATCTGTAGAGGCGGAAACACCGTCATTGTCAGCGAACTCTGTTATGGGCAGCCACCTAGCCCAGTTGTCTTGCATGTGATTGCAGTAGGTGCGTAGATGACGTTCCAAATCCTGATTAGCGCGTTCCGTTTGTCCATCAGTTTCAGGGTGAAAGGCAGTTGACAGCTTAGCCTCAATGCCGAGTCGTCTGCATAGAGCCTTCCATACGGTGGATATGAATTGTGGTCCTCGGTCAGTTATTATTGAGGCCGGGAGGCCGTGAAGGCGGAAGACCTCTTTGAGTAACATCCAAGCGGTTTCTTCAGCGGTAGTGCCTCTCTCACCTGCTGCGCAGGCAACATAATGTCTTTCCTTGGTACACCGATCAATGAAAGCACAAATTGCGTCAAAACCGTCCGAAAGCGGTAATCCGGTGATGAAGTCCATGCTGATATCCTGCCACCTCTTCTGTCGTATGGGCAAGGGCTTTAAGAGGCCATTTGGTCTTTGACGAGGCGCTCTGGCCCTTTGACAGGCGTAGCAATTGCGGATGAACGTAGCGACGTCAGTCTTCATACCCCTCCAGTAGTATTCTCGTTTGAGTAGTTCGTAGGTTCGCGCTACTCCAGGGTGCCCAGAAGCGGGTTGATCATGTACCTCGCGAATGAGTTCCGAATAGAACGCTTCAGGAACCCACAAGCGGTCTTTGTGAAAGAGGACTCCGTCATGAACTGAGCACCTGTCTAAGGTGATTCCTCGGAGTTTTGATGTTTCGTCGGCAATGGCGTCACGGATTTCAGTGCATAATTCGTCAGATTTGTTTGCGTCAGCAACTCGATGAAAAATAGGCTCGGAAATGTCATGGACAGACAATTCCGTGCCGTCCAGCTCCAGGCGATCAGGGGTAAGAATTGTTTTATGTTGATGCTGGAGTCTCTCGTCATTGGGAGTAGAAGGCTTGGATCCCGCCATGCGAGTTAACGCGTCAGCCTTAACGTTCTGAGGGCCTGAACGATAGATGATTTTGATGTTGAATTCTGAAAGTATGTCCAAATACCGAGCCTGTCGTCGACTCAGATCTCGTCCCTCAGCAAAGTACATGAGACCCTTGTGATCAGTGAAGATTTTGACTGGAATTTCTGTGCATTCGAGTTCCGGTCTCCAATGTTCGAGGCAACGGATAATCGCCAGAAGTTCCTTGTCATAGATCTGATAGTTGCACTCGGTAGGGGTTAGGTTTTTGCTGTAGAACGCGACGGGGTGGAGGACGCCGTCATCGTCGTACTGAGAGAGTATGCCACCAGTGACGTAGTCTGAGGAATCGGCCTCCAATATGGCTGGCTTGGATCTATCAAAATGACGTAGGACTGGTGCACTGGTGATCGCTTGTTTTAGTGCCTCGAAGGCCTTTTGACAGGCAACAGACCACTCGAATATGACCTCCTTCTTCGTCAGTCTCACGAATGGCTTTGCAATTTTGGAGAAGTCCTTGATAAACCGCCGGTAGAAGTTGCAGAATCCCAGGAACGACTGCGTTTCTTTGAGAGTTGTAGGCGTGGACCAGTCGATCACCGCCTGCACCTTGGTAGGGTCCATTCGAATGCCGTCAGTGGACACCAGAAGACCAAGGAATTTGGTTTCTTGTACGCCAAACTCGCATTTGAGGATATCGACTTGTAGACCCGCCTCTCGCAACTTCTGAAGGACCATGCGGACGTGTTCAGTATGCTCCTTCCGCGTCTTGCTGTAGATAAGGATGTCATCGAGATAGGCCTGGCAAAACTCGTTCAGGAAGTCGAAAAGAATGTCGTTCATGTATTGTTGATAGGTGGCCGGGCCGTTTGTTAATCCGAAGGGGAGCACTCGATATTTGTATGCCCCTAGGGAAGTAACAAAAGTGGTAAAATCCTCACTATCAGGGTGCATGCGAAGTTTATTGAATGCGGCTATGATATCAAGCCTTGTGAGGTACTTGCAGCCCTGAATCCGTCCTAAAACCTCGTCTACTAGTGGGATAGGGTAGCGGTTTCTTTTGGTGATAGTATTCAGCCGTCTATAGTCCACGCAAAACCGGAGTCCTCCATTCGGCTTTTCGGCGAAGAGTATAGGGCAGGCAAACGGTGCTTGACTAGGCACAATGAAGCCTTTCCTTAGGTTCTCATCCAAATATTTCTTTACCTGTTCCAGTTTATGTGTAGACAGAGGGTAGATTCGGCTGCGAGGGAGCTTGGTCTTAGCCTCCTCGTCAACAAGCTCTACCTTGTGATCATAAGCGCGATGGAGTGGCAACTCATCAGCCTTGGTCCTGTCAAAGACGTCCGCAAAGTCATGATATTCCGCGGGTAGTTTTTCTTTGATCTGGCCAGGAGTGAGGGTCTCAGACTCACTGATCTGGACATGAGGTATTGTTGGTGGTGCCTCGGGTTCGCATGAAGAGTTCAGGTGGGAAGGGTCACCGCAACAGCGCTTATATTTGACACCTGATCCACATGAACAAGCCTTGTTGCGTGGATGAGCCTTAGGTGGGCGCGGGCCAGTTATGAGGGGCGCTTCTGGAGTTATCGTCAATGTAAACAGCTTGCAGTCCTTCTTGCGTGCGAGGTTGTAGTACGCCGAGGCAGCTATTTCACAAATATCCAGTGGCGAGTCGTCAGCTGTCTCCGATGCATTGCTGTCACTGGAGCCGTCGGTATCAGAGTCACCCTCTACAGCCTGTAGGGGTGGAGGTGCGGTAGGTGGAGATGACAGTGTGGAGTCACGTGCAACGCTAGAAATCGGCATGCGGTCCGGCAAAACCTCGGACACAGCGTTTTTGAACGATTCAGGTGCTTCTGAACCTTTCGAAGAATGTGCCAAGGCTTCCGACTTGATAGCGCTAGGCCCGATTTGTGCTATTGGGGGTAGGAAGGCAAGGTCCTCAGGTGGGGACGTCTTATCGTCGTCATGATTGCAACGGCCTGGTACGAAGAGTATCTTGTCCAGTAACATGTCCAGCAGCACTCCATGCTTGTTCATCCATGGTTTACCTAGAATAATGTCGTGATTACCCAATGGAACGATGAGCATGGGACAAGTGCCTTCCCTATGACCGGCGACTTCCAAATTCGGCAGTAGACAGTGAGTTATCTGCTTCTTGGACAACTTGCCATTATAACCTCTCAGGGGTTTCGGTACAGACAGCGGGAGAGGTTGCAAGTGCAATTGCTCGCAAATTCGCGGCACGAGGGCTTCATTGACCACGGTGTAAGCCCCAGTACAGCCGGAATCAACAAGGGAGTTATCGAATTGCATCGCCTTGTCCTGGGACGAGAGTGTAACAGGTGTTTTGAACGGTCGTCGTGCTAAGCGATCATTTGGAGTTTCCGCTAAGCACACTTCTAGAGTACCTCCTACCGTGACTTTGGAAGAGGTTATTCTTTTCCCGAATCGGAAGAATCATCGATTTGATCCTGGTTGTCCTCGTCAATGGCATCTTCTTCGTCCGCGTTCATGGCGTTAATCTTTGCTTCCTGGAAGGCTTTTTTGCCAGCAGCGTTCGGTTCCGGTAGTGGGCAGTCACGTCTCAAGTGACCAGTTTTACCACATTTGAAACAAGTGATTTCCCTAGCCGCTGGTTCAGCCTTGATAGTCACAGCCGACATAGCCGGAAGTGGGTTAGCGCGAGGCGTGAAAGATCGAGTTGATGTAGTCGGCTTTGACATAGCAGGCTGTCTAGATGCCCTTTTTTCCGCGTAACGGGCGCGCTGTACATTGTCAAGCCTCCGCAAATACTCTTTGGCGGCCTTGACCGTAGGAAAGTCGCCGACGGTGTCCCATGCTTCCTGCAGGCCCGGTCGAATTTTATTGTAGAGATGTCTGAGTAGGGTATCATCATCGGTGTGTAAGGCCGTTCCGAGGCGGTGGAACTCAGCATTAAAATCGATAAACGTCTGCGAGTTGGCCATGCGTAAAGCCTCATATTGTCTGCCCATGTTGTTTTTCCGGTCCGAGTCCTCATAGATATCGGCCAGTTCCTCAAGGATTTCAACATGATTTGTGTAAGGGTTAGCGCATCCTCGAAGACGGTGGTTCATAGTGTGTTTGACCGCCTTGCCCCCAAGTCTGGAAAGAACGTAGGTGATGGAGGCATCGGTGGTGGGATACCAATCACGGTTGACGAGTAGCTTATTGTCCATTTGTGACAGCCAGTCGTCCCAATCGGGATCATTGGTGCCTAGAAAGACCGGAGGATCAGGTACTTTGGAAGATTTCTCCGTCTTGGTGGGGCCTTGGTCTCTTGATTTGGCCTTTCCTTCGCCCTCTGACTTGGGAAGTCCCTGAGCGACATCGAATTGGTCCTGCAAGTCGGTCAGGGTATTCTTAACCTTCGTCAGACGCAGCGAGTTGTTGAGTTCCTTGAGCTGTTGACATTCGTGTGCGAGAGCTTCAGCATATTCATTGGCCTCCTGAAGCTGCTGTTGACTCTTCTTGCGAGATTCCACGTGCTGCTGTAGATGTTGAATGGCAGTCTCATAGTTGACTCCCACATCAAGGAATTGGTCTCTCTCGAGGCGTAGTTGATTCAACATGGTCAGCATGGAGTCAGGGTCCTTTGTCACGAATTGAGTGAGCTGCGATGAAGTACTGACGTCCCATGGTGATTCCACATCGTCTTTGCTCTGTACGGAGTCCCGTAGTGTTGGGACGACTCAACACTCGCTTCCACTAACACTCTTTCGGCCTAGTACATTGATATATGAAGGCCTTTCCTGTACATAGAATCCTTCTTCCTTAGACATCATTAGGAATGCCAAATNGTGTTGGGACGACTCAACACTCGCTTCCACTAACACTCTTTCGGCCTAGTACATTGATATATGAAGGCCTTTCCTGTACATAGAATCCTTCTTCCTTAGACATCATTAGGAATACCAAATCTAGTGATTCAGTCTCACAGCAGTAACTGCAGTACCAAGTACTTACCAACACGTAGCTTAGAATGACGGCGTTCCTTGGCCTGGAGTTTCACAAGGTTCATCTGCTTCGTGAGGTCGGGGAGTGGATCGCGCGGCATGATGACGAGGTGTTTGATTTGGTAAGGGTGGGGTGTAGGGTGGGGTGTTCTTGGTGTAGGGTGGGGTGTTCTTTTCAAAGAATTGCTGTTTTGGCAAAGTAGGAGTTGGTATCGAAGAACAGAATGAGATGTTGTGAAGAAAAAAGGGCGGGAGAGGTGTCTAAATACCCCGTAGGATATAGTGTGAGCCAACCCTGGCTAGAAGGAGATTCTCTACAGTTCTCTCGCTGTTGTTTGTCAAATTCTTTTTTGACAAAGAAATTTGCTTTGTTCTCTGCTTGGGACAAAGAGATGCGTGTAGCTCCGTCGTTTGCTACCCGATCATGGAACCGTGAAGAACACAATGGAATGAAATGGTGTTCTTTCGATTGGCCAGAACTCCGCCGGGGGTCAGGGGGGTATTGGCTGACTTTTTGCGGGCAAATTTGACGGAGATGGGAGCCTTGCGGGGGGTATAACAAGGTGAGCTGTTGTCCGAAGATGACGCCGTGAAGAACCTAGGTACCTCTGATGGTATTCTTTCGAACGGTGTAGTCGGAATTGACTGAAGTTGGTGGTTTTGGGGTGGGGTTGTGGCGACTTCTTTAGATTCGCTAGCCGTACGAATGGTCCCAGTACGTTTCCACTGACTGGTTCAGAGACGGCCCTCTGTCTCGGTACGAGCTCTTTGGAATCCGATTCGCCTGTATGGTAGGCTACCCCCAAGGATACGATGTCTCAAGCCAGTTAAGGTGTCTTGATAAAGCTCTTGACAGCAATACTTTTTGAATTCGTTCGCTGAATCGAATGGAGTGAGTGTGGGGTGAGCTAGTTGTAGTGTCAGAACCGGTACCGATATGAGATCAATGTAGGTGTATTGAATAAGACAACTAGCTAAGGAGCGAATATCTACATGGCATGAGGCTGATATGTAGGAGAAGGCCTCTGCCAAGCCGCGCTAAGCCCTATGGGCCAAACAAAGGAGGAAGGTGCTGGGAGGCCCTGGTAGGGACCAGGGTACGGTCGTAACAGTTATATTAAAGTTAATTATCGTCA
This sequence comes from Evernia prunastri, assembly GCA_003184365.1. Lineage (NCBI taxonomy): Eukaryota > Fungi > Ascomycota > Lecanoromycetes > Lecanorales > Parmeliaceae > Evernia > Evernia prunastri. The sequence goes on from NKYR01000112.1 coordinate 87,946, forward strand.
AATAAGATATCGGTACAGCTCACGAACGAAAACGGAAATTCGTCTTTTAATTAAACTTATTAATCAAGAGATTAAGACTTTAAAGATTTTAATAGAAATTTATTCAAGAAGTTCTTTATTCGAGCTTATTATACTTTTATCGAAGATTAAAAAAAATACGTCTTTAAATAATTAAAACGAATATTAATAATATAAAGATACTTTCTATTAAAACGCGTTTATATAAGACTTTTAAAATAAAGTTATCGAAGATTTCGACGAGCAGCTCAACTCTAAAGAATATCGTGACGAATAATAAAATAACTTCGTCGAAGTATATTTCATTACGTTATTTAAGCAATTAATTATATATAGACTTTATAAAAATATCTTCGCGTTAAATAATAAGCTTTATAAATATCTAGCTACAAATAAGTACTAAAAGTCTTTCACAATTAATTAATTAATTACTATTACTATCTAAGTAGAAGCTTTAGCTCTCACATTTCAAATTATTAAGTCTAATACTATAGATCAATCTACTTCAAAACTCGCTTTTCGAGACTATCGCTTCGTAACAATAAAAATCTCACTCACATATTAAGATCAGCTTTATAAATACTATCTCGATATCGAATACATTATATCGCTTATCGATCGTATCTTTCTCAATTAGATTATCAAGAAATATAATAACGATCTTTATATCGATATCAAGAAAATCTTACTTATTAAAGTTCGTAAGCTTAATATTCAAGAGTATAATATGTACGAGTATATAATTATCTTTATATATATATCTAGCAATAACGATTAAGTCGCGCTAATTCGTCGAGAAATATATATTATTAATAATCTATCAGCAAAGACTCTTATTAATATCGATACTATAAAGTTTAAGATAATTATTCTCGATATCAATAAGAATATAATTATTATCGAATTATGCGATAATCTTTAGATATCAATATCTATAATAGTAAAGAGTTTTTAAATCGACGCGATTATTGTTAGCAAAGCACGTTTTGTTATATCTACGCATTTCTTCATAACAATTTCTATTAAGCACGTCGATCTATTAACGAATCGAGATCTTATCTTCGAAGCAGATCAACTAGACGCTTTAACACTCTTAGCTTATCTTATCGATTATAATCTCTCGCGCGTATTAGTATACAATAATATAAATCTATTAAATTACTCTTAATAGATATATTCGATTTAATAAAGTACTAAAATATAAAACAGAAGAATATTATTCGATTTAGATCGATTTAAGTTACGAACTCTTAGTTAATAAGCTTTTTAAACGAAATAAGCTCAAATTACTAATTAAACGAGCTTTTCAAGAATTATTAAAGACTGTCGTAATTTTCAATACTATTATATCGTCTGTAAGCTTCGAGACTCTTTATTATATCGATATTATAATTTACGACGATATTATAACTATTTCGACACTCGTCGCTATTATCGAAGTTTTTCTTAATCTATAAAAAAACATTAACAACGTCACTAATTGTTAGGCCATAGTGTGCCAGCCGCCTGCTGGCCGACTATGCTTGGCATTGCCGTCAGGTACCGAAGTGCCGCCATCTTGGCGACTCTTCTTGGCATCGTCATTCTTTCGAACCTTGCGGAAGACCGAAGGTCGCGGAAGTGACGTATCTGTTTCAGAGGACTTGGCGAGTATACGTATACCAAGCCTGCCCTCAGGTTTTTAGATCTCTTTAGAGATTAGTTCATACAATTAAGTCTATTGTATCTGTAACGATACTACGTCTTTTGCATAGCCTATAGCCGCTAGCTCACCGCCAGCGGCCTACGCCCTAACACTAATATATTTGAGAATTAATAAATGAAAATTTCACTAATAAACAATTGAAAGAATATCTACAAAATCGATTAAACACGAATCTACTCTATCGATTCTCGCGATAAGTAGATAATAAATAAAGCTTTTAATAAGCTATATAAGTAAGATTATATAAAATAAATAATTATAAATACATTATTCTCGTTCTTTTACTTCGTAGTATAAAAGAATATTATCGACGATTTTAAGAGACGAGTAGTTATTGATATTAGAGCACTTAACAAAATTATTATTTTCGATGCTTATTCTATATCTCTGCAATCGAAAATTCTAACACTACTAAAAAATACTACACATATTTCTACAGTAAACGTCGCTATTTTCTTTTATTAATGACAAATATAACGTTATCATCGATATCGTCTAATCGTATCTTCGTATCGTAAACAAAAAACTTTTAACGTTTTAATAATTAGTCTATATACAAAGAATAATTAATCGAATTTTTCGTTCTTTTCGTCACTTTTATAGAATCTACGTTAATAATATCGTAATCTTCTCGATATTATTAAATAAGTATATCAAATATCTCAAGATAATTTTTCAGACGCTATTCGATATAAATATTTATCTAATTTTTATAAAAGTCTTTCTCGACTATCTCTCGATGCAGCTATTAAATCAATATATCGATATTTTAGATCTAGTTACTTTTAAGAATAAACTTACGATTATTCGTAATCTTAAATTTTTAGCTATTCTAGCAATTTTAAAACGTTATCTTAAAATAACAGACTATTTCAAATAATATATAATATATTATTCGATTATTATATAGTCTTTGTAAGAGCGTAAAACACTTTTAAATCGTAATTATAAAAACACTGCGAAAAGTGCTCGCAAATTCGAAATCGTTAGAGTTTATCTATAAATATTTATATTAAAAGAACTTAATATCTATTACTGATTACAAGCAATTTTCGTCTCGATTATAATATTACATTATCATAATTTAGAAAGATAGTTATATAAAGAGTTCGAATTTGAAGCGCACGCTTATCACATTAAAGAAGATAATCTCTTACTAAAGATTATCAAAGTAGAAAATATCTTATCGAAGACTTTTACAATCGCTGTTATCTAAGTAAAAATTTATATAATCTATTCTTTTTCTCAGCAGACAGCTATTATTAGCAAAGATTCGATATTAATTAATAGAGCTAAAAATAACTAATATAGTATAAGTGATTAAGAAAATACGTTATTTTATGGAAGTCGCTACTACTGCAAAAATTATCGTTATTTATATTAATTATTTCGTAGCTATTAACATCGTGCGTTAGAGTAATATAATTATTATATTATCGAAAAGCTTAATCTACGTCTTATACGCGTCTTAGAATATCTATAGCGCTTTCGCATTAAGCTTCGATATAAGTCTAATAAAATTAACATTATATTAGACGTCTTATCGCGATTAACAAGTAGATTAGATTTAGATCGATCTAAAGAAGACTTTATTCTTGACTCTATCGATATCTTTTTAATTAATATAATCTTAATTAGCGACAATCGAATAGCACAGAACTATTAAGATAAATCTAGATAAATTAGAGTAATAATCACTGTGAAATCAAACGTCGTATTGAAGAATAATACTATTAAACTATTATACAAATTAATCAACGATTTGCTCTATTTTGATGATTTACATCGAGAGATACGACTGTATATATCAAATGTATTAAAGTATAAAATATTTAAACTAGCTTATAATGAGATAAGATATTCAGACTATACTCGATTTTATGAGAAGCTAATCGATAATATCTATATATTTAATATAACTATTAAGCTATATAAATACTTACGACATTATTTTCATTGTTAGTTATATTAGATTTCGCGATATAAGTCGTATAAATCACTACAGTCAATTTATATTTCATCGCGTTCGTTTTATATAATAACGATCGATTTTATCTTAGCACTATCGTATACTTTCGAATTTAATTATATTATATTAATAATAGATAAGTTTAATAAATTTATTAATCTCATTGCAGATAATAGCAGATAAAACGAAGCTTAATAAATGTATTATCTACTAATTAAACTCTTACTATTCAATTGAGATCTATTATAGACGATAATCTCGAATCGCGATCGCAAGTTTATTAAATAGCTATAATAATAGATTTTTAATTTACTTAAGATCGATCTTCTTTTCTCAATCGTCTAATATTCTTAAATTAATAAATAATTAGAAAAGTCTAATAAAATAGTCGAAATCGTTCTGCGTTACTTTATTCTTATCGTGTCTTATAATTAATAATTAAAGATATTATCTTAACTCTCGACTATACTTAATAAATCTATCAAATATAACTCAACGTATCTAATTTCTACGAAAGTAATCTATAAATTTAAGATCAAGAAATCATTAAATCTACTTGATATCGAGAATTTTAATCTTAATAATCTCGTCACTTCGTTAAAGACTTCTAATACTATTAAAGCAGATCCGCCTCTATTAATATCGACGCTATTAAAGACTTTTACTAAGTAATAAATCATTTAAGTATCTTCTTTATCGAAGACTTTTCGTATCGAGCAACGAGTTATTATAATACGCGTATCTCTAAAGTCTTCCGCAGCTACGTAGATATCTTCTCTATTAAAGACTTATATCATCGAATAACGAGTTATTTAAGCACTTTTTTTATCGAAGACTCCTTTTATCAAGCAACGAGTTATTATAGTACGCGTATCTCTAAAGTCTTTCGCTACGTAAATAACTTCACTATTAATTTCTATTATCGAGCAAAAAGTCATTGTAGTATATGTAAAGTCTTTCGCAGCTACGTAAGCAGAGATCTACTCTACAAATTAATTTGAGTATATTTCTATTTATCGATTCGAGCATATTAATGCGAAGAATACGCTTATATTTACTTTTCTTAGAATAAAAGAATATTACGATATTAAGTATAAATTTATATTCTTCAAGATCGATAAATACGTTAATCTACGTCTTTATCGCGAATATCAACTAACGAGCGTGTAATTTAAGAAGCTTAATTAGCAATTCGTGAATTTATTTTAGATTATTAAGCGTATCGATCGACTTATCTATAGACTTAAGCTATCTTCTATCATAAAGATATACGACGTTATCTTAGTTATGTATCTTAAATTAATCATTACATCTTCGTCAGATTCGTATAATCGTCATATTACGACTTCGTCGTTTATCGTAATCGACAATATAAAGAAATATGAAATCGAGTATTTAACTAGAAAACGTCAGCGTCGCTACGAACGTGCTAAGTAAGCTATAATTCAATATCTCGTTCGATAAAAGAAATGCGATTTATAGAATAATCAATAAATATTAGTAAGATAGTTAATAAATGCGTCTAAATTGATCGACGAATATAAACGACTCAATAAAGCTATATCTACACTACACGTCTATTTATAACAAAGAATTCATTATTAAGACTTCTACATATTAATATTATATATATCATCGAGACGATAACTTTATTTGTTAATCGATATCTGTTATAACTATTATAGAAGACTTTCGTAGTCGTCTCTATTAAAGAAATAGAAGAAGTCGAGTCAAGTTAATATTAGTCTCTTCGAGACATTTTCTACTTGAGCAGCTACTTTTCATAGAGAATAATCAAGACTTTTACACACACTACATAATCACATGTCTTAAGCATCTCAATAGACGGCTGATATACTATAATCTAACAGTTAATTAGAAGATTCTCGTATAAGTGCTAAAGCAACTTATCTTTAAAACTCGAAATAAGATAGTTTAAAGTTAAAGTGTTATAGTTTAAAAAGAATATATGCGTTAAGTATAACTAGGTTTAATAAGAAGATGAATAGAGATTATTAATATCGTCTATCGTTTCGTGCTTCTATAGTATAGTATACTCGTTGCTAAGCATTTTCATCTAAATCTCTTATATACTTATTATAATCGCAAACGATTCGAAAAAATAATAGATCTTTTATTTGTTTGATGTAATTTATAACTTATACTATATTTACGAGAATATTATATCTTTTTTTGATATCTTTGAAATCAAATTTTCGAGTCTTCGCTTCGAAGTAAGTGTTAGATTATAGTGTGTTAGTCGTCTGCTAATCGACTATACTTGACATTATCATTAGATATTAAAGTGTCGTTATCTTAACGACTCTTTTTAATATTATTATTTTTTCAAATCTTGCGAAAGATCGAAAATCGCGAAAGTGACGTATCTATTTTAAAGAACTTGACGAGTATACGTATATCGAATTTACTCTTAAACTTTAAATCTTTTTAGAAATTAATTCTATAATTAAGTCTATTATATCTATAACGATATTACGTCTTTTATATAATTTATAGTCGTTAGCTTATCGTTAGCGATCTACGCTCTAATAATTTTAATCTTTTTATCTTCTAAAAGAAAAAAACTTAGTATTATTATAATATCGAATATTCTTAATTTTCGTATTTAGAAAGTAAACGACCATAATAATAAATAATTTAATATCGATAATAGATCGACTTCTAATAGCGATAAAAGATTTATTTCAAAGTCGACTTTAAAGTAGCGTCTAATTATTATTAAAGTTAAAAATCTTCGATTAAAATAGAAGCGCGAGTTGAGAAAGTTGAAAACTTATAATATAATACTTCGCAACGACGTCTTATCTTCGACTATTATTAGTATATTTATATTATTTATATTAGATATTATTAACGAAGCGTCTTAAATTACTATTAAGAATATGTTTTCGAAATTCGTTACGAAAGCGTTATTAAGCTTAATCACGAAAGCTTTAAGAGTTATCGCGTCTTTAACGAATTTTTCTATCAAGTCAAAATTACTACGTTTTAAAAAGTTGTTAATATATAAAAGCGTTAGTAAGAAATAATATATTCGATAATTTCGCGACGTCGAAATGAGATTCGTTATAAGTTTAAAGTATTTTACTATCGAACGATTTAGAATTATATTTTATATATAGTCTTTAGAAGACGATTTTAAAATCGAGTAATATATTAAATTTTATAAGTATAATTTAAAAGAAATAATCTTTAAATACTTTCGACAATTTTCATTAAATAAGATAACGAATTTATTTAATCGTCGTTTTCTAGTCTATAAAAGATGAGAGTTTATTAAATAATAATTTGATTCTAAGATAACGATCTTTGAAATCTATTTAAAGAAGCTTAAAATTAATTTATTCTTATTTAGTGAGAAGTATAGAGCGAATATTTTTTTAATTAAGCTAAGATCTAAACTAAAGAATAAAATTCTAAGTATTAATAGTATATCGTAAATTCGAAAAGAAATTCTTATCTAAATTATTATATAGAAAAAGATATTAAAGCGTAATAAATCTTAGAGTAAATTCGATAAGAGTAAATTTAAGAGAGATTTCGAGAATTAAAAGAGAGATAAGATTTTTAATTTTCGAATTATTAAGTCTAAAAAATATGAAGATAGCGCTAAGTCGTCATAATTCGATAAGAAGATAAATAAGCGTAAATTCGAATCGAACTCGAATCACAAAAATAATAATTATTATTATTGTGAAAAAAAGAATTATTAAGCGTCTAAATATTCGAATTACGATAAATCGTCTTCGATTAACGTTAACGTAATATCGATAAAAAAAAGAGAAGATTTCGTAATAGTCTTAAAAACGAAATAAGAAGAACGATTAATAGAGATTATTTTTTTCATTATTATTAAAGAATAAACGCAGTTATAGAATAATTAGAAGCTACTTATAGCTCTATTCGACTATAAAACGTATATTAATTTAATCTCTTAAAAGTTCGTAGTTTAATAAGATTTGAAATTTATAAGCGTTATTTTATCGTAATCGAAAGCACTAAGCGATTAAGATATATATTATTATAACGCGTATTAGTTAAAGTATTAATTAATAAATAGTTGAGATTAAGATAAGAAATGTAGTACGTTATTCTATATCGTAAATTAAAAAGATTTTAATATTATTTTAAATATATCTAAGCTATCGTAATTAAAAATTCTTTTAAATTTTAAAACGAAATAATAACGATTTAAAGTTAACGCTAATAATTTATAGATTAAAAAATCGAATATCTTTATTAAAACCATTAAAAAGAAGTTTAATATATACGTTATTATATACGTCGTAATAACGATAGATAATAAAAAGAACGAGCGTGATTTAAAGTTATTTAAAAAGCTATTAAAATATAGCGACGTCTTTTTAAAAAATATGACAGAGATTTTATCTACGTAGAAGTAGAGAGATTATATTATTAAGCTTATAAAAGATAGAGAGTCTTTATATAAATCTCTATATAATCTATTTTAAACTAAGTTATCGAAGCTACGTCGCTATTAAAAATTAAATTCGATGCTTTATATTATTTGTCGAGATATCGATTCTTTTTATATTAAAAAAGAATAAAAGATTACGTTTTTATATTAATTATAAAAGATTAAATACGATTACTGTCAAAAATCGATATTTATTATCTTTAATTATCGAGACGCTAAATCGTTTATACGACGTTAAGATTTTTTCAAAATTGAATTTAAAGAATATTTATTATATAATTCGAATTAAGATAAGCGACGAGTGAAAAACTACGTTTCGTATTCGCTATAATTATTTTAAATATATAATTATATTATTTAAGCTAGTTAACGCATCGATTACGTTTCAAGTCTACATTAATAGAGTCTTAACGAGTCTAATTAACGTACTATATGTAATGTATGCGGAGGCGGGTACCAGGGACTTCCAGACAATGCTGACCACGACCAAAGGGATCCGGGTAGCGGCAAGGTGGATGGTTAACTCCGGCTGGTTAAACAGCTTCGAGTTGGCCAGCGAACAACTCCAACGGTCAAGACTACCCCTCGGGGTAGAGGAGACCATTAAGCCCAAAAAGGGCGCACGAAGAAGCGATCGTACCCGCCTCTAGAGGCGGGGGCGATCAGAGATACAAAAGTCAGAGAATAGAAGAGTCGGCGCAAAGAAGTAGAGAGATGTGCGGTGGTGTAATAGGGCTCCTAAGGAGCACAGCAGAAGGGAGAGCGTACTGTTTAGTTGAAGTTTTTNGAAAGCACTAAGCGATTAAGATATATATTATTATAACGCGTATTAGTTAAAGTATTAATTAATAAATAGTTGAGATTAAGATAAGAAATGTAGTACGTTATTCTATATCGTAAATTAAAAAGATTTTAATATTATTTTAAATATATCTAAGCTATCGTAATTAAAAATTCTTTTAAATTTTAAAACGAAATAATAACGATTTAAAGTTAACGCTAATAATTTATAGATTAAAAAATCGAATATCTTTATTAAAACCATTAAAAAGAAGTTTAATATATACGTTATTATATACGTCGTAATAACGATAGATAATAAAAAGAACGAGCGTGATTTAAAGTTATTTAAAAAGCTATTAAAATATAGCGACGTCTTTTTAAAAAATATGACAGAGATTTTATCTACGTAGAAGTAGAGAGATTATATTATTAAGCTTATAAAAGATAGAGAGTCTTTATATAAATCTCTATATAATCTATTTTAAACTAAGTTATCGAAGCTACGTCGCTATTAAAAATTAAATTCGATGCTTTATATTATTTGTCGAGATATCGATTCTTTTTATATTAAAAAAGAATAAAAGATTACGTTTTTATATTAATTATAAAAGATTAAATACGATTACTGTCAAAAATCGATATTTATTATCTTTAATTATCGAGACGCTAAATCGTTTATACGACGTTAAGATTTTTTCAAAATTGAATTTAAAGAATATTTATTATATAATTCGAATTAAGATAAGCGACGAGTGAAAAACTACGTTTCGTATTCGCTATAATTATTTTAAATATATAATTATATTATTTAAGCTAGTTAACGCATCGATTACGTTTCAAGTCTACATTAATAGAGTCTTAACGAGTCTAATTAACGTACTATATGTAATGTATTTAAATAATATTTTAATCTATAACGTTGATTCGTCAAAGTATTAATAATATATTAAGTAGATATTTAAGCGTTTACGATAATTTTAATTATATATTAATTTGAAAAAATATTAATTTCAAACTTAATAAATCGAATTTTTAAAATTCGTTATTATTATCGACGATATAGTGATAAATCTCGAACGAGTTATAATTATTAAAGATTAATCGATATCGCGGAACTATAAAGATATATAAATCTTTTTAAACCTTATCAATTTTTATCGACGCTTTATTTATAATTATTTTAATATAATAACGTCTTTTATCGATTTATTTAAGAATAGTAAAGAAAATAAAAAAACGAGATTCTTAAAGTAAATCGACGTCGTAGCGACGACGTTTATATAATTTCGTAATTCTTTTGAATTAGCGCGCTTTCTACGTTATTTCGACTTAGATTAAAAATTACGTTTTAAGATTAATATTTTTAATTTTAAACTTGAGATCGTGCTATCGCAATCGAATTAAGACGATTATTAACATTTAATAATATTTTAATCTCGAAAGTTGATTATCGCTAAGTAAAATTATAAGATTTATAATTAAGAGCTACTCCTTATCGTAGCGTTAATAAAATAATAACGTTATTATCTAAAGAATAGTATTTATTATATTAAAATTTAAACAAATTATAATAATCTTAAGAAGTTTATAAAGTAAAAGAAATTAAATTTTAGATAGATTTGATAAGCGCTAAAATTAGCTGTTTATAACTTCGAAATTTTTCATCGAACAAACAAATCGAATTTTATCGATACTTCATCGCGTCGTTTTAATTATAAGAAAGTATTATCATTAAATATCAAATTGCTATTAATTTTATAAAATAAACTTACGCTTTAAATTAACGATAAACTATCGAAATAAAGTAAAAAGATAATCGTAGCGATATCGTTTACTTTTTAAATTATAGATGTTAAAATAATTATTTTAAGAAAGAAGATTTAGAACGAACTCGAAATTATTTATAATAAGTTATAACGATTAATAAAGTTATTAATAAGAGAATTATAAGCTTATAATAATTAAATTAATTTTTTAAGATTAATATAAATTCGTCCCCTAAGCGTCTTCGAACACGTAGTAAAATATAAACTTAAGATTTCAAAAGATTATTAAAGTTTAATAACGATCTTTATATTTTAAAGAATAAGATCTTAAGAAAAAAGCTTATTAAAAGATATTATAATAATTTTTTAATAGATTATTTCGACGCTATAAAAACGTATAAGTTATTTATTTAAAAATATTATTAAAATAATAATTTAAAGTAAGTTATCGAGTATTATAGACCGTATAATATATGTTAACGTATTAAGATATCGCGATATCAACTTTATGACGAGCTAAAGTTTTTATCGATTTCAATAAAATCTTGAAAGAAAATTTCTATAAACTTTATTATCGATTTATTATCGAATAAATATAAGAATATAATTAATACCCTATTCAGACGGGAGGTTTCGTCGATGATATTCACCTGCTGGCATACAGCGGGAGCACAGAAGACAACTGTAGAGTGCTACACAAGGCTCACGACATCTGCCTCGAGTGGGCCAAGACACACGGCGCAACGTTCGCCCCTAAGAAATACGAGCTGGTACACCTAACAAGGAGCCCAAAGAGGTTCAATATGGAAGCATCCTTGGACTTCAACGAAGTCAAGATAGACCCTAGCCCAAGCATCAGGGTACTGGGCTTGCACGTGGATACTAAACTTCGGTGGGGACCACACATCGCTCAGCTAACGGCCCGAGCCGTAGGACAGAAACGGGCCCTAGAATGCCTAGCAGGCTCGACGTGGGGAGCGACATTCGCCAAGTGCCGCACGGTGTATAGTATGGTAATACGCCCGATGTTAACGTNAACAGCTTCGAGTTGGCCAGCGAACAACTCCAACGGTCAAGACTACCCCTCGGGGTAGAGGAGACCATTAAGCCCAAAAAGGGCGCACGAAGAAGCGATCGTACCCGCCTCTAGAGGCGGGGGCGATCAGAGATACAAAAGTCAGAGAATAGAAGAGTCGGCGCAAAGAAGTAGAGAGATGTGCGGTGGTGTAATAGGGCTCCTAAGGAGCACAGCAGAAGGGAGAGCGTACTGTTTAGTTGAAGTTTTTGTCCAGAGGTTCGCCCTCAGGTTTCTTCAACGCCCAGCCGTAAAGCTGGTTCAGCGTTAATGTTACCCTCATTAGCTTACATCAAGTAGCTAGCATAGGCGTATAAAACAATCAATCAATCAAATATAATTAATAATATTATATTTGTGATAGTAAATCAATTTATTAAAATAATAAGATATATATTTATATTAGTTATAATCGATATCGCGCAGCTAACGAAAGTTTTTTATTTCGAAATAGTATATCGTTATAATATATCTAACGATATTGTTAGCGATAGAGACTTTATATTTATTAATATCTTTTAATTAGTCGTCTGCTTCTATTCAAAAATTCGACGACGTTTAAATATTACTTTTTATTCGTAAATAAACGAATAAACGAAGCGTTAAAATTAAGTATTAAAATACTTTTTGCGTGTGTTTGCAAATAATAAGCAAATAAATTAAATTAAATTCTTATCGATAATAGAGTTTATATATATAAATAGCTAATATTTCGTTATCGAAACGACGTTTTTTTTATATATATATAAATATTATTTCGAAATTCGTTGAAAAATCGAGAACGATTTCTTAGAGAGTGAAATAATTATAAGCATTTAGAGATAAGATTATTAATCGTTTACGAAGCGTTATCGATATTTAAATTAAGTAATATAATAAATATTATAAATCTTAGATTTATAAGATAAAAGAATTAATTATATTAGCGACTAAGAATTTTAAGTAGAAACGCTTAAGTAAAAAAATAATTTATAAATTTATAAAACTCTTTAAAATTACGAATAAGATTGAAACGTAGATATATCGTCTATTGCTATTCGAATTTTATCGTATTTATAATATTTTTTATATATTATTATTAAAATCTTATTATCTACGCGAGTGCGATAAAATATTAAATATTTTTATATAAATTTTCGAGTTAATCGACGATAATAAATTTTAAAAGATTGAAGAAATTATCGATAAGATTCGAATAAAAAAAGACGTTTAATATAAAATTAAATAAATCGGCTAAGATAAAGAATATAATTAATAGTTATTAGATAAAGAGCTTAGTAATATACGCGATTTGATTTAAATCTATAATTCGTAAACGAATAATCGACGAAAGTAATTTAAAAGCGTTAAGTTTTAAATTATCGAAGAGTTTAAAGAATTACGTTAAAAATCGTCGACGAATAAGCAAAGATATTAAAATAGATTATGAAGATCAATTAAATTAATAAATTATTTGAAAAATATTTATATTTTAATCGCGCGTTTAATTACTTACTACGATAAAACTTAAATAAAAATTAATATTATTATATAACTATTTAAAAAGTGTGACGTTTAGATAAAGATTTATCGTATTAAAGTTCGTGCTATTAATTTAAATATAATTATATTTAAAATAATTATAAAATTATCTAGTAGTTAATATATTCGCGCTATTATTAAAAGAAGATCGTTATTTAAAAATTCTTTATTATAATTTACGATAAGTCGATCGATTTCGTAAAGTCGAATATCGAAGTATTCGACGATATATGGTCGTCGTTCTTTTTATTATTAGAATTATTTAAACTTTTTTAGAGAGACTCGATAGTTTAAGCGAGCTTACGCTCGTATTAATAAAAACTCTCGAACTTCTTTTATTAAAGTTTATTAATTTATTTTAACTTCTTTACGCGCTGCTTTATCGTCGTAAATTTAATTTATAAATTAATAATCACGATAATCGTCGTCATAGCGATAGTTATCGTTTTACTTTAAATCTTACATTATTAAATAATCTTTTTATCGATATTTAGTCGATATTTTTAAACTTTATAAGATTATTCGACGTGAATTCGCTTATATATTAACTTTTTTATCTTATTATATAGATAAGATAAAATTTTATAATAGCGAGAAATTTCGCGATAATTCTTCTTATAGAGACGATAGAAGAGATTTTTATCTTTAATATAATCGTCGTTATTAATGTAAAAGTAGATACGATATAATAAATGAAATATTAAGAATTCATTAGTTATCGAAACGATAAGAAATAAAAACTTGAAAAATCGTTATCGATACGATAACGAAATAATAATTGATAGATAAGTAATTATAAATAAGTAAATAATATCGACGCGAGAAAGATAAATGTAGAATAATAATAAAGTATAAATAAAATTTATCGACGCGATGACGAAATAATAATTAATAAATAACAGAGCAATGAAAGTAATAAAGCAGATAATAATAAAATTAATAATGCTTAGTCGTGTCTAAGAGGCGACTATAAACTTACTTATTTTTATTCTTATTCTTATTATTATTATTATTATTAAAGAAGGCATAGAAGGAGACAATCACGGAAACAATAGCGGCAGACTGAAAGAGAACGGAAGTGACAGTGGTTTGTGGCAACAACTTGACAGTCAAAGACTAAGAGTTGACAACAATGATAACACGAGAGGATAAGTTGAAGTTTTTGTCCGAAAGGTTTCTTCAGCGCTACAAATATTCGAGGAACTCCCTGATTAGTAAAGTAGTTTACTAGATAGGCGTATTAAGCAATCAATCAATCAATTATTATTATTATTATTATTATTATTATTATTATTATTGTAATTATAATTGTAATAATACTCTAATGTAATTAATAGACGCGTTTATATTATAGCGAAGTTATATTAATATTTATAAAGTAAGAGAGTAAGAGAGTGTGTGTGTGTGCGATAGAAATTATAATATAATTAACATAATATTAAAATAGCGTTATAAGACGAAAATTAAGTACGTATAAAAGAGATTAAAGAAGTTATAAAGAAGAGAAAGTTGAGAAAAAAGAAAAATTCTTTTAATAATAAATACGTCGTCTCGTATAATCGCGTTTCGCGTCGACGAGATGTCGTTATTTAAATTTGTTATTTATCTTTATTAAAAAGAGATTTATTCTAATTTATTTACAATAAAGAAAATTATAACTTTATATTAATTTTACGTCTACTCGAGAATTTATAGCTATACTGTTATTATATTTTATCTTCTCGATATTTTTACTTATATTAATAAATAAAGATCGCGATGTTTACGCGACGTTTATAAAAAGAAATTATTTCTATTATAGCAAAGAGCGAAATAATTTAATTTAGATATATTAGTCGTTAGTTACGAGATTAATATTATATTATTATTATTCTATAAGAAACTCTATTATAAAGACTTTAATAAAGTGTGAATAAATAGATATTATTATATCGTCGTAATAACGTAATAAGCGTGAATGTTATTTTTTGATAAATTTTCGTCACAGAAGCGTTAGCGTTCTAAATAACTCTTTTTTTTTTATCAAAATTTGAGATTTTTTAATAAGCGTTTTAATAACTCTTTTTCTTTTTTCTTTAGAAGTTTTAAAAAGTTTAATAAATATTACTTTTTTAGACGTTTGAAGATTAGAATTTAAAAGAAAAAACACTTATTAGATTATAGTATATTAGTCGTCTATTAATCGACTATGCTTGATATTATTATTAGATATCGAAGTATCGTTATTTTAACGACTCTTTTTAATATCGTTATTCTTTTAAATCTTGCGAAAGATCGAAGATCGCGAAAGTAACGTATCTATTTTAAAGAACTTGACGAGTATACGTATATCGAGTCTATTCTCAGATTTTAGATCTTTTTAGAAATTAATTTTACAATTAAGTCTATTGTATCTATAATGATACTACGTCTTTTATATAGTCTATAGTCGTCAGCTTATCGTTAGCGATCTACGTTCTAACAGTGAGCTGTTGTTATAAAGAGTATAGTGTTATTATCTTATTAAAATAGATATAATACTTCGTTCTATATTATTATGACTGCAAATGTTTTTTAATTCTTTTTTTTATTCGAAAGCGCTTTAAGTACTATAAGTTCGT
The DNA here is from genome assembly GCA_003184365.1 of Evernia prunastri. NCBI lineage: Eukaryota > Fungi > Ascomycota > Lecanoromycetes > Lecanorales > Parmeliaceae > Evernia > Evernia prunastri. The sequence continues at coordinate 103,842 of NKYR01000112.1, forward strand.
ATATAATTTTAGAGCTATTTTTAACTATATTATATATATCGAAGTTTAAATCGTTTAGATATATTAAAAGAGCTACTCTAATAAAGAAGATATCTAAATAAGTCACGTATTGTTAGAGTTTTGAGAGTTTCTTTATAAGTTGAATTACTATAGACGATATATTAAAAAGAGCTTTTATTCTCTTAAGATCGTCGATTTTAATCTCTTTAAAGACGAATTGTAGATTTAATAGATAATTACTCACGTATAGAGAGTATAATTTGAAGTCTTAATTAGCAACTTTGTTATCGATTCTTATATTATACTTAAAACGACTCTTAAAAAGAATTAATTGCTTATTAATTGAGATCTTCTTTTCGAGATTTATATAACGTTTATAGATTAAAATAAATGAATTAAGAAAGGATCTGATTCTAGCAGTTCAAAATTTGTTATTCTTTTTAATATTTGCTAAAGAATTTGACTCGAAGTCAGAGATATAACAATATCTCTTCGTTTATTCTTAATTCTCGAGAGAAATAGTCTAAATTTGTTAGTAAAAGATCTTGATTTATCAATCTAATAGTCTTATAGCGACAATTTCTGAAGATCTTTTAGTATCGATATGCTTATTTTAATATGTTTCGATTCTTAAATTCTTTGTGAGACTTATTAACAGTAGTATATTTATAAATATTTCGATATAAACTTCTTTCATTAAACATCATCTTCGAGATCTATAAGATTCGTCGTAGCTGTTATCGTTATTTGTTGAAGTTGTTTTTGACTCGATTCTCTTTCTTTGAGCATTTTTGTTGATATTACTTATAAATGTCTTTAGTTGCTTTGAACTAAAGAAGAGATTGAAGTACTTAATTAAGCTCTGGAGAATATCTTTAAGCGCTGATGTAGATGATCTATCTGAATATTCTAGAGATTTGTATGTTTTTAATACTTCGAGTTTTGTTTCAGAGTCTCAGCAAGTGTAGATCTCTTTTTCTAATTCAGAAGCTTTTGAACGTCTTCTGAAACATCGTTATTAGCTTTAGAAGCCTCGGTCTCATTGGTTTTACTCATATCGTTGTCATTTACGGAATAATATTAATCTATGTACATGTAAACAGTCAAATTCGCCTATTTTCGCCTATTTTTGATAGGGCTACTAGTGCCCGAGTTTAGCGCATGTTGCCAAACCACCAGACGAAGGGATAGGGAGGATACGTGTAGGAGGTGCCTGTTAATAGTAAGAAAGCCCACACTTTGCCCTTTTTCCCAATGTTCTATGGCTTGGCAATATCAGCTGCTGCAACTTTACTCTCTCCCTGAACGCTCACATTACAAGTATGGTTAGGATCCTACCTAACATTATAATTACTGGTACGCCTGGCGTGGGAAAGACTAGCCACTGTGAGGTCCTGGCTGCTAACAATGGACTGAAACACCTATCCATCAACCACATCGTCAAATACCGTGGCTGCCATGACGGGTGGGATGAAGAATACAAGAGCTGGATCGTTGACGAGGACAAGGTTCGGCGATTATCTACTCCTGAGATGCTATTATTGACGAACATGCCAGCTGCTAGACTCTTTGGAAGACGAGCTTCCCCACGGAGGCTACATAATTGACTGGCATGTCTGTGACCTCTTTCCCAAAAGTTGGATTGACCTCGTGGTGGTATTGCGGACGGACCCTACGAAGTTGTACGACAGGCTGAGAGCAAGGGATTACTCGGAGCAGAAGCTGCAAGACAATCTGGACTCGGAAATTATGGAGGTACTACTGGAGGAAGCTCGGGAATCGTATGACGAGGAAATCGTGGTGGAGCTTCGGAGCGATGAGGCGGATGACATTGAGGGTAATGTGGCAAGAATTGAGACTTGGCTCAAGAATTGGAAGCAGGATCAAGCCCAGGATGAAGGCTGAGCTCGATGCTGCACGGTGGAGACGTAGCGCATCTATATCGACCTTACTACTGCGTCTGCAGCCATTGCTTAAGCTTTGACAAGGCCATGGCTCGATGAGACAGCTCGTTCTTCTTCGCTTTGTCCATCTCGGCATATGTCTCGCCGTGGTACTCGAAGATCGGATCCCAGCCTGCATCGGTCAGACTAATCCTGCTGGGGTCAGATGCGCCTACTCAGGCTGACATACCAAAGTCAAGAAAACCTCGAGCTGGTACTATTTTTCCCTTTGCACGGTTCAGTGGGTGATTCGAGCCATAGACAATTAGCAGCTCACAGTGACTCGCCCTTCGAAAATGATAGGCTCATGGCCGGGGCCCGAGCAATAAGCAAAGGTGCAGACGGCTTGGGCGCCCTTGTCTGTGTATGCCATGAGGAGATTGTTCAACCCTTCGTGGCCGAGCGCTTTGAGAAACCACTTGCTATGAGAGAAAGCTTCATTCAACCCATCTGCTCATACTGCAAGTGATATTAGATACCTACATATAGGGACCCGGCAACTCCTTCAATGCATTGAAGCAGAGACATGTATCCTCTGTCAAAACCGGTCCGCCTATCTTTTAATCCTTAGCACACTGTAAGGCACGTTGAAACGTAGTCGTAACATCGAAAACCCTACAATTGTGGCAGCCCTCCGACATTTGTCCTTTGATACGTCTTCGATGGTGCCTTGGATTTCTGTCAAGTTTAGGGAATGGCTCTGTAGAGGTACAAGATCGCCAAGGATAGCCTTGACCTCAGCAAGCTTGTTTTTATTGCCAGTAATGAAATTGAGCTGTTCAAGTGGCATTGTGGCCAAAGATAGAGATGACGGACTAATAAATTGCGCTTGGAGAGTTTTTGCACTGCGTCGATGCTTGTAGATGCTCTGTACTACGAGCCTACCGTGTATGCGTTGTACTAGGTACTTCTACAGGCTAAGAGGCGCTATAGCGTCAACCAGATTCCGAAACATCTACTCATGGACTTGCCTTTTCTCCTTGGGCCAAGAATGTCAACGATACAAAGGATCTGGAAACATCAAGTTCCATCCATCCTATGTCCATGTTCACACGGCTTGTAGACTGCGCCATTGTATAAACAGTTGTTGCGTTGCGCATGAAATCGAACCCGTGCCAAAAGATTTCAAGCTCCCTTGCCCTCCTTCCCAATCGAGCCATGACGGCATCAATTTGGAGCGACCTTGTGAACATGAGCAGGACCCTCAATTTCTATATTGGATTTTGAGTCACGATATTGCCTCAAATGGAATCTTCACTAGCTGTCACGGTCGTCACAATGCATAGGCACATAGTAGGTGTAAAACGTGATAACTAAGAACTATCGAGAATCCTGCTGCTAAATACATTGTCCGCCAAGCATGCCTAGGCCTGACTAGCTCCTTCCAGACCAAGCCTGACCAGACCGTAGGCCAGACCATAACACCATCCCCCTCCGAAAAGAGGCTGGTCTCCAGCCGGTGTTGACGCTGGCAAGAGGTGCAAGTAGCTCACCAGGAACACGATAGTCAACCCAGCTGAAACAGGTGACGCCGCAGCGGCATTGGGACGGAAACGTCGGATAATGGGAACCGAGACTTGGTTATTTTCTTCACCAAGGTAGCCCAGGATTTTGAACAGCGGCACCGGAACGGAAGTAGAAACACCGGAATGGAAGTGGAATGCGTCATTCGTAAGGACTCGGGGAAGTAACGAAATCACTCCCTGACAACCACTGAGACAAAGCNTACAATGTCCGCCAAGCATGCCTAGGCCTGACTAGCTCCTTCCAGACCAAGCCTGACCAGACCGTAGGCCAGACCATAACACCACTAGGCATGACTAGCTCCTTCCAGACCAAGCCTGACCAGGGCCAGACCATAACACCATCCCCCTCCGAAAAGAGGCTGGTCTCCAGCCGGTGTTGACGCTGGCAAGAGGTGCAAGTAGCTCACCAGGAACACGATAGTCAACCCAGCTGAAACAGGTGACGCCGCAGCGGCATTGGGACGGAAACGTCGGATAATGGGAACCGAGACTTGGTTATTTTCTTCACCAAGGTAGCCCAGGATTTTGAACAGCGGCACCGGAACGGAAGTAGAAACACCGGAATGGAAGTGGAATGCGTCATTCGTAAGGACTCGGGGAAGTAACGAAATCACTCCCTGACAACCACTGAGACAAAGCGACCGTCGGCACAAAAACTGACCGCCCCCCGTGGGGCGGATGGTCTGACACCAAAGCCCCCAGGCCGGTAGAGTGTTCCAGGTCGTCGCGGGAGGTTTCGACATTACTCAGAAGTGTCACGATCTCTGCCTGTACCGAAGCAGGAGACCCGGTGTTTTTCAAACTGGTCACCAAGTGAGACAAACGGTAGATCGCGTCGTCTTGTTCGGCGCCAAATCGTACTAAAGCTTTAATCCTGGCATTCGCCAGGCTTCGCTCTCTCATCCAGACTTGCTGCTCCTCCTTGAGATTGACGAGTTCGCTGGATAGTTCCTGGATGGACCTGTCATCGTCGCTGACTGTTTCCAACCCGCCGAGTCGGGCCCTCTTATACGGTTTCCGAGATTCCTCAGGTTGCGACGAACTGTCCAAAGTTCGTGAGGTCCTTGGTGCATTCTGGGGCTGAGAGAAATCCGCCAAGCGACCGGTCAGTCTTCCGGGATGTTCGAGCGCGGCACTGGGATTCCCGGGATTCGAAGTTTGGAGTTGCTGAGATGGAGTAGTGTGGTGACGGGCACTTATTATTGCTGGAGGCTGCGCGAGTTTTTCCGAAGATCCGGGATGTTCGAGCGCGGCACCGGGATTCCCGGGATTCGAAGTTTGGGGTTGCTGAATGCTTGCTGGAGGCTGCGCGAGTTTTCCCGAAGGTCCGGGATGGTCGAGAGCGGCACCGGGATTCGAAGTCTGGGGCTGCTGAGATGAAAGTTTGGTTTCGTGCGCGGAAGGTCCGGGATGTTCGAGCTGCTTCTTCGAAAGTTTGGTTTTGCGCGCGGCACCGGGATTCGAAGTTTGTGCACTTATGCTTGCTGGACTGGGTACATTGACTGGGGTAAAGCTAGCCTTTGGGAAGACAGGGGTCATCGTGCGATTCGGGATTTGATTCGTGGCTTCGGCGGGCAGTTGTCCCAGTACATCCCAGTCCGGTGGGAGGCTGTAGTCCGGGCAGACATCTCCTAGACAGTAGAGTTGTATTGGACGGCCAGTGGTATCCTTAGTCTGACTGGTTGGATGCTGTGTCGCCAACATTTGTTTCCATTCTTTCCCGGTTTTGATCGCTTTAAGTCCCATACGTTCTCCACAGTCTCCGTGTAGCTGCAAGCCCATCCAGACGATAAACCTCAGCTGGCCTGAGTTATCGGTTGTGACGGCCGCCGCTCCATGAGAAACGAAGCTTCTCGCTAGGTTGCCTTCTTTGTTGAAGTCAAGCTTCCAATTCTCCCCCCGGTTGTCTATCTTTAACATCATCGCCCAATACTTCCAGAAATCGGGCAATACCGTAAAAGGCGCGCAGAACTGAAGAAAATCCGCTCGAGTCAATTGGGCGGTGACGTTTAGCCTAGATTTGTCCGGGAATCTATTGATCAAAGGCCATTCTACCTTAGCCGTGTACTTGACCCGGGCTTGACTGTGTTCGCTCTTGAACGGTTCGCCGGCATTTGAGTCCTCGTAGACTTTCCTCACTAGGTAATCGAACGGAGCTCGATGATCCAGTGAGACGTCTTCTAACGTCACCGCAGAGATTTGGATCCGGGTACCCCTAGGGGTAACCGTAAGCTCTGGAGGTGGAGCCTGGAATGCCGTCGATGCCATTTCCGACATGGGTGATATTGGCGGTGGCGAGGGCGTCCGAAAGCCTGATGGACGTCCACCGAGCGGAAGTCTGAATCGACGTGCAGGTGCGTAGCTTGGAGGAGATGGTTGTTCACTTTCCTCTGAGCTTGTTATGGTGAGCCCGCTTTCCGAGCTTTCGTCCTCGCTCGCCTCGGTCATTCGTAAACGTTGCCTCACTAAAAGTTCGCGTTATCTGATGATGTCTTCGATATTCCAATCTTGACCGGCTTTCTCCCTGAGAATATCATCGATATCCCAAATGTCGGCACGACTGGTCATAACCGATACTAGCACGGAATGATGAGCTGAAGCCAGAGGCGATAGGCCAACGCCATGAATGATGAAATGATGTGGTGATTTGAGAGGGTTGTGAGGTTGAGTCAAAAGGTTGTGAGGTTGAGTTTTATACTTTTCACTAGCGCGTATTATCAAAATATTCACTCTGCAAACCTCACTTGGATTAGTGGGTTCGCTGCCGCTCCCTTTACTGCCCAGCTTGGCGATGTCTTCTACTTTCGAGACTTTTCGAACTTTTCCACCAAACGAGGCACGTCTTCTCGGAAAGTCGTTGCTGGCTCCCAGGTGGTTTCCTCATATCCCTTCCATTTGACCCGGTATCCATTGACCTTTCCTCGTTTTTCCCGGCGCATTATCTTTTCCACGACGTACTCCTCTCGGCCTTGAAATATTATCGGCGGCGGCAGAGGAATCTCACGGTTGAAAGGGTCGCCCTTGGCTTGTTCCAGGTGAATCACTGAAATCACCGGGTGAGACTTGCCCATACTCGGAGGAAGCTCCAGCTTATAGGCCAAGTTGGAGATTTTCTGAGAGATTTTGTACGGACCGACCTTCTTGGTGGAGAGTGCTGAGCTTCTCGGTATGTGATACCCGGCGTCTCCCGTCTTCGCAAGCTTTAGGTAAACGCTGCCCGTCAAGTCTGGGATCCTATGCTTGGAGTCATAGCGGATAGCCATCTTCGTCTGAGCGAGCTTTATTGCATTAAAGGTGTCATTCCTGATCAGTTCCCGAGACTTTACAAAGTCTTCTGATGCCGGGTCAGTTCCCGGGGCAGTTCCCGCTAGAATTTCCCTTGGTTTGACTCCATATAGGACTTCAAATGCGGTGATAGAGGTGGAAGCATTCTCCGCTGTATTGAGAGCGTATTCAATTTCTGCCAGCAGGGTGTCCCAGTTCTCTTCGTACTTGCCGACTAGTAAACAGCGTAACGCGGTCTCCACTGTCTGATTGGTACGCTCAGCTTGTCCGTCTGCAGAAGGATGATAAGCTGTGGTCATTCCCAAGGTCACCCCGCATTTTGCAAACAGTGTCTTCCAGAAAGCGCTTGTAAATTTCGGGTCCCTATCCGAGATCAGACGGGAGGGGATCCCCCAAAACCTGTAGATGCAATCGAAATATCGTTCGGCCCAAACTTCTGCGGAGTCCTTCTCGTTCCCGGGTATCAGACGCACGAACTTGGAGAACTTATCGGTTACTGTCAAAAGGCAGTTGTGGCCATTTGCGGTCATTGGTAGTCCGACTATAAAATCCATGGCCAGTTCCTCCAATGGTTGCTGGGCTCTCCCCACCGGTTGAAGTTGCCCGTAGGGTAGCTGTCGAGAAGGTTTGGACAATTGGCAAGCCGGGCATGTTTCGATGTATTCCTGGATCACCTTCCGCATTTTTGGGAAGTAGACGGAGTTCCGTAAGCGATCGTAGGTTCTGTGGATTCCGCCATGGGCATGTCGGTCATGACCGTATTCTAGGATTTGGCGCGTCAGCTTTTCGGGGATACAGAGGCGACCGGGACCAGAGCCATCAAGCATGTAGAGTAGCTGGGAGTCAATGTCCAGTCGGTACGACTGGTAAACCGTCTGGGGGCCGGTTTCGGAGTCCGCAGTGTCCTTTACCTGCTTCTGGATTTGCTCGTAAATCCGTCCGAAGTGAGGATCTTTTGGCAAAGCATCAGAGATCGTCTTCAGAAATTCGTTCTCGGCGTGCACTACCACTACTGGGAAGGCATTGACCGTCGTTGATTTTTCTGTTGGGAGCCGGGAAAGCCCGTCTGCATTGCCGTGGGACTTCCCAGCGCGATGGACTATTGTCATTCTTGTCAGGAAAGTGGACAGATATAACGCCCACTCGTTGAGTCTGGCTGAGCGGCGTCCGTTTGTCTTATTCTGGAGAGCCGATTTCAATGCTGTATGATCGGTTATAACAGTGAAATTCCCGTCATCGAAAAATTGGGGAAGCTTAGTCAGAGCCCATACTAAAGCACCGGCTTCTAGTTCTGTTGCCCAATACCTTGTTTCGGCATCACTGAGATCGCGAGACAGAAATAGAATAGGTCGCTCGACCCCGTCGGCTCCCAGTTGATGTAAGGCCGCACCGTATCCTTTCTCTTTACTTCCGTCGGTATAGAGAATAAACGGACGATTAAAATCCGGGAACGCCAATGTCGGCGCATTGCACAATTTAGTTTTCAGCATCTCCCAGGCTTCATAACATTCAGGTCCGGGCTGAAGCTCAATGGACGATGGAATAGGCTTGTCCGAAGACTGTGCAGGCTTGACGGAGTCCGGGTTGGTGTCAGATGAAAGCCGCTTCCTCTCCGCGTGATTTCGTCGTGGCCGTCCCTTATTGGGACTTCCCTTAAACCCTTCGGTTTTAAGTTTAATGAGAGGTCTGGCGATAGCTGCGTAGTTCTGGACAAATTTGCGATAGTATCCGAAGAAACCCAGACCAGTTTCCAGCTCTCTGAGGTTCCTTGGAAAAGACATTCGCCGGACAGCGTCCACCTTCTCTTCCATGGTGCTTAACCCTAACCTAGAGACGTGATGACCAAGAGCCGTGATGCTGGGATATGCGAAATGGCACTTCGAGAGAGACAGCGTCACCCCGCTCTTCTCCAGTAGATCCAGGACTTGATCCAGATGTTTGACGTGATCATCCAAGGTCGAGGAGAAAATGATCACATCATCGATGTAGACTAGTACAAATTGCCAGAGGTAGGGGGCGAGGAGTCTTTCCATTCGGTGTTGGAAAAACCCAGGCGTATTCGCCAGACCCATGGTCGAGACCTTTAGCCATTCTTGGCCTCGGTGAGGACTGACGAATGTGGTTTTCCACCAGTCAGACGGCCGGGTTGATTGCTGGAAAAATCCTTTAGTGAGATCAACCGATGAAAATACCATCGAGCCCCCGAGAGCTCCCAGAATGGTATCTTGCTTCGGGAGTGGGTACGCATCAGGGTAGAGTTTGGTGTTAACCTTTTGCAAATCTACCACTACCCTAGGTTTGCCGTTTTTCCATACCACAAAAGCCGGGGAGGAGGCCGCTGACGGCACTCCCAGTGGGACTTTCTCGACGCATCCTTGTTCCACCAAGGGGTCGAGAATAGAATCCATAGCTTTTCGGTCTCTTTGAGATAAGTTGAAAGGGTTTTGTTTTAATCCGGAAAGGTCTGATTCATCTTTGAAAGGAATGGGCATTTCAATTCCATCATTGAAACGACCAAGACCCGGCCGGAATAGAGTTTGATGTTTCTCCAGAACCTTTTCGATCCTTTCTCGATATTCAGGACCCCAGTGTTCTGAGATGTCTGCCTCTGGTACTGCGACGTCTTCGGGATAATCCACAATATATGGCTCAGGCTCCGTCTGGAATTTACCAGTGAAGACATCGGCAAAACAGAAATCAACCTCTGTGGGTTTCGCGGAATCCTGTAGAACTGACAAAGAACCCAGCAATTGGCCTTTGTAAACTTTGCACGGGCATTCCCCGAAATTTGCAATTGGAATTGCACCAGGATGGTCGTTAAGTACTGCCTGCACTCCCGATGTAAAAACTCCTAGCTGGAGATCCACCTTTGGGACAGGCTCGAAAAGATAGGAGTGTCCAGTTGCCAGGGGTCGATGTTTGATCGAAACATTCTGTCCAGCGCCGGGCTGAAGAACTGTGGCTTCGGTGGCGTAGACATTGGTTTTTTTTCTTCGAGGTGTCTGGAGAATCTTGGTCTTTATTGGTAACACTGGTATGGGTAGTTCCTCAATGTATGTATTGATCTTGGGGACTTTTGATCTGGTCACGCGGATTGGTACTTCCGCTTTGCCGCCAATGTTGGCCACATCTGGGGAACCCCAGCGGATATCAATGTTGTTGGGTTTTAAAATATCGGTGCCGATTATCATTCCACAGGGCAAGTTTGGGACAATATGGAATTCTCCCGAGACAATCTCTTCTTCCCCCGTGACAGTCAGCATCCTCACATCCGCCTTGACACAGTCGTATGAGAATAGAGTCCCGGTACCAATTCCTCCACAACGTAGTCTTTTTCCATTGGGCATTGGGTATGGGCGATGTTGGTCGAAAAAACTCAGACGACAAATATCTTCTACCAAAGATACTGGAGATCCAGTATCTAGACACAATTCCTGAGTCCTCCCATCCTCTGAAAAGTGAGTACACATAACCCCAGAAAAATCCTCAAAAGCCATCCCAGGGGCTTTTGGGTCCAAAGTTTGAACATTTGAAGCAAAGACATCAGCTTTAGTGATATCAGAATCTAAGGTTGTTTCGATAGCGAGTGCAACAATCGGAGTTGGTTGGACTTGTAAAGATGTTTTTGTGGATATGTTGAAGCAATTAAGAGATGCTGATGAGTTCAAGGAGTCCGCAACAGGTATAGATGTGTCGATAATTGATGTTGCGGTGGAGTTGCTCCTTGGTGGACCTCGACCACCCGTCAGAGGTCCTGGGATTCTTCCCCCTGGAGCTCTTCTTCGGCCAAAGCCTCCAGTGCGGCGTACGTTTCCCAGTCGTAGGCGTCCAGGTCTTCGTTCTCATCGGCGTCTTCCTCCTCTTCTTCTGGGTCCACCTTCATCACCTTTCGGCTTTGGTCCGTGCAGTCGTTATCCCAGTGATCTCCGTTGCAGTGACGGCAGGGACGAGGGGGTGACTTCTTCGGTTTTTGTTCGTTGCCTTTGGTATTTGAGGTCTCCAAGGCCCGCTTGAGTTCTTGGGGTCGCCTGGGTCTGACTTCAACCGGGACAACCTTGGGCTCGGTATTCTGAACCAGGCCTTTGGCTGCAAGGTTCCCAAGCAATCTTTGGACTCTGGCCGGATTTGGAGTGGACAAGTTGGGACCGGGCTTTGTCCGGGACTTGTTCAGATCATGGACGCGTTTTGCGGCGGCTTCGTTGTTGCGAACTCGCCGATTGAAATTCTCGATGGTATCCCCTTCCTCACGCATGGGGGTGGCGAGTGCCAGATTTGCGTCGAGGCCTTGCCAGAGGTACCGGACAATCATATCCTCGTCGACAACCCCGGCATCGTGAAGATGATTGGTCTTTCTGGTTAGATATTGGCTAATGGTGAGGGTAGCGTCATCGAATCGGAATTTCATATTTTCGGCTTTCTTTAGAGATTCAAAGCGATTTGGCCGGTATTCCCTAAGAAGTTCATCTTCCCATATGGCGAGACTGCCATTCATCTCCTGGCGTACTCGGGCGGACAATCCATTATGCCACTCCAGAGCATCTCCCTCTAGACACATCGGTAGCACTCTCAGAACTGGATCGTTGCCCTCCAATTCCGCAATGTGCTGAAAACGGCGGATGAAGAAAGCTGCAGATTGCTTGTTGGGGTCAAACATCATAACGTCTGCTGGTCGAAGGACTCGAGGTTTTCGTTCCCCCGGGGCGTGACCGGCAGAATCTGGGTAGTCGTAATCCCGAGGCTGACGATTAGGCTGATAGCGTTCATGAAAATGCTCATTCTGCGAAGCTGGTTGATAGCGTTCTCGACGGAAACGCTCATTCGGTGGCGGCACTCGGTCATGTCCTCGATTGTAGTGATGCCCAGAAAGTGATTCTAATCGACGATTTTCCCTAAGAACAAACTCAGGACCAGCACTTGCTCGATGACGAAGCTCGGCATCTTGCCGGGCAACTCTGGACCGAAGATAGGCTAATTCATCTTCCGCTTCGGGGCGGCGAGGCTCTGGTTCATGAAATCTTTGGTGATTGCCTGGGGGCTCTGGTCTTGCATCTTGACGGGGCAAGGCCGGTATCCGGCCAGCTCGTCGTGGTGGGGTGGTAGTTAATGGGTCGACGGAGCTTAGAGGTCTGTTCATGTTTTTGGCCAACCCCTCCTCCACTTCTCGGTCATACGGGTCGTAGTCAGGTCGGTCGGGATGAAGGAAGTCGGAGAGGTTTCTTTCTCGACGAGATCTCTCAGATCTTCGAGGTTGTTGAACGGGTAGAGGAGGCCTTGATGGATTGGGAATCTCCGGAGCCGGTGAGGGTTGACGACTGGAGAATTCCTCAATGAGGTCCGGTGATAAATCGAGTGCTCCGGGCTCTCCTGGGCCATCTCTCAGTCTGGAGATCCAAAATTGAAAATTCTCCTGATTTAGTATAAACTGGGGCGAGTCAGACGAGAGGAGGTGTTCCTCGACTTCCCCCTGATACTGTCTTCGCTTCGCGTCTGACAATAAACGATATACCGCCTGAGCTGCTCCTATGTCGGTGTTATTTATCGACGCCCGAAGAAACGGCAGATCGTATCCCGGATCGTTTTTTGCCAGCTTCCCGATAACTATTAGGACGGCAATGCAATCTCTTTGATAGCTGGTTTTCGAATACTGAGGGTTTCCAGCATTTCTTCGAATTCCCGTAATTTCCTCCACTCGCCCGGCAGTGTGGTCTATTGTTCCCAGGCGTGGCATTGGGCGTTTCTCAGCTGCCCTGGCAGATTCGGCGGGTTGATTAGGACGGTTTTTGGGATTGAGGGGATCGTTCCTTCCTGTCTCCGTCATGATGATCGACTTTATAGGAGTATCCTCAGGCGTAGCTCCAGTAGACGGTGGTGCTCTTAGGAGATTCTGGAGTGTCTCGGTGCCTTGTTCGAAAGTTCGTAGAGATAGCTGAAGACTTTCCGGGTTCGTCTCCCAGGATAGAGGCCAGCTAGCACCGTGACGATCCGAAAGAGGTCGGGGAGGTCTCAGTGCCTTCGTGACCAGTCGTTTGATGGCTTGTTGATTAACCGAGTCGATTAGTCCGTGCTGAGAGGCTTTGGAGGTGAGGAAATCGTGGAGTTGAAAGGATAGTTCCAAGATTTCTCGGCTAGCCTGGTGACTCGAAGCCAGCGTGACTAAGTCAGATGTGGATTGCTTGGAATCGATTGGGATGATGTGATATTGGTGTAGCGGAAGCGTCGTTAGTGGTTTGGGAGTATTGGCGGAAGCGTCTGGTGCACTCCGAACTCCCCTGTATGCAGGGTCTAGATGGCAGCTAGTGTGCCTCGGGGACTCCTGGGATTCAAGAAAACAGCTTGGTGTATCTTCTTGATATCGCGGTGTTGCTACCAGTTGTCACGGTCGTCACAATGCATAGGCACATAGTAGGTGTAAAACGTGATAACTAAGAACTATCGAGAATCCTGCTGCTAAATACATTGTCCGCCAAGCATGCCTAGGCCTGACTAGCTCCTTCCAGACCAAGCCTGACCAGACCGTAGGCCAGACCATAACACAATCAATCAATCAATCAATCACTATCTTTTTTAATATTATAACTTTATTAATCTATCTAACGCGATCGAGATGCGATTTTATCGCGTCTTTATTATTATTAAAATCTAAGACTCGCGATTAGGACGCGACTATATCGCGTTTTTATTATTATTATTAAAATCTAAAACGAAAATGTTACGGACGTACCCTAGGTGTCAGGCACATAGGGAGTGTTTATGGCTATGTGTCTAGCACATAGAGTGTTTATTGGTTATTGACACATTCCCATTGACACATAGGCTAGCGGGGATTCTTCCTAGTATTTAAGCGCTCTTCTTCTGTACATATTTCCTCCTTATCTAGTTGTCTTATTCAATTTACCCCCATTAGACTTGACTCTGGGCACGGTTCTGACAGAAAAAACATATTTTATTGAAAATTTAATTCGAAAGCGATATAATCGAAAGATTTTAAAAGTAAAAGATTTCGATAAAAGAAAATAACTTTACGAAAATCTTCACACTTTATAAAAAAGATAAATATATATAAATTAAAATATTATTAATCTGGTTTTTTATAATAAGCGATTCTAAATTTAGAAGCGAAGTGACGAATGATATATCGAATCTTTATTCGAATATAGTTGATAAATAATTATTTAAAAATTAAAAGAATAATAAAGACGAAAATAATATATTGTTAAATAATAATATATTAATCGATAAGCTATCTAATTTAGAAGTATTAGATAAAAATTCTATATTTAGAGTCGAGTTTAAAAATTTTATTTGATTCGAAAAACGTCGATTACGTACGCTCTTTATATTATTTAAATTCGATAATTAAATCATTAATATTTTTAATATAAAAGAAAAAATTAAAATTAAAATCGTTAAAAAGGTAAAAAGAGAAACGAAGAAAGCGATAAGAATAAAGACGATAAGAGAGAATAGAAATAAGCTTTTTAAATTCTATCGTTATTATTAAAAAACTTATTAATCGAAGACGTATTTAAATAATGCGAACGTCGAATTTAATAAAATAAATTTATTTTCTTTTTTTAATTTAAAACGTTAAAGAAAAAAAAAAGAAAAAGAGAAAGAATTAACGTATAAATTTCTTTTCGATTAAAACGTAAAAAGAGAATAATAATCGATTTTATTTTGAAGTCGAGCGTGTCGAATAATAAATAATTTATTCTTTTAAAAGCGTCGCGAGAATTATTTAGCGATCTCTTTATAAAAAATACGAGATTTATCTTATTTTCGTCTTAAATTTTATTAATATTTAAATTATCGTTTATTTCGAATAATATCGAGCTTATTATATAATTACGTCTTTTTTTTATTTTTCGTTTTAATCTTTTTAATAATATATAGAAAAAGATATTAAAATAAAAGAACGAAAAAAAGATTATCTTTATTCGAAGATAAGAAAAAGACGAATCGAAATTCGCGAAAAATTTTAAATATTCGAACGAAAGATAATTATATTTATTAATATCGATAATATTAAGAGATAATTATATTTATTAATATCGATAATATTAAGAGACGATAGCGTTTCAGCTACGTGTTAAGTTATCGATAATAATCACGTTCCCGCGAGTGAAATATTCTCGAACTATTTTAATTATAATAAAAAAGATTAATTAATATATTATAATTCGCGAAAGATAGTAAATATAAAAGTTAATAAGATTTTCTTAATTTTTAAAAAAGAGATCTTTATAAGCGAATATTATATATTAAGATTTTCCGTATTTATCGTCTATCGTATAAAGTCGATTTTCTTAAAAAATATAAATAATTCGAGATAACAAGATAAATTGCGATTATTTCATTATTTTAAAAATATAAGTTTTAATTAAAATATCATCAGTATCATCATCATCAGTATATATAAAACAATAAGGTAGGGCTGAGCTAAAAAACCTTGAATTTGTATGTGCAGCCAATGTAAACCTCCATCTGATTACGCTTTTAGGTATCGCGTGCTGAGTCAGCCTGCTAGGCCTCCCGAGCGTAGGAACATCAAATTTTGGGTGTAATATACTTGCAACTTCAATGCCTCTATGCCCTCAGTGCATGATACCTTCAGACTTTCGTAGATTATAGGCCTCAATCTGCGCTTTCCAACGATCCAAGAATCTTCCTATTTGACGCGCTATTGATTGAGTGATGTTTCATTGAAATAACTGCTATTCAAGCAGTGGCTTACTCAGAGTCTTGGCAAGAATATTTTGTTTACCCTACACGCGAATAATTGTTACACCATATTCCTTCACCACTCCGCCATGAACGCATTCGCCTTGGGTACTCCTCGCCCGATTGTTACTAAGCATTTCAGGTATCCTACAACCCTTCCTGCAGTTCCTTGACACTTCCCCTGACGTTTCTAGACGACCGTTGAGCGAATCTTCCTCCGCTGGCAATCGCGGTACACCACCACGCAGTACCACTCCCAATCGCGGCGGCAGACCTCCAACAAAGAAGGCCCGAACAGACTCATTGCCACCGAGTTCACCCCTTACCTCTTCGCAAGGCAGC
>NKYR01000113.1:0-14865 GCA_003184365.1 Evernia prunastri
TTGCTACCTCACAGTTCTAATAGCTCCGTTTGCACGGAGCTGCCCAGCTAGCTATGGCAAGTAATTCGCGAAATGTTTCTATTAACTTGCGAAGTAGGAGCATCCCACCCAACGGTTCTAGAGACGCTTCGGTACACGCAGGCGATGGCGACAGCCACACAGGTGACTCTCGTCAACGCACGCCTGCTTCGCAATCCGGCGACCAAGACGTCACTCGTGGTACCGGTGCGACTTCCAGTAACACGGTCGGTGGAAATGGCGATCGTGGACACTCCGCACCCACCGACCCTACGCCTCCTAGTGACGACCCTCGCTTCGCAGGCTTGACACCAGTCCAACGCTTTCGACTCATGGAGCTTGAGGCTGAGAAGCAAGTCGCTACCGAAAAGCTCAAGTTGACCGAAATGCAGAACACGCGAGGACATCGTCGCGAGCACAGCGACGACCACTATCGCGATGCGAATCGCAAGAAGGCAAGCGTCACCAAGGTGCTCGATACGCAGCACCTCAACAACTACAATGCCGCAGTCATGTTTCTTCGCGACTGCGAGGATTACATCGCCTCGGCACCTCGCAGCGAGATCGCTTGGTGACCGATGCGGAACGCATGGAAGCTTTGCGCGATAGGGTGCTAGAGAAAATCCCTCTGGAAGCAATGAAAGAGGCGACTCAACCTATCACCTATGCTGCGCTGCTTCAGCAATACCAAGGCATAGAGCAAAGGCTGCGAAGAACAAAAGAGTTACCTGCGCTGGATAAGACTCGTCCTGGCGACAAGACAAATACCCAGGGGAACGGAAGTCAATCGCATGCTAAGCCGAGAGGGCCGCATGCTAAAGACCAGCGGAAGAGTTCGTCCTCTTCGGCGTCGCACGGCCAAAAGCCAAGGCGAACTAAACCCGAAGGCGGCGACTCTGATGCTAAGCACAAGAAACCTCTTTCCGAGATCCAGTGCTGGGATTGTCAGCAACATGGGCACTTTAAGGGCTCACCCGAATGTGCGAACTATGTTGCGAGCAATGAAAGTCGCAATCAAGGCTCTGGTAAGGGAAAAGGCAAAGCCTAATGCTCGCCGCTGGAGCATTGGGTTTGCCACCTACCAAGCGGCGACCTCGCTCTCTAGTATTGAGAGGCGAAATCACTACGCCTACGGGCAAGCGTGATGTTACTGCCCTGGTGGATACCGGTGGCGAGGAAATCTTTGTGTCGCAGTCTTTTATCAAAGATGCGCAGATTCCTGATTCCAAGCAAGTGCCAACTATGGTCCACGCCATTGATGGTCATCAGATAACCTCGTATGGGGTTCATGACCTAGCATTCGGTCTCGCAGACAGTCGAGGACGAAAGCAAGAGGGTACCTTGAAGGCGTATGCCGTGGACATGCGAGGATACGACCTTATTCTCGGTTACCCTTGGATCTACGATGTCGATCCTGACATTCATTGGCGCGAGCAGTTCTGGACCTATCGCGATCCTCCCAAGGATGCTGGGAAGCAGGCGGACATCGCAATTGTGGATGTCGAGCAGTTTGCGGCCTTGGCAAATGCCGCAGTGGTATATGGACAGGGTCAGGCGTATGTCGCTGTCCCATATGAGGTTCTTTCCGAAAGTAGCAATATCGGCTACGACGGAGCTGCGCGATGTGGTGCTACTCAATTGGACGAACCTGGCATACCAGAGCAGCTGGAGTGCGTGTCGGAAGTCTTCTCGGAAGAACTGTCTGATAGTCTCAACACGCACGATCAGGTCGAGCACCCAATAGACTTGCTACCTGACAGACTACCTAGGGGTGGTCCAATTTACAATATGTCGCATGATGAGCTCGCAGTGATCAGGGAGTACCTGGCCAGTGCACTTGAGAAGAAGTGGATTCGACCCTCAAGTAGCCCAATTGGCTCGCCTGTGCTTTTCGTCAAGAAAGCAGACGGTTCATTGCGACTTTGTGTTGATTATCGAGGACTCAACGAGGTAACCACCAAGAATAATTACCCGTTGCCGTTGCTCTCAGAGACCTTGGAAAGGTTTGCACATGCTAAGCACTTTACCAAGGTGGATATTCGCAATGCGTATCATCGAATACGGGTGCGAAAGGGAGACGAGTGGAAAACCGCCTTTCGAACTCGCTATGGTCAGTTTGAGTACCAGGTTATGCCTTTCGGCCTCGCAAATGCCCCCGCAACCTTTCAGTCTTATGTGAACAAAGCACTCAAGCCATATATCGACGTCTTCTGCGTGGTATACTTGGATGACGTGCTAATCTACTCTGAGACTGAAGACTTGCATTGGGAGCATGTGCGTAAGGTGCTTCGCGCGCTACTGGAGCATCGTCTCTATGCGAAGTTATCGAAATGTGCATTTAACCGCAGCGAAGTTACCTTTTTGGGGTTCGTAGTGAACCAGCGTGGCATTCAAATGGAACAGTCACGCATTGATGCTATCACTGAGTGGCCAGAACCAGAATCTGCAAAGGACATACTGGTTTTTCTGGGGTTCGCAGGGTTTTATCGGCGATTCGTGAAAGGGTTTTCACAGATAGCTGCGCCCTTGACCGACCTCACACGAGGGGCAAAGAAGGGTCAAGTCAGACCGCCCTTCGTGTTTGGTCAGGAAGCACGCGAGGCTTTCGAAACACTCAAGCGATTCTTTACCACCGCACCTATCCTAGAACATTACGATTGGGAGAAAGCACTAAGAATGGAAACTGACGCTTCCGATGCTGGTGCGGGTGGCGTGCTTAGCCAGCTAAGCACGGATGGACAGTGGCATCCCATTGCGTTCTACAGCTACAAGTTCAAAGGACCTGAGACGCGCTGGGATACACACGACAAGGAGCTCTATGCGATCGTGCTAGGCTTTAAGAATTGGAGGCACTACCTGCAGGGTAGCAAGCACCACATTCGTGTGATATCAGATCACAACAACTTGCGTTATTTTATGACGACAAAGGAGCTCACTGCGAAGCAGATTCGCTGGGCTGAGAAGTTAGCTGCGTTTGACTTTACCATTGAGTACCGCAAGGGAAAACTCAACCCTGCGGATGCGCCGTCAAGAAGGCCTGACATTATCAAACCGGACGGTAGCGAGGATAACAATGATGGTTTCCTTCCTACCTTGCGAAACAAACTTCGCAATCAGGAGTATCAGCCTGATTTGCAGGAACGCAATGGCGTTCCTGCTACAGTCAAACTTGCAGCATTGACGGAGCAACTGGACGGCATTGCCGTCGCAGATACCCAAGTCATGGACTTGGATGAGAAAGTGCTCGATAGACAGACACGCATTCTAGATGCTGCGATGTCGTCCCGACTTCTGGTTCACCAGGTTTTGGAGTCGGAGAGGTCCTACTTAGAGCTGCGAGAACCTATGGTAGCATGGTTACTCAAATTGCAACGCAAGGACGCTTTCGTTGTGAACGAAGAGTGGCGCCAGAAGTTCGCAGCTAAGCAGGATGAGCTTTCGAAATGGGGAGTCGGCGAGGATGGACTGCTACGTCGTGGCCTTGCAGTTTATGTTCCAAGCGACCCTGCTACGAAGGAAGAAATCCTTCGCATGAATCATGATGATCCCAGTGCTGGGCATTTTGCGCGCAAGCGCACTGAAGAAGGCATCAGGTCCAAGTACTTCTGGCCGGGCATGCTAAATGACATAACCGAGTATGTTCGCACTTGCCCAGATTGTCAGCGAGTGCGAGTTCATCACCATAAGCCTTATGGCGAATTGTCGCCAATACCACCAGGTGGCGTGAATCCATTTCACACG
This sequence comes from Evernia prunastri, assembly GCA_003184365.1. Lineage (NCBI taxonomy): Eukaryota > Fungi > Ascomycota > Lecanoromycetes > Lecanorales > Parmeliaceae > Evernia > Evernia prunastri. The sequence goes on from NKYR01000113.1 coordinate 3,760, forward strand.
GTGACTATGGACTTCATTACAGATATGCCACCTGCGAGGGATCCTTACACTGGCAAGACGTGCGACTCTATCTTGGTTCTAGTGGACAAGTTGACAAAACACGCAACGTACATCGCCACCAGAAAGGATTTGAAAGCAGACGGACTTGCGGACATAATGTGGCGGGAGTTCGTATCATTGCGAGGAATGATGCGCAATCTGATATCAGATCGCGGCTCTCTGTTTACAACCAAGTTCTGGACAACGCTATGCTGGCACTTAGGTGCGAAGCGAAAACTTAGCACTGCGTTTCACCCTCAGACGGATGGTCAGACTGAGAGGCAAAATCAAGTTCTCGAACATTACTTGCGAGTGTACTGCAACTACAAGCAAGATAACTGGCCCGAGCTTTTGCCCATGGCTGCGTTCGCATATAACAATAGCGTGCACGCAGCCACTGAAAGAACTCCACATGAGATGCTCATGGGATATACTGCGGACCTGGGAAGCGCTCCTGAGGACAGGATCCTAAGGGGAGAAGCACCGCTTGCGACAGAGCGAGCAGAATGGTTGCGAGAAACCAGATCGCGGCTGAAAGGTCTTTGGGAGCGAGCTGCGAAGCAACAAGCGAAGTACTACAATAGCAATCATAAGCCTATCGTCTTTCAAGAAGGAGACAAGGTACTATTGCGAAGCTTGAACATACGCACTCTGCGACCAAAGAAGAAACTTGATCACAGACAGCTTGGACCCTTTAGGGTGCTTGAGAAAATAGGCTCTCAGGCTTATAAGCTGGACCTTCCTGATAGGTATGGAGCGATTCATCCTGTGTTTCATGTGTCGCTGCTAGAACCGTGGCACTCGCGAGGCGATGATCCGGAACCGCAAGCAGTCCTGATTGACGACGAAGAGGAGTGGGAGGTCGAGAAGGTGCTTGATAAAAGAGTTCGCAGAGGCGAGACTGAGTATCTAATCGGCTGGAAAGACTCCCCACCCTACGAAGCTTCGTGGGAACCGATGGAGCACCTCGAAAATGCTAAAGACGCAATCAGGGACTTCGAGCGAGCAAGGGAGTCATACAAGCCAACACTCAAAGCGAAGCAGAAAGCGCAAGTATCGCAGGGTGTCAAGAAGCGAGGCAGGCCACGAAAGCAGTAGTGGAAACAAGAGGCGGGGGGGCCAGCAGGCAAGTTATTTGGCCCGCAGGCCAGCCACACCCACAAAGCTATCTACGGCCCGTAGGCCCGCAACCACACACCGCCAACCACCCAGACACACAAACAAACACGCGCCTATTGCGCCACGAGGCGCAGACCGAGAAAAAGAAGGGCCGCAAGGGCCAACACAAGGCAAAACACTGCTTAGCATTAGCCTACCCATTCCTCAAGCTGAGAAGCAAACCCCCTTACCAAACATAACCGCCAAGAGGCGGCGGGAGGTGGGAGGAGGGGGGGGCGAGCAGGAGGGGCAGCTGCGGCGTTAAACGCCCGCAAGGCAGCTACTTCCATTAGCCCAATTCACAGACTTGCGAGTTCGAGGTTGTCTCACCTTCCCACGCCCTGAGGGCGGGGGCAACGGGCTGGCCGCCAGCGGCCGCGTTGCGAGCAGCAAGCTGGTGGCGGGGAGGACGAAGGGGGGGGGAGGCGAGGAAGCTACGCCCCTCTGTCAGTCTGAAACCTCGTTCTGCTAGGCCGCCACATACAGATGAACTGGCCCTTAGGCCCGCGACGACGAGGAGTGCTGGGAGCCACTGTCAACAAGTTAGCCTATCTCTATCGCCTTGCAGAAGACTTCGAGCATAGTCGCAAGCATTGCGCGGTGCAGCAGCTTGTTATTGGTGACGTTGAACAAGTGAGGTTTTCAATCACACTCAACTGTCACCTCAAGCATCGAATGCGCTGCGTTGATGCGAGGGCATCAAGCTTCTCATCGCAATAATGCGGTGAATGTCGCTCGAAGGGGCATCGCAAATGAGAAGAAAGGATATAGCACTTACTGATGAGGATGAGGATGATGGTGTTGTTGTGTTAGCAAGAAAGAAAGCAGAAAGGAAGTGAGGTTTTCAATTCCTTAGCGCGAATCGCGTTGCTGCCACAACAATGGGTCAATAACAAAGTCAACAATGGGACAATGAGACGTCTCAACAACAATAGCGATGCGCAACTGCTGTCAATAAGGCCGCGCATCCTATTGACAAACGTGCTGCGCATTTAGCTACGGTGTTTCGATCTTAGCATATTCGATTTCATCAGCGCAATGGGAGGACGGTCATCTACAAGCACTGGACAACCCCAAATGGGTTGCGAGACACACGCAAAGCTGGAACTACGTCATGGCAGCCAAGAAGTCAGCAAATGGCCTCAGCAAACTCGCAGAGTCCTCGTTCTTAGTCGCAAGAGGCTCAGGGGCTGAACCTCCCAAGGGGAGAGGCAGTTGTAAGGGCAAGGGGCGGTGAGGCGGCTTGCGACGGCTAGGATCGGCATTGCTATGCCGCAAGGCATGAAGCCAGTTGGAATGCTTGGCAGGAGTCTTAAATATCCGCGCACCCACCTTGTTTCTTCTTCTTCCTTAGCTATTAGTTCACTTAGCAATCGAACGTATACTTCTACGCACCACGCTCATATAACTTCGCTTAGTGCCTAGCTGCTACGCAGTTCCATGAAAAGAGGCTTTGCTACCTCACAATTATCTATAAGAAATTTGTATTTGATTTTTATAACGAACTCTTAATATATACGAGCGAGTGAGTTTGAAATAATTTATTTATAAATTTTAGATTCAAAGACGTTAAACTTATTAATATGATATATTAATAGAGCGAATATTATAAATACACTTTAAAGAGAGTTAGATAAGAGATCGCGAAGATTTCTGAATAGCGCTTAATTTAAAGTTTTTTCGAACGATTTTCACTGTAGTAAAGTTTGAAGAGATAAATAATATAGATTTATAAATAGATATTGACGTAGATATACGTCTTTTCGCTAATCATGAAAAGTTTAATCGTAATTTAATATTAAAGAAATAATTGATATAGAAATTATAGACGTAACGTTATTCGAAATGTTAGTAATACGTTATTTATTTAGTATCTTTTCTATAGCGAATATTAATATCATAAGACGTTATCGCTTATTAAAAAACTTATATACGCTGATTTTCTCTTCGAGATTTACGTATAAAGAACATTTCTTTATAAAGTACACGTTATTAACACGAATAATCTTCTTTTTAATTAGATTATATAATCGAAAGATAAATTCTTCTTTATAATTTAGAAGAATATACTTTTCGTTATAATTTACGAGTTTTTTCTAAATACGCTTTAACGCGTAAGCGATCGAATCGATAATACGCAAATAAAATAAAATAAGTCTTCGATAATATATATCTTCAAAGAATATAATTACGATTTTGATATTAAGCGATTATAAAATTAAATAATTGCTAATCGTCACGATTTTCGATTAGAAGAATTTATTAAGATTAAAACTTAATAGAATAAAATATATTTTATATAATAGAGTCTAATTAAAACGCTTCGTCGCATTATTTATTGATATACTCGTTATTATTGTCGAAATAAATACTATAAATTTTAAAATCTAAGAATTTAAATAGACTTTAAATTTAAGAAATATAACGAAGATCTTACTTTTATGACGAATATAGTAGACTTTAAAATAGTAGATAAAATCATCTTTGAATATTATAAAGTATCTAGCGTTATTAAAATCTATAGAAAATAGAGATTCTACGAGATTATTATAAATAAATTTATCTAAACGAATATTAAATATAGTAAAACTATTATGAGAAACGATCTTTTGACGCTTTATAACACAGTATTCGCAGATATACTTCTTCGTAATATTTTTAATGAAATTCATATCTACTATTATATTAAAAAGCTTATTTAGATTTTGCTAATTTAAATAATTTATGCGAATTGATTGATTGATTGCTTAATACGCCTATCTAGTAAACTACTTTACTAATCAGTGAGTTCCTCGAATATTTGTAGCGCTGAAGAAACCTTTCGGACAAAAACTTCAACTTATCCTCTCGTGTTATCATTGTTGTCAACTCTTAGTCTTTGACTGTCAAGTTGTTGCCACAAACCACTGTCACTTCCGTTCTCTTTCAGTCTGCCGCTATTGTTTCCGTGATTGTCATAAATTAATCTTTAATNCCCGCCTCTAGAGGCGGGGGCGATCAGAGATACAAAAGTCAGAGAATAGAAGAGTCGGCGCAAAGAAGTAGAGAGATGTGCGGTGGTGTAATAGGGCTCCTAAGGAGCACAGCAGAAGGGAGAGCGTACTGTTTAGTTGAAGTTTTTGTCCAGAGGTTCGCCCTCAGGTTTCTTCAACGCCCAGCCGTAAAGCTGGTTCAGCGTTAATGTTACCCTCATTAGCTTACATCAAGTAGCTAGCATAGGCGTATAAAACAATCAATCAATCAAGATTATCTTTATTTATAAATCTATTATTACGTTATAAATAACTCGCGTTATATCGATTATCGAAATTTAAATAATTATCGTTAAAGTAGATATTAAAGCGAATTCCAATTTTAAGATCTTTATATACTTTAATTATAAAAAAATCGATTATTTTTATATTTTTAAAAATCAAAATAACGCGAATAAAAAGATTTATTATAAAATTTAAATAAATAAATTTATAATAAAGAAAAACAAAGTAGAAAATAACGCTTATAACTTTTTTTTCGATTTAAAAAAAAATAATCTTTTTTAAAATCACGAAAAGAAGTATTTTAAAAATATATTTAACGAAAATTTCAAATAATCGCTTCGCACGCAGATCGTTTAAAATATCAATTACTTTATTATTTTAGAAGAAACCGATATTTCGATTACATTAAAGTATATTATAATTAATATAATCTTGATTTCACAAATTTACGAAGAATTATAATTATAATCTTTTTCGCTAATTATATTAAAACTTCTAAAAGATTATAACGAAAAATTATTTAAAAATCTTATAATTTATTATCTTTTATCAAATTTAAGCGTTACGAGTTATAATAAAAATATTAATTTAATACTTATCGTTTTATTAAAGAATTACGATATTATATCTAATAAACTTTAAATAAATAAGTATAAGATTGATTGATTGATTGATTGATTGATTGCTTAATACGCCTATCTAGTAAACTACTTTACTAATCAGGGAGTTCCTCGAATATTTGTAGCGCTGAAGAAACCTTTCGGACAAAAACTTCAACTTATCCTCTCGTGTTATCATTGTTGTCAACTCTTAGTCTTTGACTGTCAAGTTGTTGCCACAAACCACTGTCACTTCCGTTCTCTTTCAGTCTGCCGCTATTGTTTCCGTGATTGTCTCCTTCTATGCCTTCTTTAATAAGTATAAGATATTACTAAATATATTAACGAATAAAATTCTCTTCGTATTAGATCGTTATAATTATAATAATCACGAAATCTCGTTATCGAAAGATTTAATCTTTTTATTATATACGAATAATTCTAATATATTTAAATCGTTAAAAAACGCTATATTCGAGAATTCGTCGAATCGTAAATTAATTTTTATTCTATCGCTGATATATATAACTTCGTATTTTTATTTATTTCTATTATAAATTTTAATTTTATTATATTATTATTTTTTATTTTATCTTCTTCTTCGTTAGCCATAAAAAATAATTTAAATAATAATTCTTCTTTTAACGTTAGCGATATTTTAAACGTCAATAATGTTATTTTAAATATTTATGAGATCGCTATCTCGATATATTATAGTCTTATATATATAAAAAATTATAAGTTATTTATATTAATAATAATTTTAAATACGTTTATTACGCTTATATCGCGCTTAACGAAAGTATTTACGTAATAAACATTATTCGTATAACTTAAATATTAAGTTTGAATAATATTACTATAATCTCTCTCGCTTAAACTTCGTTTATAATTTTAATAATCTATCTATAATATTAAAAGTAACGCTCTTAATATTAAATATTCGAATTAATGATATTAAGATTTTTATCTTCGAATAAATTAAAGAAAAGTTATCGTTTAAATATTATAATTTCGTCGACGTATTTAATAAAAGTAAAATCGATAAATTATTATTTTATCGTTTTTACGATTATAATATAAAACTCTATTTTAAATTTAGAATTAAATAAATAAACTTCGACGAAGATCTTATATAATATAACGTTAATTTAGACGAATTTAATAATATATAAAACGTAATAAACGATTTTTATAAGCGCTACTTTAACAATTCTCGCTAAGAAAATCACGTTAATGATTAATATATAATTCGACTAATTATCTAATATGCGATTCTTAATTTCTTTTAACATTCCTTAATTATTTCAATTCATTTTTTTTTACTTCTCGTATCTTTCGTCGATACTATTTTAACTTATTAATTATATTATAATTTTTCCTTTTTTTTTCTATATTTTGCGTCTATAAAATAATATAAATTAACAATAATTTAAATCGAGACTTTCGAATATATTCTTTATTTCACTTCATCTCACTTTATTTTACTATTACATATTATTCTTCTAAATTAGTCTCGCGTATTACGATCTATTAATTAGTTATAAACGTACGTACTTTTAATACGTTTAATTATTTGATACGTAGTATATAAAGAGTGTAATTATAAAACTCTATCACATAATTACGATTATTAAAAATTTTCTATCGTGAGATCTTCGCGAAAGTTTTGTTAAAAATTTATAAATAATATCTGTTATGGCTACTGCAGAAGGCTGCGGGCTACCTCTGCTATAACTATCGCAGAAGTCTTCGACAGAAGACTCTTATTAGAAGAAGCAGAAGAGATCAGATCAGATTAATATTAGTCTCTTCGAAGTATTCTCTATATAAGCAGTCATCCTTTAGATACATTAATCAAGACTTTTATACACACTATATGATTATATGTCTTAAGCATTACAATTAATAGCAATATCATTATTATTCAATGACTCTTTAGCATCAGAAATATCTTTCGTCACTCTATTATTCTTTGCTTGATTAGTTTACTTATTTCGCTGTTACTTAACATCGTTATTTGCTTAAATAATTGTCTATATTATATTAATCTCGTTAGTCTATTATAATAGTCTTTAGTAGTTATTATCTTTATATTAATTTAAAGTCTGCTATAAGTCGTTATCGTAACGTCGTCTAGTATCGTCTTTGCTTTATCTTATCTAGATAATAATCTTATTCGAATTGTCTTTTAAATTTACTTATTCGTTAGAATTATCGATCGAATCTATCTATAAGATATTTCTCACGAAGCTAATTTTATTATCGAATATATCTGCGATTACTATTTTCGTTTTAAGTAGATCGTCTCGTCTATAGCAATAACAGCTCGTACGTTAAAACGCTCTGTCTCGACTAAATAACTAGATTTTTCAATTTATTAAACTATCGACGCTATCGTATTCGAACGATTCGTAAAAGTCTTCGACGATCGAATTCACGACTATCGAAGTCTTTCGCAGCTGATGATATACGTACGTCAATAAGAGTTATCTTTCATAGAAATTACTTCTATATATTTAAGATCACTTATTTTCGAATCGTCTATCTCGTCTGTATTACGACCGTACCCTTGACACCCTAATACTCCTAACACACCTCGTACCCTGACACCTGTAAGTCTAGCCCTATAGAGCCTAGTGCCTAGGGATGGCCTATATCTAGGCCATCCTCTCTCCATAGACCTTTCTCCCTTAACTTGTTATCTTCGTTACATATCACTACGATTACCATCACAGTACGATCCTTACACTATAACAAGCTCATTTCAAACCCTCCGAGGGCGTATCCTCATATGTGCTCCAATTAGTAGTTAGAAAGGCATATAAACTGAACATCAACAGTCAATCAGGTCTTCAGCCGCGAAGAAATCATTCTTCAATCAAAGAACAATCCTCAGAATATCTATATTCTTCGTGACAACTCAAGCGAACAAGAACTCGGCTTGCTACATTTCTTCTCCGCCCGCAATTTCACCGCCTTCGAATTTCACAGCATAATCAGTCAATAGATCACCCCATCAGACTATCATCATTCGAAAGAACAGCATTCAAAGTATCCAAGTTCTTTACGGCGTCTGATTCCGTCAATAAGTGATCGCACTAAAGCCCTGCGAAGAAAGAACATCTACAGTAAAACCCACATTCTAAACACCGAAAATCTCTCAACATCAATATTCTCAACATCAAACAACTCAAGATCAGCGACAGATAATCACATAGTAAACTTGTCTGTCGCCTCCATATCTCAGTTTCTTATTCTTATCTTAATCAAGCACGCCAGAAGAAAGAAAGTGCTACTCGATTTCTGAACACCAAAAAATTTAGAAGATTCTCGACACAACCATTCTCAACACCAAAATTCTCAACATCGAACTCGATCTCAGCGACAGAGAACCATATACTAATTTTGTCTGCCGTCTCCACATTTCAGATTCTTAATCCTATCTTAATTTAGCACGCCAGAAGAAAGAAAGTGCTATTCGATTCTTGACATCGAAATTCAGATTATTCTCAACACTCTCAAAATTCAACACTCACGAAATAGAGAGACGCATCTACATTTCGCCTAGCGTCTCTGCAGATCAGATTCTTACTTTTACCTTGATTGAGCACGCCAGAAGAAAGAAAGTGCTACTCTACTCTCTCCCACCCTGCCTAATTCATATTCAAGTCTTAGCATCGATCTCTTCACTGAGCTATCGATTAATTAATCATGAAGTTCTACGAAGAACGCCTCGTCACATTTTCTATCTCTTTCTGATCAAATTACTTATCAACTTCACAGTCAGAAGATCTTATCGCGACGAAATTCATCTATATCGATATCGAAGAAAACCCTGACAGAGTTCACTATCATAGATGTGAAATCAATTTAGAAGTCTAAATGCCAGACGACAATGCACTCGTATCACATCTACAATAATTATCACATTGTACAAGTGCTATCACGATTAAATAAGGGTTAATGATAGCGAATACTGATGAAATTTCGTTTGAAGAATTAGTCATCAACGCTCAGAAATCCAGATAAAATCAATCATCGTCTTGAAAAGCAGCTGTTAGAGCAAGACAGATCGAAGAAGCGAAGATTCGTGCTCGAGAAGAGAATATTCGTAGTCAAAAGACTAAAAAATCTATTCTCACACCTTAAAATCTAGCCTTTTTTAATCATTTTCTACAGCATAACTTTTCAGAACTTCGCCTATATCATGATATTGATAAGTTCGCCGAGCATATTCTACAGTGTACGGATCGATATCGCGAGATCGATATCATACAGCTACTGCTCAAACGTCTTCGAAGGCAGACATTTATATAAAGTCAGAACATTCAGCTGAAGGATATGAATCTCACTAAGTACATAAAGATTTTGACAGTCAAATTCAGAAAACCTCCGCCGACTACACAAGAGACTTCCAAATCCTCGTCACAAGAGATTTCAAAACCAGCTCTGCATATATCTCAGAAATATCACAAATATACTATCTGCTCGGCTTTATTCTCCTTCATCAGTCGACTGTTAAGTCATAGTCAAATAGTCACTTGCACCAAGGCCTCTTGCAAACGATGTGACGAAATATTCGATTCAAAAAATCAGCTATATGAGCACCTCCGCAATCGAGAATATCAGCAATCATCTCCCGCCAAGAGCATAGCGCCTCTTAAATTTAGTCTATCAGCACTCACCTCTGCTGAGAGCACTACTTCTTCAGCTGACAGCTCTCTTCCACTCTTACCTCTATCAGAGTATCGAGCAGTCTCGCCTTCATCGTCTACCTACGAGACTACATCAAAAAACTATCTAACAGTGACTAATCTCTATATGCGCTATGCATCTCTCAAATCAGTCAAATCCATCGAGATCCATTCTTCGGTTACTCATTCCAGGATCGTTCTGCTCACACTCTCAGTCAAAAATTTATATGAGAAGTTTCATGGAAAGGAGAGTCTCACAGATATAAGGTCTTCAGACCGTCAAATCGGGTTTAGCGCGCTCAAATCAGTATGTGTTTCAAAGAAGTCGTCAATCGACTCGGATTCGAATCCTCAGAAGAAGAATGCCAAGACTTCATTTTCTGTCACTCCGAAATCCATTACTCGGAAGACTACTATTCCACAATCACTCCATGTGAGATCTATTAATCATGCTGCCCTGCTTCGCGCATTGTCAAACAGATCCCGACATCATGAAATATCGTCAATCAACGCCGTTGTCGGTCAAGGTTATTATAGCGATGCCGGCATGCTCTGGAGAAAGCCACTCAGTCAGTCAATCAAGGTCTGTGTCATGGTTCCAGCTCACAACACCATGACTCCTACCACTCGGCCGGATCGGGCCTAGCGCGGCTTGGCCCTGCCCATAAATACCGGCCTTCTGCCACCATTAGATCTCCATAGCTATTATTCCGTTCATACCGGAATCAATGCATTCAGCTACACTCCAGTCCCTGACATAATAATAGCTATCCGACGAGGGACCTGGTCGCCCCTAAGTCGTAGTAGACCACTACTGACGATGTTGGCCAACGAGGCACGGAAACAACATCAGGTGTTGGCCAGCGAGGCACGGAAACAACACCATCGGAATAGAAACCTGGCCGCAGCAGAGTGCGCGCCTCTACAGTCAAGATACGACTATCATACGACCTCTTTACTGAGCAAGTCGTTCCGGAAGTGAGCCTGCTACAATGGCAAAGAGAAGAGCTGGAGACATGCGCCTGTAACGCATGCAGAACACTATTAGATTCTCATACCTCTCCAGCAAGTGAGCCTGCTACAATGGCAGTCAAATTCAGAACAACATCGCTCCGAATCATATTCCACATCACATTATGTACACTTGGGACACGTCTACAGCGATCTTCAGCGATCTTCAGCGACCGAATCCGAAGGAGGACAAGGCTTGGAAGGCTTGGAAGGCTTGGTGGGGTGCAAGAGCATGGAATAGAATGGATGGAATGGATGGATTGTGGTGTCATGTGACAAGGTTAGGAGATGTTACGGACGTACCCTAGGTGTCAGGCACATAGGGAGTGTTTATGGCTATGTGTC
>NKYR01000113.1:14886-129426 GCA_003184365.1 Evernia prunastri
ACTGACGGACAGACGGAGCGTGCCAATCAGGATCTGGAACGTCACTTGCGGACTTATTGCAATCACATGCAGGATGACTGGGCCAAATGGTTTCCTNTGGTCTTCTTGGACAGCCGCAATATTGAGACCACACGCCCGTCAAAGAAGCTGGGAAACAAGAACGAAGGACCTTTCAAAGTCATTAAGGTCGTGGGATCTGCATACAAACTCCAACTCCCTCCCACAATGAAGATCCGTCCAGTCGTCAGTCCCAAACTATTGACGCTCGCTCCTAGGGATCCGCTCCCGGGCCAGAAGAATCCTCCCCCAAAGCCAATCGAGACGCCTAAGGGTGACGAATGGGTTGTGGAGGATATCCTAGACTCTCGACGTCATTACAACCAATTGCAGTACCAAGTCAAGTGGAAAGATGATGATGACACCCTGACTTGGTGGAATACTGACAATAATGAGTTTGAGGGGGCCCAGGACGTAGTCAATGACTATCACAGCAAATATCCGGAGAACCCTGGGCCTCACAACGCTATTGCCAAGTCAAAAAGGCCACGCCGTCTCCGAAATCTCCGAGACCTCGCCACTATCCTCATTCTTTCTGCACGCAGACGACTCGCAGGCCAATCTACAGCGCTGGGGCATCGCTTGCCTGAGGGGGGGGGTAGTGTTACGGACGTACCCTAGCTGTCAGGTACAAAGGGAGTGTTTATGGCTATGTGTCAGGCACATAGAGTATTTATTGGTCATTGACACATTCTCATTATCACATAGGCTAGCGGGGATTCTTCCTAGTATTTAAGCGCTCTTCTCCTGTGTACATATTCGCTCTTTATCTAGTTGTCTTATTCAATTTACCCCCATTAGACTTGACTCTGGGCACGGTTCTGACATCAAAGACTGAAATTCGTGACTAGTTATTGTTAAAAGCAAGACAATTAACTATCAAATATAAGAGCTTATTGATTCTTCTCTATCTACAAAATCTAAATACATTACAACTAAGTTGATAAAATTAATTCTCGTTATACTCAATGACAATAATGTAGCTATAAAAGCTACTATTATTATAGTTCTCTCAATTTATAAGATTTTCAATAACGAGTATAAAAGTAGTTTGAAGAAATGAAAAGACCAACATAACTCTTTCATCAAAATCATTGATTTTATCTATAACACAATTATCGTGCAAAACAGCGTCTTCATTTAGAAAGATAATATTTATTTATAAAATTATTGTTAGGAGTGTACCTAGGTGGTTGACCAAGATTCTATTGATGAGGAAGGAACTTGCTATCTCTAGGAACTATGGTACATATAGTGGGAGAGTGTGCCAAGACCCTAGCCCATAGGGCTACTTGCCATGTGCCTGCTTGACACACTCGTAACATTACCTCCCCCTCCGAAGAAGCCATGTCCCCATGGCTGGCTAGCCAGAGACACACGCGTGTTGCTGGCCCTGTGTCTCCCATTCCTGATAGTCCTCGCAGGCTGTCACCTGAGAACCGAAGATTCAAACTCATGCCTTGCCACTTCAACACCTGCTGGCAGCCCAGCCTGAGACACACACTGTAGATTGACCCTGTGCCTCCCATGCTCTTGCCATCAACTCGCTCCCTGGTAGAATCGGAATGCCTGCTGTAGTAGGCCACTATGTGTTGTTGCCGTTGTAGCAGGCTCACTATTTGACGTGCTGTTGCCCTTGAAGCAGGCTCACTTGGTGATGACGTGCTCCGTCAAGAGGTCGATCGCTGACTGCCCTTGAAGCAGGCTCACTGTTTGCCATTGTAGCAGGCTCACTGTTTGCCGAGCATGCTCAATGAAGAGGTCGTACGTTGACTGCCCTTGAAGCAGGCTCGCTTGGTGACTAGCTTGTTTGATCTCGCCTAGTTCTACGAGCCTGTGTGACAGCTTCTTTTTCTGCTCGCCTGCCAACGAGCTGTTTGACAGCTTCTTTAATCTCGTCTGCCACGAGCCTGTTTGACAGCTTCTTTTGAATCCGCTCGNCTTTCTGTATAGCCTCATGATTGCCATTTGCGTGATTCAGCCTCATGGTTGCCATTGTTTGCTACAGGGAAGAGATTTAGGATACTAATCGGANTGGGAGTTAGTCTAGCGCTGGGGTTACGAGGATATGCCTTTTCAGGCCTCTATTGGACTCAGAGCCCTGGCGTTAGGTAGACGCAACCACGTATCGACTTTCTGTATAGCCTCATGATTGCCATTTGCGTGATTCAGCCACATGGTTGCCATTGTTTGCTACAGGGAAGAGATTTAGGATACTAATCACGCCTGCATGACAGGGGGTTAGTAGGCCTTAATATCGCTTATATCGTTTCAGGCCTTGGTTGGAATGTTGGAATACGTGTCCTCTACAGGGGAGGTAGCTCATTAGGAAGCAGCATAAGTAGCTGGCTTCTATCTGCATTTGACTCTTCATTCGAATTGATCTCTTTCAGAGTCATAGCATTCTTTCGTCCCGCCCGCCCACGCCTGTTGCATGTATATAGCTTCGTTTTTCACTCCAGGTCTATGCTGCTAGAAGCATGGGAGTTAGTCTAGCGCTGGGGTTACGAGGATATGCCTTTTCAGGCCTCTATTGGACTCAGAGCCCTGGCGTTAGGTAGACGCAACCACGTATCGACTTTCTGTATAGCCTCATGATTGCCATTTGCGTGATTCAGCCTCATGGTTGCCATTGTTTGCTACAGGGAAGAGATTTAGGATACTAAGCGATGACTAATCCAAGCGGCGGAGATACTGGACGGATTAGAGGATCTACGGAAGGATTGATTACTTTGCTTACCAAGTAATCATACTCCCAACTCTATTACATATCTTACAACACCGTATCCACCGTCTCCGGACTCCTTTCCCCGCTTAACACAGTATCATCAGCATCCTCTCCAAACCAGCAAACAATGGCGACCCCGACCCCCGACGTCACGGCCATCGCGAATCTTCTCAAGCGTGAGCGCTTCTACCGCGACACAGCCCAATGGGACCTGTGCCGAGCCACCTTCCACCCCGACGCAGCCGCGACGTACATCAACGTCGCCTGGTTAGTCCCCCTTGCAAACCCATCTCCGTCCCCTCCCTCATATCCCCAAGCTGATCGCAACTCGCACTAAACCCTCCAGGTACGAAGGCAACGTGGAAGACTTCCTGCGCCGATCGGCCCAGATGCACACGGGCAAGGTCAACATCATCCACTCCGCCTTCGACCCGGTCGACATCCGCGTGCGCGGCGACCGCGCCGTCAGCGAGGCCTTCTGCCTCGCCACCAGCTCGATCACGCTCGGCGGCGTCGACTACGAGCTGGCCTCGCACATGCGGCTCTTCACTTGCCTGCAGAAGCTGTCGGAGCCGCCGAACGAGTGGCGCCTCCTCAGCCTGGAGTCCAGTTACGTGCGCGACCGCCTCGTCGCCGCGTTTCCGAGCGCTGAGGTGAGCGCGCCGCTCGTCATGTCTTCGGAGGTTCAAGCGTACCCGAAGAGCTACCGCCACCTGGCCCTGGTCATGCTGAACCGGGGAATGAAGCCGCGACCGGATCTGCCCCATGAGGATGCTCCAGAGAGCGTACGGCGAATATCGGACCGCAATCGTGCTTTTCTCGATGGCGCTGAGGTAGGATTCGTCTAGTAGATTAATGAATTCCACGTGCTAGATATTTCATGTCTAGACCAATACATTTACTTAGTAAGAGGCCGGTGTTCGAATATATTTCAATCTGAATGTTGGATAGTTTTTGCTAGGCGAAACATTGAACTGATATTTGATAAGGTATTCTGTCACTCTAATGACTGATCGCTCATAGATATAATTGATACCATGAAAAGTTGTAACACTTGTGATATTGCCCACGCTCAAAATTTTGATCTTATAGGCGATGATTCACCAATGACACGTACCTTTCCATAGAAATAATGTTGGATCTTTGTTACCTATGACATAGGTATGACAGTCTCATGAAGATTAGGATAATCTGTCTACTCATACTCGGGATAGGATCATCATGAATAGTCACGACCACGAGTTTGACGAAACAACTGTAATACAGGGATAATACGAATACAAAACTGCCGCAGCTGGATGGCAGAGTTGCGATTCCTCCGCTCACCTCCCGTTACAATCAACCGCACCTGACCTATACCTTCAGCAGACTCTCCTCATTCCCGCAGGCACCCATCCCCAACCGCTTATCAGTCTGCAAACCGCTCGTCTCCACAAGTGCTCGAACCGCTCTTGGCCCTTGTCACTAGACTCAGAGAGATAGTCCAGGTTGCACAAGATGCCAGAAAACACTTGTCCAGCGCCAGGCTCCATGCACTCGAGGTTATA
This sequence comes from Evernia prunastri, assembly GCA_003184365.1. Taxonomy (NCBI): domain Eukaryota; kingdom Fungi; phylum Ascomycota; class Lecanoromycetes; order Lecanorales; family Parmeliaceae; genus Evernia; species Evernia prunastri. The sequence goes on from NKYR01000113.1 coordinate 19,219, forward strand.
TTCCACATATTCTAATCCTATACCCGGCAAAGCGGGCGGCTCGTGAGGGCCCGAACTGCCGGCCCAGCGGGTATTCATGTCGTAGCATCGCTCCAGCGTGAATGGAAGCATCTCGCTCTTATGGCCAATGATAATCTTTATTGCGGAAGGAATTGAACGGGTTGGCGTAAATGAGATGCGATACGTGGAGCCAATTGTCGCCTTGCGATTCCCGTCCGGTCGCGCCTGAGCTGATGCCAATAGGCTCTGGTTTTGCGCCCAAGGATGAATGGCATCGATAAACGCAGACAGGAGACCAGGTCTAGAAATAACCAACTCCAGCTAGAAGAAGGGAACTACCACTACCTCACCAGCATTCACTTCACGTCACATTTTTCTTCTTCTTTGAAAATCCCCATTAACAAAGAAAAAAGTAAAAATAGTAAATTGTTAAAAAAAACACCGGCTACGAACATGAACGATGAACCGATTATGCCTGCTTTTCTCTAACAAGACTTTTGTGAGCGATTTATCGATTCACCATAGAACTGTCGTTTGTACGACGGTTTTCACAGCCGCGAAGAAAGCTCTCCCAGGGCACAAACAGTCCCGACAAACGAAACCAGACATTTCCCAGAATTTCTGCGGCTGGTGGTGCCGTCCTGCAGGTTGCGTTGATGCAACGGTCCATACCAAACCACACAAACCTAACCAAATAAACAAACAAAAATGATAAAAAAGGCTGTTTGTCCATCGCAAACATTCTGCCCATACATAGATATATCTATCCTCTCTCAGCAATAGACGACCTCTACATTCCTCCTCCCCCCCGCCTCCCAACCCAATATCCATACTCAACACTGGACTTTCCATCCGACCGACCCCAAACCAGTATATACACCTTACCACCCACCAGCACTATCAGAATCCCTCTCTACGCGATCTCTTTCTCCTATTCCCCTAAGACCGTCCCTAATACCACAGAGAAGAAGCAGCGGCAACCTCACTATGGAAGTGTCCCATTGGCTTGAGGTTTTATTTTGCGTGTTTACAAGAAGAAGCAGAAGCAAGCGTGGACAGGGGGGAGAGGCAACATTAGCAGTCAGGAACAAAGAAGTTGTTTCTTTGTGTTGAAGAACGGCATGATGTGACGCAAGGGAGAGAGAGAGAGAGAGAGGGTTGGCGAGGGTTGGCGTTCGCCCTCATGGACAAGTTTGGAGGTGTCGAACATCTCGAGGGGCTGTGGGGCTGGTGTTGAAAAACGCCCCTTCATCCACCAGTTCTCAGAGCGGCATTGTGTCACAATTGTTACTATGAGGCATTGTGTCACAGTTGTTACTACAAGGCATTATGTCACTATTGTTCGCTATATATATACCTCGTCAAATTCCTTCTTCATTCTCTCACCCATCACCTTCATCACTCACTCATCATTACTCGGATCCACCACAATAAAAACATACTCACAACCCTACCAACCATCTCCCGCCCAAACCACCAAACCACCACACCACCACCACCACATAACCACCATGCCCCGCCGCAGCCTCACAAACGGACACCTCCGCCCCGCCGGCCTCTGCATCCACATCCTCACCTACGGCAAATCCCGCGGCAAGCCCACGATCCCCATGCCGACGCTCCTCGCCCTCGACTGCCTAAACACGGAGCCGCCTCCCGCCGACATCCGGGAAAAGTATACCGGAGCGGACGCCGAGCTCGCAGACGTGTACTTCGCGAATCCATTGCACGAGACCCTGTACCAGGAAGTGTTGGATCGGCTGGAGGTGCGGATCTTGAACGGTCCGTTTTTGCGGGGTGGGTGCGCGGCGGTCGTTGTGAATTGCATGTCTGGTACGTAAAAAGCCATTCTCCTGTTGAAGTTGGGACTTTTGTTCATGGTTGGTTCTATGTGTTAGATGAAGAAAATTTGCTGACCACGATATTTTCACAGGCAAGCACCGCAGCGTGGCGATGGCAGAGCGACTCGCGAAGGAATTGGCGCAATGGGATCGTATCACTGTTCGATTAGAACATTTGGATACAGATGTGAAGACGAGGATGACTCGAGAGCCAAAGATCGAGGTAGGGATGCATGAATAGTCTTTGGGATTTGGACGTTGTGTATGATATCAAAGCAACAGATGATGAGGCTGAGATTTGCAGATTAGAGAAATCTGGTGAAGATAGAAGAGAACCGAACCCCATAGTAAAATCTTGTTACAGCATATGAATGGGCTAATTTGTTCTAATTCAACTTCCCGAAGGTTCGCATGTGTTCCTCGAGACCAGAAGGATTTGCGTCGTTGGATCTAGGGTCACACCAGGAAGCGTTCATCGATTGCATTACTACCCCTGATGTATCCATCTTTCTGCCCTTGGGCAGTCTCTCCATTTGGCTCGTGGGCTATTATTGCTTGTGTCTTCTGAGGCTATGCAGAAACTCAAGTTCCCTGGTATTTGGTAAGGAAATTAATTCAATTCTATTTGAAATCGAGACGTGTTTTTTATTGTTCATCATTACCATCGTCATCGTATCGATCCAGTCTCGAAGAAAGCTTGAGTTCCCGCATCAGCAACCCACTCACGAGACCAAGAACAGCCAAGCCCACCAACGCGAGGAAGACGCCTCGCAAAGCGGTGATGTAGCTCTCCCTGACCAAGGACTGATCCTCCAACGGCAGGGTATTCACCTCGTCCAGGCTATCTTTCAGCCTGGAGATCATCTTCGCAGCATCCGCTCGACTTCCAAAATTGGCCCACAGTTGGCGGCTCAGCACGTTCTGAAAGACGGCGGATGCGATGGCGACCCCGATGACGGAGCCGGTGGAGCGGAAGGCGTAGGAGAGCGAGGTCACGAGTGCTTGCTCTTCATGGGGTACGGCGCTGATCAGAGCGAGCAGCGTCACGGTGAGCATGCCGCCTAGCGCGATACCGGCGACCCCGAGGGAAACAACAGTGGGCCAGACGATCGTGTAGAGTGTTGATGTAGCTATCATGACTGTGGCTAGTAACATGAGACATAGAGTCGCAAGGTTAAGGACCTTGTATCGTCCACTCCTCTTAGTGATGATCCCGGCCAGCAGCGACCCTGCAGCCGTGGTGATGCTGAAAGGTATCAGTGAGGCGCCAGCTTCAGTGGCCGAGAGACCACGAACTCGGAAGAATATGACGATGTAAAAGTCGAGAGCGTAGGCTATCATGAGGAAGAACCAGTTCGTCAAACATGCACACGCGACGGTGCGGTTCAAGATGAGGTATATGGGCATGACAGGCTCGCGCGCGATTTTCTCTTCTACAACGATGAAGGCAACTAAGAGTACAGCTGACAGCGGGAGAGAGATCAAGACCAGAGGATGAGTCCAGGATACGATGTTACCGCCTGAGTTGAGGCCCAGGAGAAGCAGGACGAGCGTTGCGACTAGTAACCCAGAGCCGAGAAAGTCTACACGCTTCAGGTTCGAAGCCTTGGGTTCCGCCACGTTCTTGGCGGGCTTCTCGACATGGATAATGACCATGATGAGAGATGCAGCCGTCAGTGGTATCTGCACGAGGAAGGCGAGTTTCCAGTCCCAGACATCGTTCAAGAACCCCCCGAACACTCCTCCCAGGCCGTTACCAAGTCCCCAGCATACATTGCTGATCCCTTGCCACAATCCCCGCTCGCGGAGCGGAACGAGGTCGCTGGCGAGGATTGTAGAAATCGTGTTTAACCCGCCTCCGCCGAGACCGGCTAGTGCTCGGCCTAGGATTACCATTGATGGATCCTGGGCGAGTCCACAGATCAGATTGCCAGCGCCGAAGAGACAGTTGCAGACGAGGAGGCCGTTTCGCCGCGAGTAGATGTCGGTCAATTTTCCGCTCAGCGGTTGCGTGGCGGCTGTTGCTATGAGATAGGTTGTTGCGAGCCAAGCGTAGAGGGAGAGGGAGTGGAACTCGGTGGCGATGGAGGAGCCGAGGGTGGCTATCAGTGTTCCATCTGGTTATTGGCCGTTAGAGAAGTCTCCCCGGTCGTCTCTTCTTCTGCAATGTTGTTGTAGAGTTATATGGAAAGGGGGATAGGAGAGACATTGCTTACCCAGACCAGCGCAAAACGTGCCTATCCATACACTTGCCATGATCCATTTTAGTTTCTGGGGGCTGATGGCCTCTTTCTCAGTCTTGCTTGTGGTATAATTGTCTACGAGCGGACCTTCTGACTCTGTGGGTAGTACTGAGGGTATCAACGGGCTTGTTTCGGTGATGGATTGCGTCTCATGCTGGGATGAGGATTCTCTGACGTTGTCAGGCATGACGCAAGCCCAGAAATTGCGTGATAAGGTCCACTCGCTATGCATACAAGCGATCGAGGACAGATGTTCAGCAGCTATTATGTTAGTAATGCTATAGACGACTTAGGTAACCCTGGTAAGCAAGCAGGCAGTCACTTGGTGAACGTGTGTAGAGTAGCCTTTGGTAAGGTAGGCTAACAATGTAAGGGGGGAAAAGGTCAAACATATATTATTACCTAAAGGTATTTAGAAGTTAGGTAGGCATTAGCTGTGATGTGCATAAAAGCAAAGTTTTCTGACAGGCGACCGATGCCGGTATCGTCTAAAACTACTGTAAGTAGTGTACGAATATGCACCCCCACGGAGCCGCTATCCGATCCGATACTGTAACCGCCGAGGCAAAGGCAACAAATTTATGACTTTCTCTCGTAATAAATACATAAATCTATTAGATACGATCGGATGAATATCTTCTAAAATGTGATCATGTTATCTTCTGATGTAGATTTATTTTTCAAAAATTTTATATAATATTTTCAATCCTAAAACTTAGAGTGATATAGCAGTTCAATGTGGGTGAATTCTAGGAAATTTATATTTGTTGCCTCCCGGCGGTTATCGGATAGTAACCTCTACCCTCCACAGACCAATTGTCTAGTGACACGTGACGGGTACCATCCGAGTACTTTGCCAAAATGGAATTGACATTACTTGATCCCGCATATCTTTCCCCACAATCCCCCACCGCAGAGAATTTTCTCCGCAATACCTTCGTCTAATATTACTCCTTCACGTACACGGTAATACATCGCTGGCTATGCTGATGTATAGCGAAGGCCTCAACATAAGATCAACCAAGTACTCTAGCTGATTTTCGCACTTTATTTTCTGCTTCATAAATTCCATTTCAGTTCTCACTGTCGCCGCTCTCCTCAAGGCCCTCCGCCACGGGGCCAGCTCGCTTTCGTAACGCTTCGAAAAAAATCTACTGAGCCATATGTACCTACCCCGCTCGGCCCTGATCGTCGTTTAGAAGAACGGGAGATCATCGAGATCGGCTGGTCTTACCTTTTATATACCAAAGTCGCTGCTGCCGGCCCGAGGCCGGCTGCGTCGAGCGTGCGGGGCCTCTGGGTGGGAAAAAAATTTAAAAGGAAAAGGAAAAAGCCATCATGTCACATGGGCGACAGTACACCGAATACCGCCGATTGCCGCGCTGTCATCCAGTCTCGAGCACGTCATGCGATTTGGTGGATAGGTAGGTTAGAATACAGCTAGTGACAAGACTTGGCAGTTTATGTACGCGCCAGCGACCCTAGTGCTACCACTATAATCCCGTCTCAGATTCATAAGTATGCAGTGTCTGTTTACCATACATATAACGCCATCGTCGCCCTGGACGATCATGCAAAAGCTCGAATTTCGCCACCACGGGCTTGGGAAGTGTGGGGACGAGCGTGCGGGGTGAAATGCAACCCCTCACCAAAATCAAGGTGGGGGCCAAAAGCCTGGCCGTGCGTCGCCTGCCAGTACCTGAAGTAGATTGGGTCGAAGCGACTACAGCATCAAATCAGCCTTAGAGGCGCTGAGCAAGTTGTCTTGGTAAGGGACGACGTTCATGCAGCACGCCATCTTTGCAGCTATCTCCTCGGTCCAATTTGACGGTGCAAATGTGGCGTGCTTTTGTTTCATTGGTAACCAAACCAGAGCTAGACATGGAAAAGTCACACGTGGCCCATGAAATGGCATCTATTCGTCATCTGGAACGATGATGCCATCGCAATCTCGCAATCCATGCCCCTCGGCGCCAAGTTGTTTTAAAGCTTTTCAATGTAGCTCGCGAGAAGGGGGCACCGGGCGGAATTGCCTACTTGAATTGTGTGACACCAGCACTTCGAACAATCTTCGAGCCTAAACACAGGCCACGCCAGAGAGATGGAAATCTCAAAGGCCCAAGTGGCCCTGGATACGACCCTAGCCGATCTTTATGCGGCGGAATCCAGAGAAGGTGACCCAGAAGTAGTCCTGGTACCATGCTACTGGTGCTCTGATCTCAATTATAACAAATTTATACCAAGGACATTCAAGTACCTCTATCAAGGGACACCGCCGCCAAAGACGGAGAAAGAAAAACGCGAGCTGGTCATTCAATGTCTCAGTTTGGAGTGCCAGCGTTTCAGCTTCTCGGCGGGGCAGATGGAGATCGCTCTGTTTGATGTCAGCGATTTCTCAAGCAGAATCGATGCTATCAAGACATTCAGTGTGCTTCCTGTTGAACAGCGGCCAATTGCCATATCCGCCAACGGTCTGGCTGATCTCATGGCCAAAAGACCTGGATCACACTTTGCTCTCGTAGTTCCACACGAAAACTTTGCCTCACATCAACAGATGATTGACCCAGATGTGCTCTACAAACTGCTCTCGAAACGGTGCCTAGCGCTTTCAGGCCTCCCAACGCCACAAACCAACATCCTCGACTTGGATGACTCTTTGGACTCCACTGAACGTAAAATTTCAAAGGCTGCAGCATGGATCCGCACCTTCAGTCTCCCACGCGTGTTTAAAACCCAGCAGGGCATGTCAAGCGTCGGCACCTTCCTGGTTCGGACGGAGCAGGAGCGGGAGAGCCTCATCGAGTTTCTCTCGAAGGATGTCCTGCGCACTACTCTTGGAAGCGTCAATCGCACCAACGCTTACCTGTATCCGTCGTCGCTCCTCTCGCAAGAGATGGTCACCCAGGCTCAAGAATGCCTCGCTACCTCTTTCTTCGTCCGTCGCAATGGCCAGGCTATATTCCTGGGTGCTTGTCGGCAGGACATGGACTCCGAGTCGAACGCTTGGATGGGCGCCACTATCAGATACCTCGATCAGAATAGGCTGCGTCAGCGGCTTTGGCCGGTTATATCCCAGGTTGCTCGATACCTGCACGAGGAAGGATATTGTGGGCCTGCCGGTGAGTCTACTTCCGTGTGACCAGACCAGGCTTCGGAATTAGACACAGCTAGTTGGCTCCAAATGCTGATCGCGGTACTGTAGGCGCCGACATCATGCTCTCGAATGCAACCTCCCCTCAGCTGTCGCGACATTGGATAATCGACCTGAACGTCCGCATGACTGGCTCGCTCACCTTGGCCTTCTTACGTGGCCATTTCTCCGAGCGAAGGGGCCTGCACGAAGCGAGCATCACCCAACGCTTCAAGTTCGAGCACAAGAGGGACGACTTTCGGAAACTGTTCGCCGCGGAGATCGCAGAGGGGAGGCTGATCATCGTGGCGTGGTTTTACGACGCCCCGAGTGGGTTCAGCTGGGGCAATCTGGTCGTGGGAGGAGAGGATGAAAAGCGTTTGAAAGTTCTAATGGACAAGATCCGGAGCCTTGCTATTTAAGCGTTTGACGGTGAGAAAAAGTTTGGCGTCGGGAGCTTTGTTGCTTGAACTTATAACGTAAGCCAAAAAGTTTTGAAGTTTCGGGCGCAGTCAGAGTTTTTATTCATAGGATTGTAAGTTGACATGTGCCAGTGCTCGGTGGGCTGCAAACGTAATGGCTTCAAGGAAGGCACAGGGAGGTGTACCCCTCTGCTAGACTATGCTACAAAGGGTCTAGCTGCTAGAGACCTCGACTGCTCCTTCCCACCCAAACGGACGAACTTCCTGCAGTCCGCGGGCAGTGTTTCCGGAAAATCACTTGGGACCGTATCTGACTGCATTTTCTCTGTCCCGCCCATCAGTCTCGACTCTATCAACTTTGTTCCGCAAGATTTTGAAACCCACCGTAGCTCTAGTAGACCCGGTGGAGATTGAGATGCTGGTCTTCTCCTTCCCCTATACGCCAGACTGAATTTCAGTCCGCGAATCTATCTCCGATTGAGCTAGCATACCTTGCAAGAGTATGAAGCCACAATTGATATAGGACGGCCACGGAACACTAGTTTCGGGAATCTTAGATAAACATAGTCGCCGAGACCTGGGATCGACATACGTATAGTAAGAATGTACCAGTCACAACACCCAGATAGAATGCGAGAGGCCTGATGGACATCCCGAAGCACCATCCAGGGCGGAATGATTCGTACTTGATCAGTTGGTCTTGAGTATACTTGTGTTTGTCAGATGTTGGACTATTGATCCCGCGGGGATCATAGCAGTAGTAAAAAGACATTGGTGTTTCAAATGAACCGGGAAAAGCATGAACGATAGCAGCGTCTTGATCGAGAGCAATGAGACTTGTAATTCGAAAAAATGGATGCGCCCAATGTGTGAAGGAGGGTTGTGTTTGGAAAGGATATCGAGCAGCTAACATTGTTAGAAATAGGTACCTTAGTGGCAATCAGCCCTGCACTATCAGTGGCTTGGCGACTACACCTATCATGTTTCTGCACCTCCAGGGATTCATCCTAGAACTCACCCACATTGAACTGCTATATCACTCTAGGTTTTAGGACTAAAGATGTTATATAAAAATCTTGAAAAATGAATCTACATCAGAAGATAACATTATAAAAATTTAAAATTTGAGGTAATCGATCGTATATAATAGATTTATTTATTACGAGAGAAAGTCATAAATTTGTTGCCTTTGCCTCGGCGGTTATCGAATACGAAAGTATATGCGGATATAAGGGGTCAAACGAATACACTCGGCATATGCAGAAACTTCATAGGAGGTGAGACTCTAAAGTTTCAAATCAGTAATATTAATATATGCGACGTACTCTAACCCGCCCCGAAAGCACTCCTCCGCCTCGAAAGCACTCCTCCGTCCCGAAAATATATCCTCGCCTCAAAAGCCCGTCTCGAAAAATCATCTCAACGTCGCCTCAGCGCCGCCTCGCCCCGAAACCTATAATCTAAAAACTCGTCGGTAAATCCTAACTTTACGCTTGAAATACGTTATCCACTTAGAATAAAATAAAACTACACTGAGCATATACTACGCATAAGCTCTGAATCGTTTAAACTGACCAAAAAAATTTCGATTAGCGAAAAGTGGTGAAGAGCATACACTCGGCATATGCGAAGACCTTATGGGGGGTCAAAGCCGGATACCCATAGCATATGCAATCAGCCTCGTTTCAACTATGACTGCGACATGGCCCAGGCAAATTTCGAGAAGAAATAATCAGGTAACCTGCATATCGCATTCCTGAATCTTGACACTCAGGAGCACGTTGCAGCAATATGTGCGGCACGGAAGCCTTCACAAGTTCTCTCAGGGAACCTTATGCAAAGAGCGGACGGAAGCCACGTAAACTGACTTGGTTCGTTTGTCTTCGCCCCACCCAAAGCCTCTCACGCTTGGAATCTCTGTTGTCCAAAATCAAGAGGATCGTATTACAGAGAGTATGGACCTCTACTGAGAGGAGGTCACTACTTACGGCTAATACGCACCGTACAAGCTACGGCTTTCTGATAACCTTGTTTCTAAAGTCCTGACGCTTACACAGTAAGATAAGGGAGACCCCGGCCTTACGACGCAGCAACTGGGAGGGCAGATTCAACGATGACCAGCGCAAGATGGCACGTGATACCTGATACGAATTCTCGAGTCGGTTTTCAACCTCGTCAATCCTCGGATCCACAAAGCCGGCATGACAGCTTTGCTTGCCTCGTCTCGGAGAGGAAGGATCGCCGGGGCACAGAACGACAGCGCAGCTGGTAAAAGCGCTCGGACATCTAGGGAGATGAAACTTGAGACTTTGGCAGCACTGCCTCATGTCGCGGGAGAATATATATTTAGTCCTGGTGTCAGACTTTTCCTGATCCCTCATGAGAATCTGCCTGAGATAAACCATCGGGACACCCCACAATTTCTCTGGTCTTTTCAATCAACATCTGTTCGCAAGTCCTGATACCTGAATACCACTGATGCATACTCATAGAAAGGTCTTGCGCTCCTTGTATCTTATTCGTCCCATGCGTTTGGTCAGCAGCCATGTTATTGGCCCAATGGGGCCGGCATATCGCCCAGTCAAGGCCTATATGTGAATTGTTATCCTTCCCAAGATAGTACCTGTTGTAAACAGGGCGAGGTTTGCCTATCAAATGGTCTACGTTATGGGTCAATTATGGGGCAGGTACGCTGATCGCACCCGCTTGCGTATCTTGGAACCAGATTATGATTCCAATGAAATAGACATATAGAGGCGCGTGCACCGTCCAGGATTGGAGTAATGCAACGGCATGTCCATCGCAGTGGTGCAATGACGGTAAGAATCATTTCCACAACGAAGGATACATCTTTCCTCTCGTCGCCGCGTAATCTCAGTGAGTGCTCACAGCCGCTAACTCTTATCGTCTATAGTATCAAATAATCAATCATGGATCAACCTTTGGAATTGTCCACTACTAAACAATGCAATGGGATCGTGGTGGTGCGGTGGCAATCAAAGTGGGACAACGGCTTGTCAGAGCAGTGACGACGCACGCTTCGTTGTCTATACCGCCGGCTCAATCCTCGGATTTCCGCCCATCACGCCTTCTCAATCAGCTCTCACCGCAACTCCAAGCGAACTGGCGACCACCACGTTCTCCGCTGGACCGAGTTCGAACGCAACCCCTGTCGTCGCATCTTCCTCAGCTAATACGTCCCCGAGTCCTGCAGTTTTGATTGCGGCACCAGCGTCCTCCCTAGCTGATACGTCGTCCACAGACCCTGCAGTGTCTGCCCATAGTGACGAGCCTTCAACCACCCTGCCGACCGCAATCGGGGTCGGAATCGGTGTCCCGCTCGGCATATTCGCCATCGGATTTCTTGGCTTTCTGTTCTGGAAAGAAGTGGCCCGACGACGCAAAAGCGAACCGCAAGCCAAGAGCGCGGAAGTCGATGAGAGCAACGGCGATTGGTTCGGCGCAGCTGTCATTGATGGATGGAGCAGTGAGCTGCCTGATGCTCAGTTGCCGAGAGAGCTGGAGGGCCAGGGTAAGACAGAACTTCCTGGCATGTGAGTTTGTAGTGGTCTGAGTCCTTGTTCAAACGCATTGTTGTGCTTCTTCGGCGTGGATTCTTTTGTTTTGCTTTTTTGCCTTCTGTCACTCCGAGTGATTAGCAAAGTCGTCATGAAAGGACAAATCGTGAGGAATTTTCATCTAATTTTGGGCGAGGAAGGATCTCTTTCAGCATTAATAATCCGCAGAACCATGCCTTCATCCATACCGCTCATACAAGCTTCCATGCTCGAAGAGGTCATGTGACTAGTTCGACCTACCCTCGAGATACTTGGCGAAAGTCTTCACTATTGATTCAATAAAGTCAAACCACACAAACGACCAACTAATCATACAATAGACGAACTCCGGTGGCCAATCTTCACCTACCATCCTATGTACTTACGTCTCGAAGAAAGAGTAATTGAGTCATCCGGGAAACTCTCGATCCAAAGGTCTCTAAGACTTACTAAATTGATCAATGTGACAGTAGGATCACCATGGTCTCAAATTTTGCCCAGACAGCCTGGTCTTCACTCCACACACATTCCCTTGACTCCAGCGTGCCTTTGCATTTCAAACTGACCCCACCAAGTACCCGGCCACTACTCCGTGAACCCATCCCAATCCGTTTCATCAACACACCTAATCTCACCAGTAACGCTATGTTCGCACTTCAATCGATACACGCGAGGACTATCTCAAAACAGTGAGAGCGCTTGCAGACCTGTTAGCTTTAGACCCAGCCGGGTCGCCGCAAAATTTGATCGAGGTTACGGTTCATTCTCTAGCTGAGCTTGGCAACTGTTTCGATGAGATTTAGAAATAAAGAGATGAAGAAGGTGCGATGTATGAAGACGACAGACATGGTAGACCATCGCAGAAGATGATTCTAGGTGTGTGTGGTCAACTATTTGTCTTTGGATGCGCGCGGGAGTGAAGTGTTCGCGGGTTCATAGAGCTGTGTACTCTCACCATCGAGGCATCTATGTTTCTGTCCTGATTGGCCAACAGAGCCTTCGAAAAGCATGCAAACTTTCCACCATCGAGTATGATAATTCCAAGGTACAATGATCCGAAGCCTCACTCTGTGGTTTAAAATGGCATGAAGAGCGACAAGAGCTTGCAGAACGACATGTCTAATCTGCGAATCCAACGTCCGTCGCCTAGACTCTGCCGTCGAAACCGGCAGCAAGAACCTAAATCTGTCACAGCAGCCACCATGGTCGATGAACGATTCCATTTTTGATTGGGGCTCTGCTGTGGTCTGTTCCCAAGGCTGCGCGTACATCCCTGGTGAGGCCATATCCGAATTGCCCTTTCTGCTCACGACTTCAGATAGGCGAGGATCAGCAACTTCAGATCGGCGTGCCCAAAGCCTTAAGAAAGTCGTAGCCTACAAAGCAGGACGGGCGGAACTCCTAGCGCGGATCGTCCTTTTTGGGACGCCAACACAACGCGCAGAGCTCCCCAGCAAAAAACTATCAGTGCATCTGGAATCAACGAATCCGATTGAGGCACTCACAAAATTTGCTATCGTCGCAGCATGACAACTTCGTCTACCTTTTCTCCGGCAGTGCCGATGTACAACACATTGAGCCTGTAAGTCTCGTGCGCGTTCTCGCATCCCAGGAACATACCGATGCGTCTTCCCAGCTAGTCCGCCATACCCACTCGCATGGTTGCAGCATCTCACCAAAGACGAAAATAATCTCACGCAAGCAGCAACGAGGATGGTCTGTCAATCCTCTGGACGCGATGGTATCAGACGCAGCAGGCCCCGTGACTCCTGACGGCGTATTGCCAACGTCAGCTTATCCTGCAGCACACACATCCATCCTCGCCTTGGACGCGGAACCCACGCTCAGTCGCATGCAGATGTGCTCCCCCCCCCGGCGACGGCGAACGCGATGAACTGCCGGCTGGCGACGGATAAGCTAGTTATACATATTAAGTGATAATTTAGGTTTAGTCAGTAGAGAGCTCTCGTATCATAAATTCTTTTAGATATCTGGCCGCGGCAACTCCTCATTTCCAGCCTACAAGAACCCCCACTCGAACAACCAAGTAAATACCGTAAATACTATCGAGCTCCAGCTTAGAAGCTGCTCCATAGTAGAAGGATCCCAAATTCTCAACCAACGGCTGAGCAAAAGTCGAGACCGCGGTCCGAATTCCCGAACCCTCGAGTCAGAGCGATGGCAAGCTTGCAGCGGACCGGATCCTCCAACATATGAGGAGCAAGAAAGACTGGGGAGTGCATCCGGGTCTGCAAAATCCATTTCTGTCCTTGACTTACCGTCATGCGGCAGTACCTTGGTCAAGATTCCCTTGTTGATACTGCAGGCCTGTTGCGTGCACGGAGCAGACCGCAATCGCTTCAGCTACTTCTATATATTTGCACTGAAACCGTGTCGATGCTCAGCTGTCAATATGGGTAGGTTATTGGTCATGTGATGCAGTAGTCAATCTTGCCCTTTCTGTCGAATAAATCTTGCATATCATTCTTTCTCCTACAGCTCAGCATACAGACAGCGCCCAACTATATCAATGTATACATAAACATCCTTGCTTATTTGGGTATGAAAACGAAATAATCATCGAAACAAAAGTGCTTATTCCTCATCACCACGATCAATGCTCTCACGGCCTCTTACTGCACCGCCGGTGGACTTTCGCGCTTTTCCAGTAATGTCTTGCCAAGTCGCCCCAAACCTCCTACCAGTGCTCGCAAGTAGGCCTTCCTCTTCATCCTCCTCAAGATCCTGATCAAGCTGATATGCATTCAATTTGGGGGTTCGGAAAAGCGACAGGAGGAAAATAATGAAGTAGACAGCTACAGATTACATTAGCCAGGGTGGGAAAAAAGACAACAGAGTACGTACCTAAGAATGCGATCTGGGCCCAAAAAGTCACATCGCCAAAGAAAGAGAAGTTGATGGTAATGCTGTCGATAAAGGTGCTCAGTACACTAGCAGTGCAAACATTGGAGGCAGCCTGAGAAGTAGATGCTTCCGAGCAAGGCTTGATGGCTTTCGTGTGATTTGTACAATCAGGCTGATCATCAGGGTGCCTGAGAGGACGATCGCAGAATGTCTGTGGGCCATAGTGGGTATATTGTGGGGCGACCAACATGGCCACCGAGTATTGAATTGCCAATGCCATTAATGTCAGCAGAATTGTAGCCAGGAGGAGCGCTTGCGGTGATGTATGGCCTTTCCTGATCTGGAATATCCTGAGCCAGAGGAATCGGATACCGATTGATGCTATGCCGACAACGGAGCTGAAGAAAAAGAAGAGCACCAGGAGGAGGAAAATGACATAGTCAATTGGGAAGATCTTGGCAGATTTGACGAAGATCCAATTCATCGGGTTGAAGATCTTGTTGTGACCCAATACGTAGCCGCAGTGAGTCTTGCAAACTGAGTTCTTTGCCTTGTCGATGAACGTTAGAAGCATGCAGACCCAAACGAAAATTGCCACAAGCATCAATAAGATTCCACCAAGTAGTTTGAGTGGGCGGAATACAGCCTCTATCTTCATCCAGGTCTTGAGAAGCCACCCGTGGCCCTCTCCGCTAGCTTCCGCTGCCAAGCGCTCGCGACGGACGAGAGTCCGCTCTTCTCTGACGAGAGCATCAAGTTCGCGGCGGTCCTTCGCAGGCAGCCCATCTTCCCGGCCTTCATTGCGCATTTCAAGCTGTCGCTGACGTTCGCGGTTTTGTTCCAGCTCCGAGGCCGTATTCGCACTTAGGGTTGGCGCCGATATTGCCGGTGCCGACTTGATCAAAGCAACGGGAAGTAGAGCAAAGCCTGCGGCAGTGTAGAGGACGTATATCAAAGTTCCAATGGTAATGAGCAGTCCAAGAGCGAAAGTCAAAGCACGTTCTCCATCTATTAGCGAGGTAGGATGTTAGCGATTTGATCAGTTGCACGAGAGAGGTGGCTTGCTCACGGTTCTGGTCCTCGAGGATGTGCTTGAAAAAGTCCAGATCGTAATGACCGCCCTTGCGATCCTTTGCAATTGGTACAAAGAAGCCCACGAGGAAGATGATAATGACCAAGGCAATGAATGCAATTGTATACTTGAAAGCGCCCCAGAGTCTTGAGCCGATCGTCTGATGACCCTCCTCAGATGCAACCTCATCGTATTCTTCATGCCAAAAATAGGTGAACGGTACGACAATGAGACAGAGTATCGCGTCTAAAGAGAATAGAGTGTAGTAGACAATTCTCAGGGTGAGCTTTATATTGTCAACTCGGTTCTGAGTGGCCCAATCTTTCCTGATGCCATGTTTTGAGGAGGTGGTAGACGAGACCAAGGCCACGTCTACTGGGAGAAGTAGGACGGTGGCAAGTAGTGAGGTGAGTGTGAAGATGGAGACTATGGTCACGGTAGCCGATCGTTCCTTGGGAGTCTGATAGAGGTAGACGAAAATGGAAGATATTGCAACCACGAGGACAATGACGACGGCGTAGACAACCCAAATAAGGGTTGACTGAATGAGAGCCATCGCAGCTCAGCTCTGGTACTGTTCCGTTGAAAGGAGAAGTATAGAAGTGAGCACAGCTAACAGCGGGTTGACATGGAGGAAAGTTGAGTAGACCGTTGGAAGTTGCGGAGGGGTAAATTTGGTGTTTTGACTTTGGACCCGGAAACTTGCTTTGCCTGCAAATGCGCATCATTGCATATCTAGTACCTACCACATCCTTGCCGTCGATCATCGCGCTAGCATTTGACAGCTCCAAGTGGTGAAGCCTCCACTCAATTCACCTCTACATCTATTCTTCTACTTTATCAGTCACTTACAGTCATTACGATTCCCTGTCCACCCCAGTACATGTACCCATCATCGGTATCATCACTCTCATAATGCAGTGCTACACGGAGCTTACGCCTCCAACGGCAGTGACACATTCACTGGCACTGCCTTTCCTGTCGGCCTCCGCGAATAATCTCATCGTTGCAAAGACATCTCTGCTGCAGATTTTCTCCCTCAAGTCAATCGCTACCCTCACCGAAGATGATCCGAGTCGAGCTGCCCAGACCTCAAATCAGAATCAGCATGAGGCCAATGGTCCTAATTCCTCCCTCCCTCATTCCGCAACCGGCAAAGTCGACCGTCTCCATACGACCAAGCTGGTATTGGTAGCACAATTTGAGCTCGCGGGAACTGTCACTTCGCTCGCGCGCGTCCGAATATTGGGATCCAAGTCCGGCGGTGAAGCTTTATTGGTTGCTCTAAGGGACGCAAAACTCAGCATGGTGGAATGGGACCCGGAGAGATATAGCATTTCCACCATATCAATACATTACTATGAAAGAGAAGATATATTGAGCAGCCCGTGGGAGCCTGACCTGGGGTCTTGTGTCAATTACCTGAGCGTGGATCCAAGCAGCAGATGTGCGGCTCTGAAGTTTGGGGTCAGGCATCTGGCGATCATACCGTTTCATCAAGTCGGAGATGACCTCGTTACGGACGATTATGATCCTGAGTTGGACGGAGAGCGACTAGATAGAAAACACTCCATCTCCAAACCCGCTGCCGAAGGAGGTTCAGACGAGAAGACGCCTTATGCTGCATCTTTTGTGCTCTCACTGCTGGCTCTGGACCCTTTTCTATCTCATCCGATACACCTTTCCTTCTTATACGAATATCGGGATCCCACGTTCGGCATTCTTTTTTCGCAAGGAGCCACATCGTCAGCCCTGCTTCATGAGCGACGTGACAATGTCTCTTACGCAGTCTACACTCTCGATCTAGAACAGCGCGCTTCAACGACTTTGTCATCAGTCAGCAATCTTCCATATGACCTTTTTGCCGTGGTACCTCTTTCACGTCTTGTTGGAGGAGCCTTACTAGTGGGCGGTAATGAGTTGATTCATGTTGACCAGTCTGGTAAAACCAATGGTGTGGCTGTCAATGACTTTGCCAAGCAGTCGACAGCTTTGGCGATGCTCGACCAGTCTGATCTGGATATGAGATTGGAGGACTGCGTGGTCAAGCAGCTCGGGCTTGATAATAGCGACCTGCTGATCATACTCAGCACTGGTGAACTTGCCATTCTCTCTTTCAAGATCGATGGTAGATCCGTATCTGGACTCTCAATCCGCCGTGTAAAATCTACAGACGGCGGAAATGTCATCCTTGCAGGACCCTCGTGCGCCTCAATCGTTGGGCGCAGTAGGATGTTTGTCGGCAGCGAGGACTCAAGTTCTTTAGTACTCGGCTGGTCTCGCAAATCAGATCGTCTAAAACGAAAGCCCTCTCGAACACAAGTTGACAACGATGGCGACGAGGATGAGCTAGACATTGATGAGATAGACATTGACGAAGATGAGGATGATTTGTATGCCGAGGCGAAACCTGAAACAAAGCGCCAGGACCAAACTCTGTTAGTATCAGATGCCGATTCGGAGGAAGATTACACCTTCCGCCTGCATGATTCATTGGTAAACTCTGGACCAATGACCGATGTAGCCATAAGGCATTCGCCCGCCAAAGACTCGAATCTAGCCTCGAACGTTCTACCTAATGCTGAAATCATAGTCGCGAGTGGACGTGGTAGAGCAGGGGGCCTTACAATGTTCCAGCGTGGGGTAAGCACGATTCAGGTAGATCAACCCAAGATCCGAAACGTAAATGGTGTGTGGTCGGTCTGTACCAAGCGAAGTCATGAAAACGGCCGCGGCGATGGATACGACAAATACGTTGTTGCATCCGTTACCAATGATACTGATGACGAGAAGTCTGCAGTATATTCAGTAAACCCTTACGACGGTGACATTGTAGAACTCTTGGAAACGGACTTTGATGCAGATAGTGGCGCAACTATTGAAGTCGGAACGCTGAACGGGGGAACCAAGATGGTCCAGGTTTTGCAGAGCGAATTACGTTCTTATGATCAAGGTACGTCCGTTTTCAATTCTTTTAATCTTAACTTCTCCATTGCTGTGGAACAGAGGGGCAACGACTGGTCATCAGGAAGCCATGTTAAAGCTCTTGATGAAGCTCATCATATAGACGGAGATTACCATGTCCAAGGAATGGCAGTTCGACGGCGCCACACAGAGTGTGTAGTGGCAAAGTGTTGTTACATATGTCGATCATGTCTGATAGCATCAATACAATACACATTTCACCCACCATTAGCCCACTATATCCATCATGCTTGCAATGCTATATCTCCATATGCCCCCTCATGTTCGCTTGACCGAATCGCTGACCACCTCAGACCTCGGTCTTGCGCAGATATACCCATTGACGGATGAAGAGAGCGATACGGGACCCAAAGTGATCAGCGCAAGCTTTGCAGATCCATACGTTCTACTCATCCGAGATGATTCTAGCGCTGTTGTCCTGACAGCCGATGAGAACGGTGACCTTGACGAAGTTTCACAATCAGAGTCATTCAAAGCGGGAAAGTGGCTTTCAGGCTCGCTGTATGAAGACTCGAATGACGTCCTACGACTGGAGTACCCGGAAGAAAGCGAAGATGAAGCAGGCAATGTGCTAATGTTCTTATTGAACGCAAAAGGAGGCCTACAGGTTCGTCAATTGCCTCCATCCCGTTACTTTGCTCGAGACTATAACGCTTCTGTATCTGAATGACTAATTGGTCCTGACAGATATTTCGTCTGCCAAACCTCAACCAGCCCGTCTACCTTGCAGAAGGGCTGAGTTTCTTGCCGCCCTTTTTATCGCCAGAATTTACCGCCCGTCGCTCCTTCGCCAAAGAAATTTTGACCGAGATCTTGCTAGCAGAGCTTGGAGATTCGACTCACAAATCTCCATACATGATCGTACGTTTTGTTCACGCAATCCAAGGTTCACATGCTAATTGATTCCTAGCTTCGCTCTGTAAATGACGACCTCATCATCTATCAGCCTTACCAATCACCCATTGAAGGTAGTAAAGACACATCACTTCGGTTCCTCAAGATACCGAATCCTCATCTACCGAGCATACCCAAGGAAGACCCCACAGATGTGGAAGAACGTCAACCAAAGCGGCGCCAGTCTCTTCGATCACTACACGACGTCAGCGGCTACAGTGCAGTGTTCATGCCAGGGCAATCTCCGTGCTTCATCATCAAGTCTGCGTCCAGTCTACCGGGGGTCATCGATATGTGTGGGGGTCCAATTGAGAGTCTGACCCAACTACATTCCCCTACCTGCCAGAAGGGTTTACTCTACGTCGACCAAGAAGTAAGCCGAGAATAGCCAGACGTGAAGGGAGAGTGCTGACCAAAACCAGGGCGTAACTCGTGCAGCTCAACTTCCTCTGCAAAGCCAGTACGAGACAGGCTGGGTCACGAAAAGGGTTCCACTTGGCGAAGAGGTCCATGCTCTCACGTACCACGAGGAAATGGATGCCTATGTACTTGGTACAAGTACCATCGTCGACTTCAAGCTACCAGAAGACGATTTCCATAGTCATTGGACTGCCGAAGGTATGCATACGAAGCACATCTTCCGAGATAATCTCAAGTCGAGCTAAGTGTTGTAGAAACCACATTCCTCCCCCAAGCCGAACAAGGCTCTATCAAGCTCCTAGACCACAAAACCTTATCGATCATCGACCAGTAAGTCCTATCACCACTCCCTCGCAACCAGAGCGGGCCAGCTGACCACCCACCCAGCCACACCCTCTCCCCGTCCGAAGTCGTAACCTGCATCCGGACCCTCTCCCTCGAAGTCTCCGAACACACCCACGAGCGCCAAAACCTCGTCTGCGTCGGCACCGCCTTCGTCCGCGGGCCCGACCTCCCGTCCCTCGGCACCATCTACATCTTCGCCGTCATCCCCGTCGTGCCGGACCCGGAGCGCCCGGAGACCGGCCGCGCGCTCAAACTCATCGCCAAGGAAGACGTCAAGGGCGCCGTGACCGCCGTCTCCGGCGTCGGCACCCAGGGCTTCCTGCTCGCGGCGCAGGGGCAGAAGTGCATGGTCCGGGGGTTGAAGGAGGACGGGTCGCTGCTGCCCGTGGCGTTTCTGGACATGCAGTGTTACGTCAGTGTGGTGAGCGAGTTGCCCGGGACGGGGTTGTGTCTGATGGGGGATGCGGTGAAGGGGGTTTGGTTCTGCGGGTATACGGTACGAGACTCTCCTTCCGGATTAATAGCCAACCCCCCTTTTTCGCAATCACCACGTTACACACAGAGAAGAGATGGCTGATGCAAATCGAACACAGGAGGAACCCTACCAACTGCGCGTCTTCGGCAAGTCCCCCCACGCCATCGAAGTCGTGACGGCCTCCTTCCTCCCGTCGGACAAACAGCTCTACATCGCCGCCGCAGACGCAGACTGCAACATCCACATCCTGCAGTTCGACCCCGAACGTACGTTCTCTCCCCTTTTTCCTTCCTTCCACCCCTCCCCTCCCCTCCCCAACCTTCCAACCCGCCCATCTCAACCAACTCCCCTCCCCACCCCTCCCCAACCAAATCCAAATCCAAAAACCCCCAACCACACCACTAACCCAACCCACAGATCCCAAATCCCTCTCCGGCCACCACCTCCTCCACCACACCACCTTCCACACAGCCCACTACCCCACAACCATGACCCTCCTCCCATCCCCCTCTCCCTCCTCCCCCTCCTCACCATCTCCCTCCCCCCCACCAATCCTCCTAACAACCACAACCGGCGCCCTCGCCCTCCTCACCCCGCTCACCCCTTCCGCCCACCGCGCCCTCTCAACGCTGCAGTCCCACCTGCAAACGACGCTCCCGCACGCGCTGGGGCTGAACGCGCGCGCGCACCGCTCCGTCGGTGGAGGCGGAGGGGTGGATGGAGGTGGGAGTGGGAGGGGGGGCGTGGTGGATGGGAATGTGTGTCGGCGGTGGAGGGAGGGGGGCAGTTGGAGGAGGTGGGGTGGGGTTGGGGTTGGGGGGGAGGAAGGAGATGGGGGAGATGGGGGTGAGGGGGTGNGGGGGGAGGGTGGGTTTGATCGGGGGTGTGTGATTGCTGATTGATATTGATTGGGGTTCGGAAGGGGGAAGGGATCGACTGGAATTGACGGGGGGGGAAACGGAAGAAGCAGGAGGGCGGGTGATTTCTTCCGCGGGAGCTTTCTTTTGATCTCGCGCGCCAGGTCAGGTCAGGTCAGGTCAGGTCAGGGATGGAGCTATCGTAGTAAATCTGGCTACTCCAACTTAATCCGCCGAGATGAGCTAAAGAGCAGAGGTGGGCTGGAAAGTTGATAATAAGATTACTATTCTGACTAAACCCCCACCCATCCCATCCCCGTTAGATTCACACACCGTCACCGTTCCCATTCGCACCTGCCTCTCTCGCGTGGCCACTTAGCTCGTGCGTGGCTGTGTATCTATCTAGGAGTGAGTGAGTGTGTGAGTGAGTGAGTACATACACCCGTGGTCGTAGCGCCGGGACTGGGTAAATAAATACCAATCGTGTAAGGTATAAGGGATCTATAAGTAAGTGAGGGGGTTCTGATAAGCAGCACTGATACTGATACTAATAGTAACACTAGGACTAGGACTAGGACTAGTTTTGAGGCCGGTACCGGTACTGGACTGCTACGGGGAAAAAGAGAGAGAGAGGGGGAGAGAGAGAGAGAGGGCGGTTGAAGGGCCTATCGCTGAGGGGAAGGTAGGGGAAGGTAGGAGAAGTTAAGGTAAGGTATGTCTGGTGAGGTAAGGTAAGGTGAGGTAAGATGAGGTAAGGTAAGATGAGGTGAGGTAAGTTCGGTACAGTATGTAGGTATGTAGGTAAGTTCGGTATGTACATAAGTCCATGCAGTCCGCACTGAGCAACGGCCCTTTCTCCCCGTCCGTGCAAGCAAGAGCCTCGCCTCGCCTTGCTGTATCTGTTTCAAGCAAGTAGCCAGCTTCAATTGGCTCTCTCTCTCTCTTTCTCTCTAAAGATTTAAGTAAGGAAGGGAACAACATCCACCAATCATCTCCCCCGCACCACTCCTGAGTGTAATAACTAGCTAGCACACCATGGCCATCCATCCATCCGTCAGAGATTCATTCGAGCGGCAGTTATCTAAAATATACAGCAGCGATTCGAGTGACGGGTCGATGTTTGCAAAAGATGCTGCTGCTGCTGCTGATGCTGATGCTGAAGCTAGTAATCGTAATAGCAACCCTAAAGCATACGCTCATCCACCGAGCCCTTAGAAGCGAACCCGTCCAAAAGAAGCGAAAGCGACAATTCCGAGACGAGCTGTTCCGACGTCAGACGCGCCCACTTCGGCGATTGCGCCGCTGAAGCAATGGCGCAGCAATCTGGTGGCGAGTGCCCGTCCGGGTGCAGGAGGGGCGGGGTACAGTTCTCCAGAAGGAGCAAAGGGTCAGAGTGCATTTGGGTCAGAGCAGCTGCAATGGTGGTACGGGGCCGGGTCAGCGGCGGATTGGTTGTTGCTGAGGTGATTTGCTTGTTGGGAGGATGGATGGAAGGAAGGATGGAAGGTTGGATGGATGGGAGGGAGGGTTTCAGGTAGCGCTGAGGAGGGCAAGCGCACTTTCGAAGGCTTTGACGACTTTGACGT
This sequence comes from Evernia prunastri, assembly GCA_003184365.1. NCBI lineage: Eukaryota > Fungi > Ascomycota > Lecanoromycetes > Lecanorales > Parmeliaceae > Evernia > Evernia prunastri. Next base: position 41,911 of record NKYR01000113.1, read on the forward strand.
CTGCAGAGATGTGGGAGAGTGTGGTTAGCGGCTGCAGGTAGTGGTGAGGGTGGAAGGGAGTAAGGGAAGGGAAGGGAAGGGAAAGAGGGGGAGGGAGGAGTGTCATACAGTGCAACCGCTTCTCCTCTAGGCTTTCTTCCTTCTGCTGTACGAATGCCATTCTCGTCCGTAGCCTGTCCATGCCTGATCAGCCAATCCTTCCCCTTCGTTCTCGGAATATGACCATCCTCGAGCAAAACCAACAAGAAAAAAATAGATAGATAGAGGGAGAGAAAGAGAACATACCGCTTCCCAGCCCTCTCCTCCTCACCCACACTGCCAGCCGCCGTCCACGCATTGAAAAGCTGCCATCCTTCCGTTAGCCCAATCCCTCAGTCCCCATCAAACAACGCAGAATGCCTCCCCCTCTTCTCCCTCTCGTTACCAAGCAAACAAAAAACCAATCTCAAAAAAGAAACAAACCCACCTCAACCAACTCCCGAAACTCCCCCACCACCCCCTCCTCCACCCTTCTACACTCCTCCATCCTCTCCCAAAACCGCCCTTCCAACCCCTCCCAATCGAACCCCTCGATCTCCCCCTTCGCATCCTCCATGTCGTTCTTCTTATTCTTCCCGCCCACAAGTTCGACACCGTCCTCTGACACCGCACCGTCGTGGTCTCCAGCAGCAGCACCACCACCACCCATTCCATCCCTGTGATGCTGCCCGTGTGCGCCGTTCGCCCTCGTCTTCACCTTCTCAGCCTCGCTCCCGCTCTCGCTCATCGCGCCGGGCTGCAGGGAGGAGGAGCGGCGGGGGAAATCCGGGTTTGTGTTTGGGTTTTGGTTCGGGGACGGGGAGAGCTGGTGGGCGGAGGCTGCTTGGGCGGAGGTGGGGGTCGGGTTGGGGGAGAGGTTGGTCGTGGGTTTGTTGGGGGAAGTGTTGTGGGAGGAAGTGTTTTTATTGTTGTTGGGTGAAGTGACGGTATGAGGAGCGAGGCCGTATTTAGCCTTCGCTGCGTCGGAGTTCTTCTCTTCTTGCGACATGGTTCGACGGCGGTAGCTGCGATTGACGTTGGTAGCTGTGCTTGTCGTAGGTAGACGTGATTGACGTAGAATTATACAACTCGCTGCTCACGCCCCGAGAGCTCCCCTCCCAAACCAACCAACCAAGCAAGACTGAACTCAACTCCCTTTCACCAGTCACAATTGCGTCAAAACGACCGACAACACTTTAAGACCTCAACACCTCTTGACCTCTTGACCTCCAGACCTCAAAACCCCAGCAAAAGGGCCGCCGCACTGCTTAGGGTTGTTGTCGCTTGTCACATTGGCGTTCGAGTTTCGCGTAGAAAGGGAACCCAAACTTTGACGTAATTTAGCGCATGTAACAATACAACAATTAAAAAGAGCAAAAAATACATAAATCAACAAACGAGAAATCTCCGAATTCAACCACGCCAGAAATCATCGATTACATTTTTCCCCCCCCCCACAATAAGGACCGTCAATTTCATCCACTCATATCAGAGATCATAAATCATAAACAGTGCTAGGTGTGTTGTTGATCTCTCCCTCCCTTCGTGGTAGGCTCAAAAGATTTTACCTCATCTACGGTTGTGCGCGTATTAAAACACCTAACGGGGGGAGCTGCAGGTTCAGAAGCAATCCACAGAACCCCCTCTACCTTACATACACGTCACAGTCAACAGCAGAGTACCTACTTATCAGATCGTTGTACCCATGCCGCAAATGTCAATCCAGATCCGACTGTCTACGAAAGCTACGAAAGTTACGAAAAGCTACCGTAACTAGTACAGAACAAAAACTTGCTTCAGGCAACGTATGGATACAAACACCAACTACAGACTTGCATGGACGGTGATGCCCAGCTTTTCGAGTAAGTTAAGTCCAGCACGAGGGGATTTGGCACATTCAATCGCACATTCATTGGCACATTCATTATTGGCACATTCAAATGGGGGGATCTGCTCGCATCTGTACATTATAGAGAAATATAGAGGAAAACGGACTGCCTATCTAGTCCGACTCGAATTAAGTAGAACGCTCAAGGAGGTAGATAAGATGCTTGTGCACCTCCTGGAGTACAGAACGTCAAAAGATTTTGACATGTTTTCCTTCGTACTATAAAAGTCACGCTAAATCGAGAGATACCATCGTCGTTGAGATGCCCAGATGGCCTCCATAGCATCTCGCTGCTCAAATACAATCCGAAGATATGCCCTGGGGAATACCGTTTTCGCTGACACCCAACGCCTTACAATTTCCATTGCTCATTTTCATCGCGTCATCTTTGCCCGGCCTCGAGTTGACTCGGTGTTGCGTTGGCACCGCTGTTGATCTCCGGGGCTCCACCTCCAACGCTGTCATTACCAGGATTGTTGTTCCTCCTGAACGGATTTGACATGCTCGGCATGGAGGGAGTGATGCCACGCATTCTCGATCTCCAAGTGTTTGGCTCTGGAGTCTCAGCAGTCGTCGTGTTGTTGGTGTTCGAAGCAGCTGCGCGTTGATTGGCTGTCGGACGTCTTGACAGGCGACGCTGTGAAGGAAACCCGTAGCGATCTCGTGCATTGTCTTCTAGACCAATGTTCAAGAAGCGGCCAGGGAGCAGAATCCTTGGCCTTCCGCTGCTATGTCCCATGAAGGCGTATTGAGGTGGATTGGGAACATCCCCTCTCGCACCAGCAGGGCGTCGGCCACCATGTCGATCAGCATCAGTGGCAGCCTCGCCTTCTGGGCGTGGCTTCGGTACGTAGTAGTCTGCTTTGCATAAGGGACAACATGCACGACGGCTGGTCAGCCAGGGGTCAAGACAGCTGGCGTGGAATGCATGGCCACAGGTCAATCCTCGAACGTCGTCATCATCCTCGAGGGTATCTAAGCAGATCGCACAAGCATCTCCAGGATTTGCTAGCATTTCGGTCGGAACAGCCATCTGGATTTGGTCGTCGTCGTCGAGCTCTTCCTGTTCTTGTATTTCCGCTGGGGTAGCGGCAGTAGGCGCAGCTTCAGGTGCTCCTTTAGCGTCCACGGTTGTAACTCCGGACTCTTTGTTCCTCGCGTCATTCATTTGCTGCTCTTCTGGGGTCGACACCGTCCCGACCGTCTGGAGAAAGTTGGTCCCGGGGCTTTTCGTAGATTGTGGACTATCCTTGTTCTCCTCCGGTATATGGCTTTCTGCAGGGGTTTCTGGCCTGTTCACTTCTTCTGATTTTCTTGCCATCGGTATCGCTCCATCGGCGTTTCTCAGACTGGCAGCCCGGCTTGCCGAAGGAGCGGCAACTCCACCGGCAGTAGGTAGACCTTCTTCGGCACGTGTAGTCATCCATGCTTTGTATTTCATGAGAGGAAAGCGCTCGTTGACTTCCTCCATCGACATCAGCTTCTTCTCCCTTCTCCGTCTGTGCGCCCTGGGCATCGCAGTCATGTCTATTGGTTCGCCATTCTCGTCTTGTTGCGCCCGACGATTCCTCTGATTGTATCTGAAGCAATACTTGACTCCAACGATGATCCTGTAATTTCGGCGGTCAGCTCCCCATTGAAGGATGTAGTTCGAGAAGAGGGAACGATTAGAGGAATGAGGATGTGTTAGTGAACTGACCATAGATTCGTGAAGACAACACCGAAGCCGAGTGCTACGAAGAAGAGTAAGGGAGAGCTGGTCGGTCCTCCACCCCCGGAGCTGGCGGCTGATGATGTTGCTGCAGGAGGAGCGATAGCGGTGCTCGAAGAGAGGGGAGTCGTTGCTGCCGTGCTGGCCATGATTGCTGTGGTCTAAGTTGCAAGTGTGGCTTGATCTACTAAGTATCGGACTTGGTCGGTCGCGCCAATCATTCCAATTCAGTGGCGAGCTCCGTGGTCTTGCTTGAGGGATATAATCGGCCGAAGGAAGGCTTGAGGTCTTGCGACGTGGATCAGGTGTCTTGTGAGGGCCTTTTCTCTGCTACGTAGCTAAAAGGGCGCAGTCGTCATACAGCTCATTATACGTGTCAGATCGGCCGTGGGATGATGAGATGATAGATTTGTTCTGTTGGAAGAAGGATCCAAGGTTGTGGATGGGAAGTGATGTGTGATACTTGAGGATGGTGACGAAGACGAGTCTGACAATTAGTGCCGTGATGTCCGAACAAGGGTGGTGGATCGAAGGCGGGGGAGCCGGGTCACAAATAAGCAAACATGATGCTGGAGCGGGTAGAGTAAGGTATGGAAGGACCGAGGGAACAACAATGAAGAAGAAGATGTATGATAAGTGAATGAGATCAACACACTGTCTACACGGTATATAAGTGTGGCAAGAACTGGATGAGTGTGTTAAGGAGGTAAAGTAAGTGAGGAACGGGAGACGGGATTATTGATGATTGATGATTGGGGCTTTGGGGCTGAAAAGGCTTGGTGGCGAACTGACTGGCGGCAATGGAAGGACTTAAGAAGATCAGCTGGGAAGCTTGTCCTTTTCTCTAGCCTCCATTAAGTTAGTCCTTCTTTTTTCGCATGTGCGGGAAATTCTCCCACCTAACGCGAGTCGGAAAACCCCTCCCCCTTTTACAAGGATAAAAGGCAAAAGTAAGCCCGGGCCTCCCCAAGATCATCAGCCCTAGCACTGCAAACTAGAGCCTAGAACTGACCTGGAACTTGTTCTGAGCTCTAAGGTATGTATAAGATAGGTACTCTAGCAAGGGGCGACTCGCGAGTGAGGAGTAAGGTAAGGATTACCACTGCTGATGAGATGCCACTTGTCTTCATGCTATCTAAAACTACTTCATTCATATCAGCTTTCTCTACACGAGTAAGGTAAATTGAAGCAATCATCTACAACACTTCACCTTATTATTGAGCAAGCAAGTTGGAAAGCAAGGCTGGATTTTTGGCGGGGGTTGGACTCGGAGCGAATCGCAATTAACGAATTTCAATTGCACCTCTTCTTCTTCCGCCCCGTAAATCTTGTACCTAGCCTTGTTTCATCATCATCACCAGATCATCAAATCGCCAAGATTACTTATCATATCTCAAATCTAAAAGTATCCTTTATATCTCCCCTCCAAGCTTGATTATTCAACTCAGCGTCAGCATGACCGACAGTGCCAATCCTGTCGTCTTCTTCGACATCGCCCTGGGAGGTAAGACGGAGAGTAGTATCATTGCCTGCCCGTTTCATTTGGTACTAGGCTTCTTGTCTATGCATTTCTCTTTCCGAACAATGCACCTTCTCCCATCTCATCCTGCTCTTCCTGCACATTGGGACATTGGCAACGCTTCTGCGCACCACCCGCTTTCTCCTTCAGGCAGTATCAAAGCCTTCATCCTTACCTACACATCTCCTTTCGACCTCTACCAATGATGGGCGTCCCTAATTTGCCAATCTCACTCACGCATATCATGTGTCCAGGGGAGCCACTGGGTCGGGTGAAGATGGAACTCTTCGCCGACGTCACACCCAAAACCGCTGAGAACTTTCGCCAATACTGCACGGGTGAGAACAAGAATCCTCAAGGACGGCCGCAGGGCTATAAAGGCAGCAAGTTCCACCGGGTCGTAGGTTGAAGATAGCCCGTTTCCCTTTTCCGCTGAACGATGATGACCATGGAATCTGATTAATCGCAGATCAGAGAGTTCATGATCCAGGGTGGAGACTTCCTCAATGGCGACGGCACGGGCAGTACCTGCATTTACGGCACAAAAGCTTTCGCCGACGAGAACTTCCAGCTGAAGCATGACACGCCCGGGTTGCTAAGTATGGCCGTTAGTAATCCACTTATGCAGACTTTGTCATACCCTTGCAGCGGATGCTCATGCCTCTTCAGAACTCCGGCAAAGACAGCAACGGCTGCCAATTTTTCATCACCACCGTATGCCTGCCTCTGTCAGACCTCGCAGCCCGCTTAGCTTACTGAAAAGCATGTGTCAGGTTCCCACGCCGTTCCTGAACAACAAACATGTCGTCTTCGGCAAGGTTGTTGACGGGATGGATGTTGTGCACAAGGTCGAGAACACCCGAGTGAGAGGGGAGAGCAAGCCTGCGACAGATGTTACGATTGCACAGTGTGGTGAGATGTAGACTTGATCACAAATCCATGACGAAAAGGCTTCGCAGGTTCTACCAATGCGAGGAATACACAGACAAGTATTCCTAAGGATACCATCTGTCCACGGGACGATATGAGTAGCGGACAGCGACACGTTGTCCGTCACCAAGGCTTGCCATTATCCTATGCCATCGACCACTAGACGCTTCCAAGCCTTCGGTTATGCTCGCAGGTACCTCTCACAAAAGTTTCTAAAGACATACCATCTCCACCTGCGCGAGTTCTCTTCAACTTTGAACCTCTCCAATTCCGTCTCGCTTAAATCCGTTATTGGCCTGCACGGTATCTCTTTTTTCGTTCACCACACCACCCTTTCTCTACAAGAACCATTGTTGAGTAACAGGTAGTGAAGAATAAAGAAACGAAACAGAATGTTGCTACTAACATTCTAGTAACCTCTTGGTTCTTCGTTGGAGTATCAACGGCCAGGGCTCTTTTGCCTTGCTCTTCAGTCTACTTAGCCGCGACATCAATCGTTTCCTGTGACCAACCCCACACCAAATTTTCCCCTTCTTCAGCTACGTTTTCTCTCAATGGTTGCCTTCTTCGAATTTTCGTTGAGACCTAGAGTTGTTTAGGCTGGTGAGGCTACCTGCGTCGCTGTAGCCACACTCAAAATTCGCCTTACAGTTCCTACAGGTCAAGTACGCCATGTAACTATATTCCTCCTTGGAGATTCAGATTATCTGCTTTAGGTCGTCAGCTATGCATGCTTTACGATCAACGATGACGAAGCGGTACACGAACACATCTTGCGAGACTTTGTCATTTAAGGTCTCCTGGCCTGCGTCTATGTTCTCTGAGCTGACAACCGTCTTTTGTATCCATCCTGCCCGAGTCAGTTATCATCACCCTTTGCAAATCCAGCTCAAGCGTGAACAATTTATACAATCGGAATAGTATACGCTCTGCCAGAAAGACACGGCAAGCTTTTCTGTAGGGAAGTTCCAGAGCATCTTCTCGGGAATATCTGCTTGATGATTGCTTGTCTATGTCCTGGTGAATTTGTTCTCGGCATTCTCGTCTTGCTCCGAGCTCACTTGTTCAATCGACGCCCCTGCCTTCGCCCACGAGCAAAGCTGAGACATACTCCCGTTATGGCGCGCGGCTTACCGAAGAAAAGCAGGTCAAATGGTTCAAACCCTTCTTTAGGACCCGACTTTTATCAACAAGTCCTGGCACGACCACAAAGCAAAAGCTACTGATGGCCGACGCAGGGATGACATCGTGGCCGGCGGTTGTCGGCATTCTACGACGATCATTGATCAGTCACAATTTCTGGCATCCCGCAGCGGCTGCATTCCACAACTGCATCCCAAACAGTACTTCTGCATAGAGCTAAGTTTACTCGGAACACCACAAACGAACCAAACGAGCCAATCAGGGCGAAACCAGCTGGTCTCAACGCGTCAACATTTTGTGGGGGTCGACTCCCCCGGAGTCTTAAATTCCCCACAACCCATTCGACTGCTCGCCTCCCTTCAGCTCAGTCGCTCATGCTCCCCTGAGAGTTGTCCAGTCTCGCAGCGAAATCCCCAGCGTCATTATCTTCAACTCCACCATGGCCATATCCATCCGAACCACCCGCTCGCCGGGCTTGATGGCATCCACTCACCCGCTGAGCAGCATACTCGCCGCACCCCGCACCACCCCTCGAGTCCACGCCGCATCCGCACGGCTAGGCCTCCACCCAAGCCGGCCCTTCCACTCAACCACCCAAACACGCTCTTCCCCCCCCATCCAAGCCCACCCCCACCCCCTCCCCAACAGGCACCCCTCCAACACCCCCCAGCGACTCCTCCCCCATCGACATCGAGCAGCTGATCCCCAACTTCTCCTCCCTCGGCTTCAACGAGAAGCTCGCCCGGATCCAGTCGGCGAGGAGCTACCTCGCCGAGGACGTCCTCAAGAACGGGCCAAAATGGAACCCGGGGCGGTACGGCGCGCTGACGGAAGCACTGGCGCGGAAGGAGCGGGAGGTGTGGGATAAAGATCGGTGGTGGAAGAGGGCGTTTCGGAGCATTGCGTGGGGGCCGACGATTGTGGTGAATGCAGTTATCGCTGTGTTTTCTTCGTGAGGGGGTGGCGGGTGGTGAGTGAAGGGTGGAGGGTGGAGGGTGGAGGGTGGAGGGTGGAGGGTGGAGAGGGAAGAAAGAGGGGGGATGAGGGGTGGAGGTTAGGGCGAGGGACGAGCATAGAGAAACTACAATGAAGTGCGGTATCTAGCAATCGACGTATTTTGTCACGTGCCGCGTGAAAGCCAAGCGGAACAAGCCCAGTAAATACATTAAAAAAAGACTTTCGCACAGCACCTACTCTACTCTACTCTACTCTGCTCCACTCTACCCTCCGAACGAGAACATCTCCGCCCTCCACCACAACGGTCCCCCTTTTAGCAAAACAGTCCGAGCCTCCCCCGCCCCGCCCCGCCACTCCTTTCCCGCGCCGGAACCTGCCTACCTGCCCAACGTCTCCTCGGACGCGCCATCCCTGGCCAATTCCGGGTCGTGGCAAAAAATAAGCCCCCCCCCCCCCGCTTTGTCGCAACCGCAACACTACTAAGACCTGCGCTTTTTGCAGGCTGTTGTAAAACATATGCTGGGGGGGATTTCCGCCCGCTCCGTTCCAGCGCCTTTCGGGAGGAAGGAAACCCTTTGAAAAAAGAAAAAGGAACGATAAGCTGGATCGTTTTTTTTTTTTTTTTTTTTTTTTTTTTTTTAAAAAAGCGGCATGAGCTGACGGGGAACAAAGCAGATGTACGAGGCCGTGTGTGTTTGTCTTTTTGCAAACTGTGGCCCCGCAGCAGACCAACTTCGTCTTCGGCGGGCCGGATTGCAGATCCATTCGCGAAATATTGAAAATACCTACTCAACCCCGTAAAGACACACCACAGCAGTCACAACAATCTTCCAACTCTCCGGCTCCGCAACAAACCCAGCCACCAAACAAACTCTCCTTCATCCAGCCTAAAAACTGACTACACGCCTCAACACCTTCACAGTGCGCCTCAATCAGCACAGTCACGGTCTGCACACACAACAACTCGGATTCTGAGCTTGGGGAAATAATTCCGTCACCATAACATCGACGTCTAAATCATCTAGTCTGAAGCGGCCCCATCAATCCAACCTGCGGTCTAAACGCCGCAAGCACAACCTTCCGAGCGCTGCTCTTCAGAGCAAGGACCACCAGCCCATGCATGTTAAGGTAAATGACAGATTTATACAGAAATCAATATGGACAAAGGTATCGTACAGTATAGAATTGCGTCAACGCTTACGTTTCCAGTGGACACATAAAGTCTGGACCAAGTCCTCCAGTCTCTCCGTCGTGCGTATTTCGTCCATCCTGCATCTTGACCAGACAAGCACGGTGGAACATGTGCCTGCATGAGAAGATCACGACAGCTCCATCTTCATCGTCCCGGCCATCATTGATCTTTTCAGTCGTGGATTCAGAGATTGCCATATTTTCATCATTCCTGCTTATGCCTTTCCCCTTGCCGTTCTCATCCCTTAGTGTAGCCTTAGGAGGCCTCTTTTCAGTCCTCAATTGTTGTGCGATCTCTCTCTCTTCGTTGCTTCTTTGCCAAGCATCCCAGATGTAGCCCCCTGCACCAGGACCCCATACCCGCTTGCCGCAGCCTTCGCACACCTGGCCCAAAGGCCTCCAGCCTCTTCTCCTCAGTTTGTCTGCCTCGCTTACATGCACGAAAAGGTCTTTGTCAAGAAGCCGATTCGCCAGTGAGAGCAAAGACTCTTCATATGAGTACGCGGAGAAAATAGCACCAAGCACTGCTCGTAAGTTCGATAACGAAGGCGAAGAAAGTGACGCTCGGTCAAGGAACGCGCGCAGAATACGCAGAAAAGATACATCCGTACGACGATCGCCTTTACTGTGAGGAGCGCTGGTTGTGGCAAGCAGAGCTGTGAAGGTCTCCTGGACGGTTGTGTGCAAATCTGTAATCATCTTCGAGGAATTGGGACTCATTGGATTAGATTCATGCTGTGAAGAGCCGTCTTCATCGATGCCCGCTGCACGGTCTTGCCTCTCTAAAACTTCAGTAACGTCCTTAGTAACCGCCACTACGGAGTCGATAAGATCCAACCAAAGCTCTTCATCCAAGGACAATGCATCATGCAGAGCTTTAGCACTCTTCGCTCGTGACAAGACCGGTTTGCCTTTGTCGGCGGCTTTGCTTTGACCTTGGCAGAGCCATACGCCGACTCGAGCATACTTTTGTACAGAGGCGATTAGGTCTCGTCCAGCCTCAACAGTGTTGCCTACATCTGGACTTTCATTGGCTCCGTCTATCAAGCCGAGTAGAGCAGACTCTAAGGTCTCGAAATGCCGGGTCAGACGATCAATGGCATCTCGGACTTTGCCATCTCGTGCCATGAGTACCAAAGCGGCGTCAACAACACCGCTATCCTCCAGCGCTGGCAGAACTTCCTCTAATCGGAGGTCGCCGGTCTCAAGCTGCTCAATGTACTTGCTAACATGAGCCCGATTGAAGTCGCACATCAGTCGCACATATTGCTCTACGAAATCACGCTGGCGACCGACCGGTAGATTGATCTCTGCTTTCAGAGTAGATGGCTCGAGAACCGTCTGTAGATACTGGTATTGGGCACCTTCATCATCACTGAGTGTACCCAGTAAAACGCTGTGAAGATCTGGGGCGTAGGTGTCGATTGTGGATGCTGCTCTCTGGACATGGGCGGCAACAAGATCGTAGGCATGCTCCACTATCACATCACGGAAACCGTTAATCTGCTTTTCACTCAAGCCAGCGCTGGGTTTAAGACAGTCCGCAATACAATCGAAGACAGCATTTTGATTTTCGTAGTCTTCGAAGCATGTTTTCAGCAACTCGGCGAATTGCCGCTCCTGCTTATAGATCGATTTCAAGACTCGGAAAAAGCGAGCTTTGGAGATCAAAGGTATCAGTGATGTCAGGTCTGGTGGCTCATATATCGAGAGAAGATACTCGATGCTAAGCTGGCAGTCATCAGCAACCTCACTGGTTGGATATTGACAGAGGCCAATAAGTACTCGATGGAGTACATGACCAGGTAGTAGAATAAATTGAGGAAACTTTGGAAGATTCCGCGCTATAAACATGTCAAGGTAAATGGTGTCATCAGATTCGTAACTCGGAGGCGTCATCACTTCCAGCAGGATGCTAACAATCCATTGCCGGTTAACTGATAGACCGAACTTTTGCTCTTCCGTCAATTTTCCAGGTGTTTCATTGGCCATTTGATCTTGAGGACCGTTCAAGAAGCTATCTTCAAACGCTTCATTCAGCATGCTAAGGAAACTTGGCGCGTCGAAGTTGAGGATCCGTCTCAGGTTTTGGAATGAGGCTGTAGATCCGGGACGCGGCGACCGTGGGCTTCCCGGGGTAACAAGCCGAACTTCTTTGCTACTGCCAGAGAAAAAGAAGTGGTAGATCTCAGCTTTCGCCAAAGTTGCTGATTCATCGGGCATATTCTTGCCCGTCGGATAAGTACGACCGGTGAGTATATAGGATAGGTACGGAAAGATCTTCGAAGCGCTGTCTAACTCCAACTCTGCAAGAGACGGATCGACATCTGATTGAGAATTGTATTGGTGTTCCGCCAGGTTCAGTAGATCAGTCAAAGTGGTGGTGTAGTCATTGAGGGCTTGATTCCAGACATACAGCAGAGCATCGTAGAGATGGTTTTTCCTACATAGCGTGGTAATCTGATCAAGGTCCATGGTCCGAGAGTCTAGATGACAGATCATCTGTTCGATACGCGCATTGAGCCCTCGCGCAGTGTAATAGCCTACTAGGTCTTTGATTACCACTGGGGATACGGCGCTGATCTCATCATCAATAATGTGAGGCTCAATTCTTTCAAGGAACACACCCTCGACATCTCCGTCCTGATAGCAAGTGTAGACGTCCTCGAACAAGAAGTCAGTATCTTTCATGATGAGACAAGCTTTGATACAAGCGGATGCAAGCTCTTCGAGCTGCCTTCTTTCACCATCACCCCGATGCGTTGTTCTGTCCTTGCTGAAAGCATACCGAAGAGATGCTGAGATCATCTCTGATAATTTCTCCTGAACCAGATTGTGTCTCAAAATGTCATCTTCAGGTAGACCAACGGCTACTTTGTTAGCTTCTCCGCTATAATAAGACGTCGCCAATCGAATTGCGGCGATGTAGCTACCTTCTTCCATCAACGCCAGCAGTCGATCAGCCCAATTAGAGAGTGTGCCGAAAGAAATCTCGTTATAACCTAGAAGGAACAAACGGCCTTTATAGGCTCTGAAGCTCATATAGAAAGCATCGGCAACGACTCCATGCATGGCAGCAACCTCTTCATCTTCCAGTTGATCAACGAGTCGATTAAGTTGACCCGAAAACAGGTCCACATGATAAATGTGCTTCTGGATTAGGTCGGAAGAATCTGTAACAATCATTGAGTTATCTTCGAGGATAACGAGCTGTTGTGTGATTGTCAAGACTGCTAGAACAGATCGGCTTAGCCATTGAACACCAACGATGGCCTCCTCGGCTTTCCACCTGCTGCGAGGTTTGAACTGGAGACTTGGGGGTTCGTCTTTCACACGATTCGCCGAGGGTTCCACTTCAACTACGTCAAGGACTGTGAGAATGTTTGACCAACAGTAGACGAGCTTGACTTGTGATGCTGTTTCCAATGTAATCGGATCCCTTGTCTTTAGCTTGACACTTGGGAACCACGCCAAAGCCGCAGTCATGGCACCATGAGCGGCCACCTCTTTAGGCCTTGGAGCTTTGTACTGAGTCTGTGCTATGGGCGTGGTCGAAACAACAACCAGCAAGTAGGGTGTTAGCATGGCAACCAATCCCAAAGAGTCTGCAGCATGCTCTGCATTCCCCAAGGGCAAGGGAGAAAAGGCTAATACAGAACTGGGCTTCCTTTGTCGATCAGCACTTGAAGCTTTGTCAGGGTATCGGCCAAGTATCCGAGTCGTCCTGACAGAGCGCGCGACTGCTCCCATTCCCCTCGTGGCCAAATGAGAGAAGGCCATCCCCTTGTCATCAGCTGAAGCCAATGCGGTGTGTCGCATTCCCAGAAAGCCCACGTGGAGGATGGCAACATCCAGGATATGCCCGTCAGCATTCGGAGCACGACTTCTGTCAATTGGAGGGATATGTAGAAAAGGTTTCGCAGGCCTTGCAACCTCCCACGTGAAGATGCTTCCAGAGGCATGTCCACCAGCGATAGTAGTGTGATCTGCAGATATGCTGATAGACGTAACAGACCCAGACTCAACAGCTTTTGTGCCTAGGCCAATGATCGATTTGAGATTTTGGTTGTAGTCGAACACCAGTATGATGCCTTTCGAGGTTCCCAGCGCAATCGAAGCAGCTATAGCTATGCATGTAGGCCGCCCAAATTTACGCTTTCCAACCTCAGAAAATGTTTCGCCCGTCATCTTTCTGAGCTTTGTCCACCTAACGACCTCCCAGGGCGCCTGTGGTGACCCAGCCGATCCATCAGTCCGGATCGAGAAAGCCGCCGAGGACTGCCGTGAATGCACGTTAAGGAAGGCTGGTGAAGAAGCTCGAGGTGAGTTCAGTGGAGAAGGGGATAAGCGAGCTTGGAATCGTTTATCAAATGGTCGTAAAGAGGGTATCGGACTACGGCCATAGCTAGACAAACGGACCCCTCTAGCTGGAGAGGAAGATTCTAGAGAGCCCTACAGCAGTCAGTAATCGGCCTGCCTTGAACGCGCGTTGGTCTTACCTGCAGAGAGGGAGTGTCATCCGGGATCGAAAGGGACTCATCAGCACTTGATGGTCTCTCAGGAGCCGGACTCGAAGTCTGCAGTGGCCCAAAGTCTTCGCTCTCGACCTCTTTGTTGGAAGCCCGGCTATCATCTTCCTCTACAAAACCATTAGGTTGGCTCAACCTCGGTGTTAGCAACTCCTCTTCCTGCGTTTGTTCGTTCTCATCATCTTGCGACGTCTTCTCGCCGTCTCTGTTGCCCTCATGGTTCAAGTCAAATGGACCATCCTCGGCCTCTTTTGCAGCGCTCATCGAAGCCTCTGAACCCTCATCTCTTCAACGGCTAACATTAGGGCCGCTTCAGCATTGCTGGACTCTACGATAGGCTTCCAACTGGAAGACAGCCAGTAATCATCAACAGTAGAGAAATTTTGTAGATTACGTTGGCCGTTTGCTGATCTATCGAAGGAGGAAGTAGGCTGACATGAGCCGTCCTCGGCCGTCTTCGAAAGCTCGCCAAGCGCCAAGACCTTGGCACTTTTCCGATTTCGTTTGGACTCTACAACCGCTGCAGCTCTCTACTCTTATAGTCCCCGTATCTTATCTCAAAAGGTCTAAGCGTCCAACCTCATTATATCCAACATGGCTTCAGTTGGTCCAGAGCTCCCACCTCACCTTGCGAAGCGCAAGCGTTCAGAAGAGCCCCACCACACTAGCGGCCTCCCGCCCAAGCGACAACGCAGCTCCTCTCCCAGCTCCCACAACACCAAACCCCGCCGGGTGATAGGCCCCGCAGCGCCGCCAGCCCCTCTTTCAGAACGCCCACCCAACCCTCCAGAGCCCAATGCCGACAGCAGCGACTCAGACGACGACGACTTCGGGCCCTCGCTCCCTCCTCCGCCCGGCTCAACAAGCCACGAGACGGAACGCAAGCGCCAGGAAGCGCTCGCCGAAGACGACGACGCTGCCCGGTCAGCCTCCCACAAGCCCCAGCGGGAAGAATGGATGCTCCTGCCCCCAACGCAGGACGACTTGTCCGTTCGGGCCAACGACTCTACGAAGCTCAAGAACCGCAAGTTCAACACGGGGAAGGGCTCCAAGGCGCCAGTGCCGAAAGGTGGCGGCGGAGGAGGGGGGGAGAGCGCGCTGTGGACGGAGACGCCGGAGCAGAAGCGGCGGCGGCTCGAGGACGAAGTAATGGGCGTGAAGAGGCCGGCGCAGCTGGGGCCGGAGGAGAAGAAGAGGGACCGGGGGAGGGAGGAGGAGGCGCGGGAGACGGAGAGGAGGATCCGGGAGTACAATGAGCGGAATCGGGGCACGTCGCTGTACAACGAGCATAAGAAGGCGGGGCCGAAGGAGGAGGAGGACGATCCGAGTGCGAGGGCGTTTGATCGGGAGAAGGATATGGGGATGGGGATCAAGATTGGACATGCGCAGAAACGGGAGCTGTTGAATAAAGCTAAGGACTTTGGGTCCAGGTTCGAGAAGGGGAATTATCTGTGAAGTCTGTATATGCGATGCGGGCGATTCCAGTTGACGAACCCATTTCCGAAGCATAGTCTACAAGAAGTATGAGGTGTTCATGCCCAGAAGATAAAGTAGCAGGAACAACCTGCGCTTTAATCATCATATAGTCAAAGAGTGCTTGGTGGCTCGACCACCCTCATCATCCCAGACTAAGGCATAGGAGAACTTTTATCTACCTCAGGCTTTGGGTCAAACCTCCCCAACCCCCCTCCCCCCCCCACATCGACAAACACCCCCTCCGTCCCAAAATACCCACAATCCCGCTGGCAAGCAGCAAAACCCCAATCCTTCCCAAACGCCCACGCCCATCTCTCCACCTCGAAATTCGGAGAGGTAACGAATCTCCGACGGCGCTGTGTACGAGTCGCAAGTAAATACATTACCTTAGCCACGTTATGATACAGGAGCCGACCGGCGTCGGTAATCCACACCGCGCCTGCAGGCAAAACTGTCGTCGAGATCTGTCGTCTACCCGTACTTCGACGAGCGCGTGGCGTAGGATGCAAGTGTCAAACTTCACGTACCGGGGCAGCTGTGAGATGCGCAGGGATGGCGTTTCGGAGTCGGTACATTCGTCGGCCCGTTGTTCCTTGTATAAGCTCTCTCATCACGGCGCCCAATGTCAGGGACGAGGACTGTTAAGTTGTGCCATCTCAGGGGTGGCTGGTCGTGATATGTCTCCAATAGCAACCTAGCTGTTTGACCGTTTTATCTTGCCAAGGATGGCCTTGAGGGATTTTTTTTTGATCGGAATCCACCATCGGGCCTTAGAAGGCTCAGAGGTTGCTCTCGAGGCTGCGGTTCATTTCATTTAGGTCTAGAGATGGCGAACGATCGGCGATGATCTGGAGTTGTTTTGGCCGCGTCTTCGATATCTGCGCTGGGGTCTTCGAGGTAGGTTGTTAGTGAGGTTTTGAGCTATTGACTTGAGGCCTTGACGACGTTACCGGGCTTCAGTATTGGAGACACAAGCTGGTGGACATGAAGATGTCGAGCGGGATGGGTTATACATAGCCTCGATAGATAGGATTGGATTCCATCAGCGGCGCTACTACCCTAGCATCATCTCTATCAATAAACGACACTGTACAAACATCCTCGCGCTAACGAAAGGTTTTGCCCATGCATTTCATTCCCCTTGATTTCAAACCTAGCAGGTCCGATTAATAATAACGGCAGCATGGCACAACGCCTTCACCTCAGCCCTTTCTTTTCCCTCCGTCACCCCTCTGCTTCCAGCAGCTTAGCCATGCAGCGCCTGAACTGTGCAAGCAGCGAATTGACCACTCACGCAGCACACTCTATTCTAGCGCCAAGATTCGGCAGCTGTGCCGTAAAGCTGTCTGTCGGTCACGCTAGGGAAAAGGGAAGGCATATAGGGCGTCATCATCATGATCATCATGAAGTGCGTGGATTAACTGGGGACTTGGCAAGGTAGCACGGGCTGGGCAGAGTGTACTCGGGTTTTAATTAGATGCATACGTGGGCGCAGAGGCTATTGTTATGGAATAGCTACATTCGTGTTGAGAGGACAAGGTAGAGTAGCTGGCGAAGCGATCTCATTTCGCGTTTGAGGACGTTTCGGGATCATTTCGCGACGCACTAAATAGTTCTGGTGGTTCCCGATCTCGTAGACACTACCTTTATGAGATTAGTCTACCTTGACGTCGCCAAAAAGCCGGGCCCAACGACCCTCCAGCGTCGCCTTTGCCTACTTTAGGAGCCTAGGGCGATTTAACATCCCAGCCGCCCCGGCCGCTCTATCCTTAAGTCTCCACGCGATCGCTGCCAGCGAGCAGATCCGGTCAAACCCCACTTTCCCATCGAGCCACTGAATCACACGGTTCGCCTGGACCAATGTCGCTTCACGATACCAGCTTGATCTAGGGTATGCAAGTTGGCCTTTGAGAATTGGTGCGTTTGTAGTAGGGGGATGGTCGCTCCACTCACTCAATTCTCAGTGCAGAGGAAGCGTTGGATTAAGAGCAATACGGTTGTTGAAATTGAGAAGCGAGGCGGTTCAGGATGCATATGAGTAAAGCAAGTTGTCTGGTTCTGCAGCCGAAGGACCTAGCACAGCGACCGCTTCAATCGAGTCCATCTGTCGATTGTTCGACGTCGAGCAGGATTGATGATCGCTTGAAGCGCTGCATGAGCAAGAATTCTGTATAGTCTCCACAGAGTGCTTTGGCAGAGAGACCACGTTCCATTACTCTAGGCCATAAATCCCCGTGTCCGTGCAAGGACATAATCCTTCCGAACTTTGTTCGCATCCGTTTCTTCGCTGCGGTTCAGAGCAGCCCATTTGGGCTGTGTCTGGAAAAGACGCATGGCATTGATGTACTAAACATGTCAGTATGATTTCCAAAGAGTGGAATCATCCACGCAGCAGCAGTCAGCACATACATTCCCTTCATCCACCGTAAACCGATGATAGATGCCAGCCGGCAAGATAAGCAAGTCCCCCGGCTCCGCCTTAATCCGAACCCATCGGTCCTCCGCATCGCGCACGTCGAAATACCCGGTCCCCTTCAACATGTACCGAATCTCCTCGTCCTCGTGCATGTGCTCGTCGTAGAACAGCTTGATCTTGTCCTCGTAAGCCGCGCCCAGGGCACGGGGCGACACGGTGATCTGGTCCCGGTTGGCATAGTCGCGGGCTTTGGCGAGGTCCTCGATTTGGGCCGCGGATGTGGGCGCAGAGGGTGGGAAGACGTAGTGGAGCACTCCGAGCCTGGAGAGATCGGCTGCTGAAAGCTCCACGCCGGAGTCGTGGGAGAGCCGGCAGTCACCCTTGGCATGCTCAATTGTTGGTAATGGTGGGAGGAGAGATTTTTGGGGACTTACGGGCTTGTTGTCGTGGTAGTAGGTCAGCATGTTGGGTTACCGATTGTTCGGAAATGGAATTCTTGAGTGGCTGACTGCGGAGCTGGTGAGCTTTGGTTAGCTTTTAGTGACAGTGGAGGAGGTTAGGCCATAAGAATTGAAAGGCGGGAAGTGAATGATGTAAAGTAAAGTATTTTCCTTAGTTCTTCATCCGGGTAGCGCCGCTAGATCTTCATGCCATGAACCGCCCCCTGCCTCCTCTTCAAAACTTGGTTTGCCATTGATTCCTCCTAGGCACTGTGCTTTAACAATGCAGGAAGCTACATTTGATCATGTTGAACCTATTTTACGTAAATTCGTTCACGACATGACAATGGTAACTGAGAGGTCGGTGAAAGGAGGGGGGGGGGGAAGCTGAACGTTCCAACAGATTTGATACCATTTCAAGACACCGATGCTTAGGTGCTAATGTCCAAAGGATAGATAAACTATGCGATTTCCCGATTGCTGAGCCTTAGTTTCCGGAACAGTCAGAGATGTGAGGCGCTTTTTTGATACATGTCGAAGAGTATGATGTAAGGCATTTCTGTAGAAAGGTATCCTACTACTCTGATAGTTACAGTTTAGGGTCTAGAGTATCCGATACAAGTCAACGTTGCTATGTGTTAGCACAGTGAGAAATCTAGAACATGGATCCGATAAACAGTCCCGTCGTCAGCGATTTTCCTCCCAATCGATCAGTGCTGCTGGGTTTGGTAAGGCCAGCCACAGTGCAGAAATGCACAGACAGAATCCGGATGTGGGGTTGAGCGTTTCATGCAGGTTAAAAGTTGCTGAGCTAGCATCGGGGATAGTAACCCATTTCTGTTGGGATGTCTATATATCAGAGGGAAAGTGTTAAGGCTTCATCTTGCAGACGAAAAGATGGTCATCCACCCTGAGCTTGCAGTGTGAAAGAGGATATAATAATTATTGGGGTGGTGTGCTGCCAGAGTATTGAAGAAAAGATGATGCAGGGGCGCGGCTGGAGCGGCTCCCGACCGTGTACTAGGAGAATTTAATTCGTTGGGTCGCTTTAAACCCTGCTCATGCAGTCTATATCCAATCCCTCTTGTGCCAGGGATTCATTGATCGACGTCTCTCGAACCGGTATAGGCACATAGAGTTTATAGAGATCATCCTCTATCTGCGTGGAGCAAGCTTCTGTAAAAGAAAGCGGACGGGCGACCTTTTGTGACAAGAATCCCACCCCCAAAAATGCGCGAGGTTCACTGCGATTTCTTTCAGTGACTGGGGAAGGGGGGGAAGTTGGATAAAGCTCTGGACCTATTAGAATGAGCGGTGGTGAAGAAATAATTGCCACTCCGCTCTTATGTACTTGGAACACAGCTGAAGTGGACCAGCCGCATGTCCTCAATGGAAAAGAGAGCATGTATTTTGTAAGTCATGTATCTTGTTACTCATATCCGTCCTTTAGCCATGCATTAGGACATTTACTGTTCGCTAGTCTGTTGCCTCTGCATCTCGCCGGACTTCTCACGTGTTCAGCAAAGTTTGCGTGGAAAAAGCATTATTGCAAACAAGGCTCCCAGTCGCCTGATCAAGGGAAACACACAATCGCGATACCTCATGATACTTCCCAAAGGTACTTTAGATTAGATGCATGCATGGTCTTTGCAATTTGAACTAGAGGGAGTCCCCGGCCTTTGCGGCTGACATTCCAGTCTCCTGCAGCGATATTCAGTCTGAGAACTTCTAAGCCGTCTTTAAACTCAATTCAACGCAAAAATCCTATGGACACCCATACGAACCACCCGCACAACTTTCTCTACCTTGAGGTTGCTTACACACAATTTTCCGGACTGATAAGCCAAACGATGCCATCGTTTGACCACAATTCTTGCTATATCTAGCAGTGTACACGCACCTACTTGAATACCAGCGTCACCGGATAGCCGAAGACTCAAAAAATTCTTGGTAATCCGATCTGCAAGCTGTCCAGCATTGCGCTAATGCAACTCGCCATTTAATCTTTCTCAAAGGCGGTTACGACATTGTACTTGGACCTGATTTACACCATGCATTGTCTCTTTGCACTTTGCCACTATTCAGAGAAAAGTCACAGGGTGAATTCTCTCCCAATCACGAGCAATTTCCCCTAGCTTCCTCGGCGAGGTCTTCGGAGGATGTGGCCCAAGCTACTAAGCCTCGGTCACGCAAGACTTTCGTTACGAAAGAGGATTAGGATGATTGCTACGAATGTGGACCATATATGAGTGCTTCCGTTTCTTTCAGACCAAGAACAAGAGACAACACTTCGAAAGTAAACATGTCGTTCATCACTCCCGTCCATCCAGGTATCAACCTTGATGCCAACGACGGACCCCAGACGAATGCTGTTGCCATCATCTTCATAGTCGTGTCCTTTATGACTCTCGTTCTTCGTTTCTTCTCCCGCTTAACCACACATGTGTCTATTGACTTGGACGACCAGCTCATAGTGGTAGCTGCGGTGGGACTCAACGAAAATAGATCTTCACTCTACACTAGACGCTAACAATCTTCCGCTAGATCCTGTCCTAGGGCTTCACCGCGACAGTGATATTCCAGGTTAAGCACAACTTCTACGGCCAGCACATCGGCAAGTCTGATGCCTACCATCTCGAGAAATTCAACAAAGGATTATACGCAACGGCTATTGTCTATCCTCTTGCTCTTACCTTCAGTAAATTGTCGCTTCTGGCGCTATACTGGCGTATCTTTCGAGTGACAAATGCAAGGCGTCCATTGCAGATTGTTGCAGCACTTAACATAGGGTGGATGATTGCTGCAGTGAGCAATACCGGTTTCTTTTCCCCTTGATTAGTCAGTCGCTGACCGAAACCATAGACTCTTGTCGGAATATTCAGCTGTACACCTATTCGAGGCTTCTGGGACACAATGATCGAGAGCCGATGCATCGAGTACCCTGAATTCTTCACTTCGAACGAGTCGTTCACAATTGTCCTAGATCTGGTGGTTCTGCTCATGCCGATCTACTTTATCTCCCAAATTCAGCGATCTCTTTCACAAAGAATATCTATTAGTAGCACATTTCTTCTAGGTCTTGTGTAAGTGATCTTCAAACAACTTTGACAAGGAACCTCTAATCGTCTCGCCAGTGCAACCGTCGTCTCGGTTGTGCGGTTATGGCAACTCGTCCTCGCTCAGAGAAAACCTGGCTTTGATCCAACATGTAAGAACAGGCTCGTTGAACAATGCACGGACTTTTACGCAGCTGACTGAACGTGTACCCAGTCAACGAAACCCCCGCCGCACTATGGGGCATCGTCGAGCTCAACGTCTGGGTCATCGTCGCCTCCATCCCCTCCCTCCCGCCCCTCATCACCAAAACCCTTCGAGACCGCCGCGCGCGTCGTCGCACCGCCCCCCGTTCAACCTCCTACGCATACGGTCCCGGGTCGATCAAAAGCCTCAAAGCCCGTCTCTGGCCGTGGAAGGGCCATTCGCCAACGCATTCAATTGGCATGGTGCCGCTAGCGGGCGACCGGAGGAGAGGCGCGCTCGGGACGGAATCGTCGCCTTCGTCGTTGCACGAGTCCAACGTCCAGGTTTCGGTGCAGGCGGCCAGAAAGCCGAGGTGGACGCCGCTGGGAGGGAGTGGGGATGGGGATGGGGGGGAGCAAGGTGTGGTGGGGTTGCAGGAATTTGGTGGGATAATGGTGGAGAGGGAGATTGATGTCTCGGAACCTGAAGCTGCGCATCGCGGCACGTGAAGTGCATCACTCTACGTTCCATCGTACAGCACACTCGTGGCGATGCATATTAGATGCAACATTGAGAAGTCAAAAGAGGGGTCCTCATTAGGGCGCCTGATCTGACCAGGGAGTACCAACATTCCAAGAAGTCATCTTCACAAATGAAGCGAAACATGTGTATAGCTCAGGTAGCTGCCGTGAGCATCTAGCGAAAACAAATCCAACACCACGTCAGTAATCTGCTTTCAGTGAAGAAAGTTTTAGTGGCGAACGTAGGGTAGGAGAAGATTTTTGTATCAAATAATCTCGCTTAATTATGATTGCTCTTACTTATGATTGGTCATACGTCGCTTTACTTATCGAGCCCTACAAGGCTTAGAATCTGTCTACAAACATCTCACAACAATCATTGAACTATCTACCTACCTCACACCACACTCAAGTCCCACACTATGCGCATTCATCTATGCCTATAGTGCCTATCAGCGCTCAAGCCTTACGACATCAGCCTCAGATAATAATAAGGAATCTCTATGAGGAACGTGAAAAGCACTCGAATTGAATCATTTACAGCCTTTTTACGCGCTCCCGACCTCCGTTCAACCCAACTCGACATCAAAATAAGAACCCCAGCTCGCTAAGCCACCCCTCAATTTCCTCCCTTAAGTTCTATCTCCACCGTCTCTCGATCCTCACCATCCTCGCTTTGTCGATCGATCAGCGTACAGTGTCCCCACGATAGGCGCTTCCACTTTGAAACTGGTAAAGGAACAAGCTGAAGCGTCGGAGCTTCCCTCAGACACTATGCCCCACATAACGCGCTTTAATGATGCGTCCACATCTTCCTTTGGTGGATGACAAGCTGCACTGATTGCGGCACTACAGCTACCAACAAGAGGCATACCGACCCTGGCCTTCCGAAGGCCATTGGCGATGCCCACTAATACGATAACAGATCCGAGTATAATTGCAAAGATTATAGCTATCGGCGAGTAGCCACAGGTCGAGAGGCCTGAATCAACGACGTCACGATTCTGAGAATCGATAACGTTGACACGAGCAAGGAAGATCGATTGCGAGACGAGCCAATGTAGAACACTGGAGGCCATAAGAAGTGGAATGCCGTAACGATACGGTAGTTGTAGACGATAGGTGCTCCGCTGCTGTTCTCTTGGTGTTGTAACTCTTAAAAAATTCCTCTTAAATCCGTACGCGCTCCATTCCTCGGCGAGTAGCATACAGGTAAACATCCCGTTGTACGCGAAGTATAGAAAGGAAAGAATGATTTGAGGAGAGTTCGCAATAAGGATGGTGAGTATCACACCAGTAGAGTCTGATAGATTCTGATTGTGATTTATGGAGATCAAAGTCTCTGCGTTTACGTTACCAAATCCGAGCGACCAGAGGCGAGATATAGATCGGTCACTAAGGCGGCTATTGGCAAGGCCTAGGCCTAGAAGAGCGCAGGCAGCTATGAGAGATGAGACACATCTATTTTGTAATAATCAGTCGGTAGTGTGGAGGAAAGACTCTTAGTGCCACTTACAGAATATTACAAACGAGCCATCTTCTTGAGCTGGCCGCTCGAAACCAACGCCTCGGATCCCATCTGGAAGCAAGCAGATCCCAATACCTGCGGGTTTCAAACCGAGTCTTTCCTACTATGCAATTTCCTTCGGTGCTCACGTCAGGCCGATCCAGGAATGAGGCAATTGCGTCACCAAAAGTTACTAGTGGTTCAGGATCTCGCTTCCATACAATTATGCTCATGCAGATAGTCATCATCAGATTGCAGACGATGACGATGATAACAATCGGGAGACTGAATTGTAGCTTGCAGCGCTCCTCTACAGGGTGACCCAGACAGTACTGAATAGCCGTAGGATTCTTAGGTAGCTGTCCTGGATATACGTCGATTATCCAGTTTCCAGGATTGACTCTGATGTTGGAAGGTTTGCATACGTCGAATACTGACATCGAACAAAACACTCCATTGTAATAGCCGTCTGAGACCAACGGCGAACGTTGGCTTGAATCGAAGGAGATTAGAGAGTTGTTGTTGGGAGATGAATAGTCACAGACCAGCAGTAAATCTGAATAATCGAAGATGGTTTTCGCAGAGAAAATTTCCACGCATGCTTTGTTCTCGAGCCTCACTAATGACGTCTGCTTTTGATAGTTCTCCACAACGCTGGGATCCGTCAAGTTTGGATGTCGCAGCCCTGGGCCACCCGACAAATCGAATGCTCCCCCATCTAAGAACTTTTCTGACACCAAGAAAATGTCAAATTCGCGGGTGCCTAGACTGAGGAAAACTGCACTATTATATAGTAGATGAAGAGGTATCGAAGAGATGGCAATCAACCACCAAAGAACGATTCGATTTGTCGAAAGTCGTTGCAGATTTCTCAGACTGGGGACCCCAATATCCATCCAGATACCCTGATGGTGAACCTTATCAATGTCACTACGCGTAGGCGAAGATAGACACTGCATACTGTAGTTACTTGCACTTAGCAACAACGTACTGAGAATGTTGATTATGAGATGGATCCAGAAAGTCAGAGTTCCAGTTGTTTTACAGCTTCCGTTTTGAAGGGTTCCGAGACCGTTTCGAACCTCAGAGCTTAAAATTGCCCATACTGTCAAGATCAAATTAATCATCAAAA
Organism: Evernia prunastri; assembly: GCA_003184365.1. Taxonomy (NCBI): domain Eukaryota; kingdom Fungi; phylum Ascomycota; class Lecanoromycetes; order Lecanorales; family Parmeliaceae; genus Evernia; species Evernia prunastri. The sequence continues at coordinate 66,529 of NKYR01000113.1, forward strand.
CCACGGCAGAGATGATTGCGCAACAAAGTACACCGAAACGATATCCTTGCAGCTTCTTCAAGCGAGAATACCACAGAGTCACACGGTTGTGACGGAGAGGAAACATCCGACTCGGTGACTTAATTGAGGCATGATGATTGAGAGGTGTCGAAGGGGAAGAATCTTGATCTGAGGCTGAGCTTTACTTCAACAATTAGTACCACTTTCAATTGCGATTATTAGACTAAGAATACTCACTCGCTAAAATTAGACATGTCTATTGTATCATGCCTTGAATCGACATCGACTGATGCGTCCATCAGTCCGCCTTGAGTAGATACCGGACAAGTCTGCAACGGGAGCATAACGCAAGGCTATGAAGACCTTTTCTGGGTGCTAGTATCATTAGGATTGAAGGGTAGCAGGCACGTCGAACGTACCGTAGTTGATATAGTAGAGCATCGCAACTAAGCCTCTCGACCAATATTATATATTGAGTAGTCACTTTGAAACAAGAGGGTTATCTGGTGCCATATACCTGCAGATCGTGCACAAAAGTACAATGATCTGGTTGAGCGAATCAGACGAGGCTGAAGGTTGGATGGTCATGAGGAGCCGTAGAATGGATATCCTTCTTTATGAGGAAACAGAAGCCGGTCGATAAGAGTACCACGCCATCGATGCAACCACGGAGTTGCGCCGATAGCATGCCGAAATAGTGCGGCGTAGCTTTGCGTAGCCTTGCAGACAGACGATGTAGTTAACGTCGGGAAAAACATGAGTGTCCTAAAGCCCCGTCATTTACACATAGGATAAAGAGCTCGTACGTCTATAGGTAAGTGTATTTAGCCGCTACACTCGGTACCAAGACTCATCATGTGTGTATAAAGAAATGAGAAGTCTGGCATGGCCCCCAGAGATTATGTCCCCAAGATGGGATTGATGGCAAGGCTGTAGCTCGGTTGCAGTTGATTGGATAGCATCGGCGGTCTAAATCGTCGATCATTTCCCCGTGACATCTTTCCACTTCTAATGCTGTATCCCCCTCTTCTGATGCAGACCACGCCGCGTACAAGCACAAGCTGCTGGAATCTTGTGCCACATTGTCCTGGATTTCTGTGACTATGACGTCGAAAAAGCAGATGAAGTTGGTGCCTGAGATTAGACATATAGACGGAATCACGTTCAACGTGTTGTCATAAGTGCTTTTGTCTCCTAAATAGAGATCAAAGGTCAGACGGAGGCTTGCCAACCTAAGCTAAGGTACTGTAACTAACGGGCAATCATCGCGCGTTTTTCTATCTTTGCGCACCAGAGAATTCCCACCGTTTTTCTTTTTTGGAAGGATTAGAGGTTGCATCACATACTATAGGAGACCTAGCCGAACTTGTACTCCACGATACGAGGGAACTCACGGTGGCAGAAGTATTTGAATCGAACTGACTGATTTTATCTCTGCTGATATGCTGCACTAGCGCTAGCCTCAACAGTTTTAGACGGCGTAGGATTGATGATCAGAAGCACCTGTGTCTGATGGACAGTTGCCTTGATATTTGATATGATGGCTCTCCTACAATTGCGAATGAATACGTTCTCCCGCTGCCTTCGTCTACCATTTTTTAGAATGCACCGCTCGGACTGCCAGTCAGTCACTAGGCACCATTGGTCCCATTCGAGTGTCCATTGGTCTCCCCTTTGCTTTGCAAATTCTCGATGACAATGGCACTCGCTCCACCACCTCCATTACAGATTCCAGCACAACCAATCTTCCCTCCTTTTTCTCTTAACACGCCCAGTAATGTTGTCACAATTCTCGACCCGCTGCACCCCAACGGATGCCCAAGCGCCACAGCCCCACCATGTAAATTCACTTTGTCTTCGCCCAGGCCCAGCAGTTTCAAATTGGCTAAAGCCACCACACTGAAAGCTTCATTGATTTCGAAGGCGTCAATCTTGCTGATGTCGATATCAGCATGCTTAAGGGCTTTAGGAATCGCAAGGGAAGGGGCTGTAGTGAATTTTGAGGGGGCTTGTGCTGCGTCCCCCCAGCCTAGAATCTTCGCTAGTGGACTGAGGTTCTTCTCCTTCATAAATTGTTCGGAGACGATCAGGAGAGCAGAGGCACCATCGGAAAGAGGAGAGGCATTGGGCGCTGTCACGGTGCCTGAGCCATCAGTTATGAAAGCCGGTTTAATTCCTTTAAGCTTCTCTTCATTGAGTGGCATCTGAGGCTTCTCGTCTTTCTCGACAACGGTCGCTGGTTTGCCTCTAGGACCAGGTACAGAGACAGGTGCGATCTCTGGGGCAAAGAGACCAGCTTTCGTCGCGTGTTGCGCTTTTTGTATCGAGCGAATCGCGTATGCATCTTGTGCTGCACGGTCAAAGCCGTGGTCTGAAGCACACTCTTCCCCTTGTAGACCCATGTGCTTGGAGGAATAAGCGTCGGTCAAGCCATCGCGTAGGAGGCCGTCGACAAGGGTGGCATCGCCGTATTTGCTGCCGGCTCGGAGAGTGGGGAGATAGTGAGGGACGTTGGACATGGACTCGGTGCCTCCAGCTATGACTGCGGAGGCATTCCCCGTCATGATCGTTTGGGTGGCGAGGATGATGGCCTTGAGGGAGGAGGCGCAGACTTTGTTTATGGTGGTGCAGACAGTGGAGTCTGGCATGCCAGCGTTGATGGCACATTGACGGGCAGGATTCTGGCCAAGGCTGGTGGTGTTCAGTGTGGGAGCTTGGTGAAAGGGAAGCTGATGGGTCTGGCGTACTTGGCTGAGAGAACATTACCAAAGAAGACTTCGTCGACCTCTCCAGGCTTGACGCTGGGGACTCGCTCTAAAGCAGCTGTGAAGGGTTGGCCTGGCTCATAGCGTGCTCAAGAGTCGAGAGGGTATACATTTAATGGCGTGGGAGCCTAATTGGATAGCCGTTTGACTTACAAGTAACCTAGATCAGGTATCAGATTATGTTGGGAAGCTAAACATTCGCGTCTCCTGTGCATACCCTTGGAATTGTCCAATTGGAGTCCTGACAGCTGAAACAATATAGACAGGAGACATTGAGGGAGGAGCCATTTTTGTAACATGCGATGAAAGAAGATCTGGAGCGCGAAGAGTCTGTGGGAGCAACAACGAGAGTTCGATGGTGAAGCTCGGGGAATGGGATTTGACTGTCTCGACTTTGACTTGTCCAAGCAAGGGAGGCTAGCGTCGGGAGCTAAGAACGGCAATGCCGAGACTGCAGTCACGTGCTACAAGCGAGCCGCATGTCGTTTCACAGTCTTGGGGTGAAGAACAATTAAGTTGTTACTGTCTACAATAAGCTGCAGCAGGAATGGATGACCTCTATGATGAGTGAGTGCTCGCCATGCATGGTTAAACCAGGGTTACACTAACACATCGCTCTAGATTCGGCAACTTCATCGGTGAAGCAGAAGAATCTGAAGAGGAGTCGCAACATGGCGCAACGGGAGACGCCTACGTCGACGAAGACGAGGCAGAGGAAGATGGTGCGTCGAATGACCAGGCTTTGATGGAGATAGATGAGGATGGACCGTCCAATGCCGTTGTCTTGCACGAGGACAAGCAATACTATCCTACAGCGCAGCAGGTCTACGGTCCAGGAGTAGAGACCATGGTGCAGGAGGAAGATGCCCAACCCCTATCGCAACCAATCATCGCGCCAGTGGTCCAGAAAAATTTCACTGTTCACGAAGCCGATCTACCGCCCGTGCACTTTGCACGCGATTTTATGACGGATATGATGAACTTTCCTGAACAAATCAGGAACATCGCCTTCGCAGGACATCTCCATCATGGCAAAACGGCGTTGATGGATATGCTGGTCCTCCAAACAGATGATATAGCCGAAAGGCAGGAGAAAAGAACGGGTCGAAAGAGGGATGAGCAGCTCAGATATACCGACGTCCACATCTTGGAGCGAGAGAGAGGAATATCCATCAAGTCTGCGCCAATGAGTCTGATCTTACAGGGAATGCGGGGAAAATCGCATCTGCTCAATATATTGGATACCCCCGGTCACGTCAATTTTGTTGATGAGGTAGCAGCTTCGTTGAGGCTTGTCGATGGCATTGTCTTGGTAGTTGATGTGGTAGAAGGGGTCCAAATCAATACTGAGCAGATCATCAAATATGCAGTTCTGGAGGACCTCCCGTTGACGTTGGTCGTCAATAAGATGGATCGATTGATACTTGAGCTGAAGCTGCCACCCACTGATGCATACTTCAAGCTCAAGCATGTGATCGAAGAGGTCAATACTGTCATCGAAAATACTCTACCTGGTCAAGGAGAAAAGCGAAGGCTAAGCCCTGAAAAGGGCAATGTCGCCTTCGCTAGCAGCGGTATGGGCTGGATTTTCACCCTGCCTTCATTTGCAAAGATGTACGCTGAAAATTACCCTGATGTAAATGCTCAAGATTTTGCTGTCCGGTTATGGGGAGACATCTTCTTCAATCCAAAGCGGAGGTCATTCACAAGGAAAGGCACAGAGGAACGATCGAAACGAACATTTGTCAATTTCGTTCTGGAACCTATATACAAGCTGTACTCTCATACAATCAGCGAAAGCCCTGATGATCTGAAAGAGACATTGGCAACGCTAGGAATCTTTTTGAAACCTTCGCAGTATAAAACCGACGCCAAAGACCTCCTCAAGATGGTTTGCGAGCAATTCTTCGGCGGAGCTGAAGGCTTTGTGGATATGGTCGTGGAGCACGTCCCGTCACCATTGGAGGGAGCCCAGAAGAAGCTTGATCGTTACTACACAGGACCTACAGATACCAAGACCGCCGAGTCCATTGCAAAATGCGATCAAGATGGTCCGTTGGTCGTTCAAGTCACGAAGTTGTTTAATACTTCGGATGCTGAGCATTTCTATTCCTTTGGTCGAGTGTTGAGCGGTATCGCAAAAGCAGGGCAGCAGGTGCGAGTACTGGGTGAAGGTTATACGATAGACGACGAAGAAGACATGAGTGTCTCGACTATATCAGATACTTGGATCGCTGAGTCGCGGTACAACATCCCCACAAGTGGGGTTCCTGCGGGTAATTGGGTCCTGCTGAGCGGTATCGACAACTCGATCGTCAAAACAGCTACCATCGTCCCGCCGAGGCTTCCAGACGACGAAGATGCTTACATTTTCAAGCCTGTCAAGCATTTCACCGAATCGGTATTCAAGGTCGCAGTCGAGCCCATCAATCCATCAGAGTTGCCGAAAATGCTGGATGGGTTGAGGAAAGTGAACAAGAGCTACCCTCTGATCACTACCAAAGTCGAGGAATCAGGCGAGCATGTTATCTTAGGGACGGGCGAGCTTTACATGGATTGTGTCCTCCACGATTTACGTAGGCTTTACTCGGAGATGGAGCTCAAAGTGTCGGACCCGGTCACTCGATTCTGCGAGACCGTCGTTGAGACATCTGCCATTATGTGTTACGCAATTACCCCTAATAAGAAAAATAAAATCACCATGGTCGCTGAGCCTCTGGACGACGGTATAGCAGAAGACATCGAAAGTGGCAAAGTCAACATCAAAGATCCAATACGGAAAGTTGGCCAATTCTTCGAGGAGAACTATGACTGGGACAAGCTCGCCTCACGAAGCATTTGGGCCTTTGGCCCTGATGAGATGGGCCCCAACATCTTGCAAGATGACACTCTGCCCTCGCAAGTTGATAAGAAGCTCGTGAACACGGTCCGCGACACACTACGACAAGGCTTCAGTTGGGGCACAAGAGAAGGCCCACTTTGTGAAGAGCGTAAGCCACTTTCCTACCTAGTTGCTCCATGTCCGTTTGCCTTGTTTCCACAGTCATGCTAATCCATTCCGATAGCAATCCGCAACACGAAATTCAAACTCACCGACATCTCCCTCGCCGCGGACACCATCTCCCGCGGCGGCGGCCAAATCATCCCCACCACCCGCCGCGCCCTCTACTCCTCCTTCCTCACCGCCTCTCCCCGCCTCCTCGAACCCCTCTACACCGTCGCCATGACCGGCCCCGCCGACGCCGTCGCCGCCCTCTACACCGTCCTCTCCCGTCGCCGCGGCCACGTCCTCTCCGACGGCCCCATCGCCGGCACCCCGCTCTACGGCGTCCGCGGCCTCGTCCCCGTCATCGACTCCTTCGGCTTCGAGACTGACGTCCGCATCCACACGCAGGGCCAGGCGACCGTCAGCCTCGTCTTCGACCGGTGGAGCGTCGTCCCCGGGGACCCGCTGGACCGGGAGGTCAAGACCCGGCCGCTGGAGATGGCGGGCGCGATGGCTACGGCGAGGGATTTCGTCCTCAAGACGAGGAGGCGGAAGGGGCTCAGTGAGGATGTCGGCGTTGGGAAGTTCTTGGAGCCGGATCTTTGGAAGAGTTTGAAGGAGGGGGGCGTCTTGGATGGGTGATTTCCTTTGGGCGATGGGTTACGAAAAGGAAAGAAACAGATGGATCTCCGTGATCCGATACCGAATGCAAGTTCCCGCCAATAGCAAGCGAAGCGATACGTACGATTCTGCTGAGAGTTAGCCAGTCCCATACACCCACCAGCTTAAAACCTCGTCCTCTTCTGCAACTCCAGACCCGTCCCTCGCCAAGCAATGCTCTCCTTCCCCCCAAGCTTCACCCAATCCGAGCCCAAAACTCCGCCTTCCACTCTCTCTCCACCTTTCTCTTCACTTTCCCTTCATCTTTGTCTTTATCTTCTCTTCCCTTCCATCCTTCGTCTTATTATCTCTCGTCTCTTGATGATTTCTTTATCGTCTCTCTATCATCCCTCATTGTTTCTTCATCATCTCTTCATCGTCTCTCATCATCTCTTTATCATCTCTTCATTATTTTCTTATCATCACTCCATCTTTATTATCTCTTCATCATCTCTCCATCACCCCTCCATCACCCCTCCATCATCCCTCCATCATCCCTCCACCTCACCATCCCCCCACCAGCCCAGTCCAGCACAGCACCGCCCAGAGCCAACATCCAACACAAAGCGTCGAAGCGACCATCTATTAACCATCATCTCCGACGCATCTATCCTATCTATCCTATCCATCCCTCTGCAACCAACCTAAGCTGTTACAAATGGGGGGATGTTGAGGAGGGGCAAGGGAAGGAAAGGAACTGCAGGTAATGTGATTGCATGTGCGTCCAATTTGAATTGGTTGCGATGGGGACGCTGGGGGATGCGTCGGGAGGGGGGGGTTCATTTGGGATTCTTTTCTGGGGGGTTTTTTTGATTCATGCCTGATCCTTTTCTGATTCTTTTCTGATTTTTCCTAGATCCCTTTCTTGATAACGATACAATCACAACCCCCCCCCCTCCTCCAGGTTGGGCAAAAACCTCCCTGCTGTGCTCGCTGGCAGCCGGCATACAACTTCAGCTAGGTTAGCCTACCTCCCGGAAGAGCCTTCACAAGAGAGCAACTGGTTCACCGGACTTAAAGTAGTACCAACAACATGCCTATCTCAGAACTCTCCTAGAGATATTATTATATGCCCTGATAACTATATAATCATATGCCCACTCAAAACCTCGGCCATACATGATGGCTAAGGAGAGGCTAGGAACCAATCACCAAATTTCAAGACGGGTAGCTAACAAGTGCTGGCAAGGGTTGCGTGAAGTGCAACAAGGTAGTTGGTAAGCCCCTTTCGTAAGAGCTTAGCCCCACAAGCAATAGGGTAGAAAGAGTATCTTGATTCAAGAACCATGAAGCGCTCGGAGACGCCAATGGCGCCCTTGTACCTAGCTCCCATCGTCAACCTTACTGTACTAAAGTACTATCAAAGACATCAAGTCAAACGCAACTGCTGATAATAAAACCTTTCGCTACTACGATCACGACGCATCTCAGCTGGAGAACATTGAGGATCTTTCTTGATACTACGTTATGATTATTCTTGTGTGCATTTTTTCTTCTTCTGTCAACTAGCGTATCAAGAATTTTTGGCCCCAAGCTCGGTAGCGCCACCCTCGCCCCGCACAGACTTGGGTGTCTATAAATGTAGAAAGTTCTTCTTCCATCGCATTCGCAAGTTTCAGTCATCTGGAATCGACAATACAATATAGGTTTTATTTTCTAAACTTCATTGCGTGAACTTTCCTTCAAAGAAAAGTCATCAACCCTATCCCAGATCATTGGTCGAGAGAAACATGTGGAAGATCTCGTTCCCGCAAGATCGGACAGAACTCGATGATCCTACCCTGCAGTTCCGCCACGAGAACCTGAATGATTCAGAAATGATCCGACTTATGGAGCTCTTACCGGGAGCATGGGAGGATGATCTTCAATGCCACGTCCACACCGTAAACATGAACGCTCTTCCTGCATATGATGCATTGTCGTACAGCTGGGGTGAGGACCTGCAGGATAATCCAAGCCATGCAACCGATCTAGCGTTTTCTCTGGTTGAGGCAATTTTTCCAACCGAGAGGTTTCTGCGATGCAATGGGAAGATTCTCCCAGTAAGTACGAATTTGTACAATGCTTTGCGCAGACTTCGCGACAAACCATCAGTCAAATACCTCTGGATCGACCGTGTCTGCATCGACCAGTCCAACCCTCTTGAGCGCAATGATCAGGTTCGTAAAATGGACCGAATCTACAGCGGCGCTCGACTGGTAGTTATATGGCTTGGCGAAGAGGATGATCGCACAGTCCCAGCTTTCAGCATGATAGAGAAAGTCAGCGAGTTGGCGACAGCATCAGCTGTTCGGAGTCTCCATACCAACACCGACGAGATCTTTAATCCGGATGCATTACAGGCTCTAGGCTTGCCCTCCTTCCCCTCGATGGAATGGGAGTCCATGCATAGGCTATTCGAGCGCAGATGGTTCCAGAGGTCATGGGTCGTACAGGAGGTTGCCCTCGCAGATGTCGCGATCGCGGTGTGCGGCTGCAGGATTCTCAATTGGGACGACATTGGATGCACTGGGCAGTATCTCGTCGCTAGCGGCTTTTTCAGAGCCATGCAAGATGTCTATGGCCGTCAAGGTAGACCAACCTTAGCGTCGAGTATACAAAACAACCGTGCCGCAGTCAAGCTCAGTACAGATCGATCACTGACGGTGCTGCTTTGCTCTATGCGCCGTTTCAAGGCCACAGATCCACGAGACAAGGTCTTCTCTCTACTGGGCCTCTCCAGGACCAAAAAGCAACAGGATAGCCATGGCAAAGCTGATACGGATGCTATTGATCCTGATTACTCTCTTTCGACCGATGTCATCTTTCGTCAAGTCACAGAGAAGCTCATGAAGCAGAAGTTCTCTTTGGCGCTGTTGTCCACGGTGGAAGATCTGAGCTTGAGAAAGACTCCGAACCTGCCATCCTGGGTCCCAGACTATGCTGTATGGCAAGAAGTCACAATCCTCGGCATGCCCGATAACCCGCACAACTATCACGCCGGAGGGGAGGAAGTGGCTTTGCAGAATAGCAGTGAATTCGAGGGGAGTGATCATGTTCTCTCACTCGCCGGGTACGAAGTGGACGCTATCAATGAGATCGGCCTGTGTCTGAATTCCGATTTGACTGAGGGCAGCTTATCGAATGTTTTGCTATCTTGGTTGAAGCTAGTAGATAAGTTACCAGAAACCTACGTCAATGGAGAATCCAAACCGGAGGCAATCTGGCGCACGTTCATCGGAAATCTCGGAGGCTCAACCCATCCCGCACACAGTATTTATGCCAAACATTTCCTCGCCTTCCTCCATTACCATCTATCCGATGAAAAGGGTACCTCCAACGTCACGAGCATCACGAATGCGGTCCATAATACGCGCGCCGGATCAGATGCCATCAAGGCTGGGAACCGATATCTCTACGGGACATCCTTCATGTACATCGCGGGACTGCGGCGCTTCTTCGTCACGAGGAGTGGTTACATGGGGCTTGGGCCTAACTCTATGCAGAGGGGCGACAAAGTCTTTGTCTTCCCGGGTGGAGACGTACCTTTCGTCTTGCGGGCTTCGGAAACGGGCAGATATCGCTTAGTTGGGGAAGCATATGTGCACGGCATGATGAATGGCGAGGCGCTGAACAATACGAGTCGCGTTTTGATGCAGGTGGATATCGAATGAGATGAAAAGAAATGAAACGCGCAGCATTTGCGGCTTCGACTCAATGAAATCGGGACTAATGAAGGTGGAAGAAACAGACTTGAGAGGAGCTCCATTAGGTATTTACTACTGTGTATTTGATGCGATTCGACTGCAAAGACTGAGCAGACCAATGGATTCAAACATCAGCCCCGAGGGACAGTGTGCGGAAAGCAGGTCGTTGACAATTGGAGCTTGCCTCTGCTCCGTTTACCGTCTTCATCAGTCTTCGCGCCCCATCATTCCTTACCGCCTGTCTTCATTCTGGGCTCCAAGGCAAGTACTTCAGACGGGCCGTAGTACTCGTGCAGCAGCTAGGTCCCGCATTTACGAGCTAGGTATCGAGGATCCGGGATATCTGGCTCGTCCTTTGCCGCACCCGCCCGAATGGGAAACTGTTCGAGAGACTAGTCCGGCGAGGAGTGAGGAGTAAGCAATCTGGCGGAAACAAGCTCATAAACGGACAGTGAAAGCATATTTCGAAAGTTCCTGGACGCTGAGCATATGAAAGCACAAAGTCTGAAGTCTTGAGTAAACAACCTTCAAGCGCTGCGCTAATCATCTACGACGGGAGCTTGCTTCTGACGCGACACCCAGAGCGAATCCAGACTGCTGTAATAGTAGCAGGGCCACTCGCGATCATTCCGCTCTCACCATCGCAATTGGGCCTGCTACCATTAGATCCGCCTATGCGTGACCCTCCATCGGACCATGGTACTCTCTACCACTCTCCCCGTATTTCCTTCTCAACAACCAACAATAACAAACGATGCTACATACCCCACAAACCCTCCCACTCATCGCGCTAATAGCCACCGCCCTCACACTCCCCCTCCCCCTCTCCCCCTCCTCTCCAACCCATCTCATCCCCACCCTCCACCTCCCCCTACCCCCACCACCACCACCACCACCACCACCCCACAACAACAACACAACCCCCTCCCCCCTCCACGCCTACATCTGGCCCCCCACCCCCTTCGAGCGCCATCTCGCCCAGCACACCTCCCTCCTAATCCTGCACCTCGCGCCCTCCACCCTCGCGCCCCAGAGCAGCATCCTAGCCGAAATCCGCCTGCTGAGCGCGCGCGCGCGCACCGCGGGGCCGGGCCTGGCGCTGATCCAGCGCTGGCACGACGTGAGCGGGCCCGTGGAGTTCTGGTTCCGCGCGGCGGCGGACGAGCTGTTCGCGGGGTCGGACGTCGCGGCGCTGCTGGATGCGGTTGCGGAGATGACGGATGTGTACGGTGCGGCGGGGGTGAGGGGGGTGCTGGTGAAGGGAGAGGGGGAGGGGAGGGGGAGACGGCGCGGTTTGAGGTGGCGCTTAGGGTGGGGGGTGGGGTGGTGGAGTGAGGTTTTGGGGTGGGCGTGGGCTGGGCTGAGGGTGGGATGCTATCTGTTTTGTTGCATGGCTATTCTGAGAGAGCGGTGTAAGATTTGGAGGGGACTGGTTGGCGTGGAGTGGGGAGATTCCTTTTGGCATACGGACGATTGCAGAAATAAATACACGACGAGAATTCTACACCTTTCCCACCGCTGGACCGAAAAGCGTCAAGCAGTTTTTCTAACATCACTAGAAGGATTCAGAAGCGACTCGCACGCTCCGCAATTCTCAGTGTACTTTACCGGGTGAAATTACGCCCATTACGAGTATCGCACATGTCATGAGCCATGCCAACGAGCTACCTACTTCTACCCATCACACAATTTACCGCGAAGTGACTAGCAGCGATGAGGAAATCAGATCTGCATGACTACTGGTTTCAAAAACACGCGCACCGGCCTCGTAAGACCCAAGAACCCGTTTTCGACGCTCCCGATCTTGCGGACTGTCATTTGTACTCTCGGTACTCTACTTCGCCTGTATCGCGAGAAGAAGCAGTAAAAACGTTGCACCCTTTGCTCAAAACGCATTTCAACTATAAAGTGCCGAGTTCACTCCCTGACAAAACCCACCGTCAAATCACCCCCCACTACCCCCCCACCCCCCCAACGCTCCCCCTCGGCAACGGCGCCTCCGCCCTTCCCTCCATCTCCCCCACCCACCTCGCCGCCTTCCCCACCGCCTCCTCCCCCATCGCCAGCATCCTCCCCCCCTTCGAACTCCCCCTCCCGACCCCCATCGCCCCCATCCACGACGCCAGCACGTCCGCCGTGTTCAGCTCCGGCGCCAGCAACGGCGCGAGCACTTTCTGCGGCGGGAGCGGCGGCGTCGTTGAGAGGGCGGGCTGCCAGCGCTGGCGGGACTGTTCGAAGGCGGCCGGGTCAATGGGAGGGCCGGGGGGCAGGGAAGCGGGGCCGGGGAGGGACGGGTGGGCGGCGACGGGGTAGGCGGAGCCGAGGGGGATGGAGAATTGGATGGTGTCGGGGGAGGATGTAGGTTCGGGGGCGAGGAGGTCGAGGCCCATTAGTTGTTCTTTGGTGGCGTTGGTGGTGCTGAGGAGGGTGGGGGTGGGGGAGCCGGTGCTGGGGTCGGTGAAGATGTTGTCTGGTTGTGGTGGTTGGGTTAGTGTTTGTTCGTTTTCTTTTGTGTTCTTATCGTTGATGATGATAGTGAGGGGTAGTATGTAGGAGTGAGATGGATGGAGGGGTTACATACATGGATCCCAGATGGCAGTGGGCATCTGTTTTAACAGTAGCCCAATTTTGAATTTAGCGGTAGGAGGGGAGACGTCTTTCCCGCTGCTGTCTGTTTGCGTTACCTTTACCGTTAGTGTCGATTTGACCGAAGTGCTGAATTCCGTGGTCCCCATAGGCTTCATGTATGTTCTCGGTCCCCCGTATGTTTGCGCTGCAGGATCACCGCAGAGCATGGTGTAGTCAGTCAACGGGAAAAGGCTGGCGAACCTGCATGAGAATGTGGCGGGGTCGACGAGCGTAGTCTCCATGGCGTTACTTTTTACATTTGCTAGCTGGTTTTTGGTGTCTGGTATCACGCCCGACGTTAGGGTAATGCAGTGCATATGCTGTCCCGTGGTCTGATCATCAGGCAATACTTCCCCCTCTTTGTCTTGCCGCAGAAGACCGCAGAATTTTTCCCAACTGAGTGGAGGTGGCCGCGGGGGCGGAGATCCAAAATGCACCTCGAAGGAAAAGATGCACCAATCTATTGTAGCGACCCCGGAAAGGGGAGGACCTTGGAATTTTATAGATGCTCCGAAATGAATGTCCCAGCTTTTGGTCACCCAGAAGATCTCCCTGGTATATTTGATGGCAATGTTGATACCTGCCTCGGCGATGAAGGAGAAGGGTCGGTAGTTGATGAGAAAGTCGGCGTAGGCGTTGAAGTAGGCGGATACATGCCCAGATTGGTGGCTTATGCTAAGACTGCCACCGCCCATGGCTACCTTCGGGGTGATTGCGAAGTAGGCTTCGCCTAGAATCGAGATGGTTGAGTCGTATTGCCAGGATATGGAGAGACGATCCGGTCTAGGATACCAGGTTGGCGGAGTGTATGCTGAATGGTAGCCACCTGCACATTCAAATTTAGTGTTCTCGCGCTCACAATAAACCCTGCTCATTGCTCTGATTCGAGGAGTCAAGCTGGACAAAACACATAGTCACGTACCGACAGTGAAAACCCAGTCCCCGTCATGCCCTGACCCTTCAAACCAGTAGCAGAGCGCAAATCCACCACGCAGATGGCAGTTCCGATCAAGAATGAAAGACTTTGGGGTTAGCTGGCCTTCGCAATGGAAGGTCCCCTTGTTCGGATCCACCATAGCAAGAAGCCCAAGGTCGACCCTCGCAAATAACTCCTCGTCAGGAACACCGGCAGCTGGCACATCAGCAATACAGTCCGCGTAGACCCCGAAGATAACGTCATCGCTCAAATCTAGAACAACTACTGCCTTCATGACCAGTATCTGAAACGCTATAACAGTGAGACCCCCAGCGATCCAGGCTGGTCCTTCCTGTGGCGTAAACCAAGGCTAAAAATGATCTCACAGTCAGCTTTCCGGAATTCAAAGGGATTTTCAAACTTGGATTAGCGTCTGCATATAGGAATCTTCAAGTAATGTTTCCAGGCCCAAGGACTAGGCCCAAAAAGGAATTTGGGTTCTAGAAATACGTACTGGTTTAGCATTAATGAAATTACTTAGTACTGAGAGTGGATCGGCGTTAGGTAGACCAGCCGCAAGGAATGGAAAGCTCGTCACATTATCGATCGTGGGCAAGGTGACCAGAGAATTGTACCCAACACCTCCAGTAAGACCTGACAAGGATGCGAATTCGAGCTCAGCGATTGGCCCATCCAGTTCAGCAAACACAAAAATGGTCTTGAAAACCCCCTGGCCACTTGGTTTCGGCACTTCACCATAGTAACCGCCGGCCATGAAGGTGTACGGCTCAACCTCGATGGTGACGCCGCCTGCGAATCCATTGGGCACTTTGAGGAGCAACCCTGCAAGAACGATGGGCGGTTTGTTCATCTCGAGCCCGACACCCTCAAAGGATACCTGAATATTGCTGATATCGATGTGTTTCAAGTCTTTGAGTGGTAGTTGAATGCTAAAACCTTTCACTGTACCTTCTATCGGACCAAGCTTGATCGTTGCATCAAGAGTGATGGTAAGGGAACCGCTGGCAAACTTGAGACCTATGGCACTGATTATCAAGGGCCCTAAGGTCTTGCTCCATTTCCCTGTCGCGGAGCCGTAACCCCCGGCGGAGGTTGTGCCGCTACTGCCAGGCTCGAAGACGGTTGGAGCGCTCATTCTTTGAGGTCTAGCAGAGACGATTATGCTTTGGGGTGTACTTCCGGTCATGTACAGTGGGTGATATTGTTGCTGCGGAGTGGGTTTCGCAGAGAAGTTATAGTCTAGGATCGGAGTTGGCTCGTTGTTCTCCTCGGCAATAATGATGAAATGGCAACCGGCTAAAATTACTTTGTTGTTCTTGGGATTGGCGGTGTCAATAATGCTTGCGTCGCTTGTTGTCGAAGCCGGGTCTTTGAATATCAATTGATCCTTGTGGTCATGGTACACGTGAGTGTTCAAAACTTCGACTTCCTCCATGGTAAAATCTTCACTTGCCCACAAGAAATCCATCTGGTCGAAAGGCTGAGGTAGGGTGTTAAGTAACGGGACTTTTTTGATACCCGGAATAGCATCCATAGTTATCTTGAACAAACGCTTCGTCAATGTGCTAGAGTCCGCTTTCACTGCCCTTGTGACTTGAACGAAACTGAACTCAAAGTCGGTAACCTTCGCTACAAGACTAAGTATCATCAAGCCATCCGTGTCGGTCTTGATCTTGAAGCAATCTAGGCGAATGGATGTCTGTCCAAGAACAGCGAAGCTGATATCACTGATGAAGTCCGGTATTTCTGCGGCTAGGTCCGAGGAGATGCCCCCAAGGAAAGCGCCAAGGTTCGTGGCATAGGTTGAGAAATCTTCCGAAAGTTGAGCGGAGAAGTCCCAACCCGAGTCGTTGCTGGAATTACTAGGCCGGAGTCAGCTACCACTCAAATGATACCGGATGTTAGATCGAAAGTGGGACAGCTTACCTTCCACATTTGAAATCGAGATCCAGTTGAACTTCGCCAAGCAGTATGGTGCCTTCGGCGGTGAAGCTCATGTTACTACTGTCATGGGAAAAAAGTATGTCGACTTTCGGCAGCCGAATGTCTTGCATCAAATTCATCAAAGCGTCAGTGTCCGATTCCGGGAAAAGACTGAATAAACAGCCTATTTTTATATCCATTACACTACCCGCAATAGTCCAAGCTCTATTTAGGGAATCATAGCTCACGAGTATATCAAGAATGGCAACATAGGTCAGGTACGCATCTTGTCTTGGACTCAGCAGAATCTCCGCAGAGAAGTCGAAGGAGAGCGCGCTAAGTTTGTTCGTGTACGACGCACGGAGGAAGACCTTCTCCAATGTGAGCCAGTGTTTCTTTGCTGCTGCTACAGCCAACGAGCTGTCTTTGACCATTTTGCCACTGAACGTAACGCTGGTCGTCTTCGTTGAGGCCGTGAAACTGAGACTAAGGTTCAAAGCGTTGATTGTTGTTGGCAGTATCGCAGGTAGCGAAGACTTTTGACTTGCATCTATGCCGTCCAAGGAAAAAAGGGAGATGTCATATTGTGGTTGGAGTACGTTTGGAGTCAACAATGGTATCACAGAGGCGTCAGGATTCAGCCTGGAGATAACGAGTGCCGTTGCCGATACACGAGGCCACAAGCCTCCACTGAAGTTGATCGAGGGTGAATTGCCATTCTTTATGTATGAGAATTTGATCAGCACGGGTACTCTGGTGGTAGGGTTGGCGTCGGGATCTTTGACCCCCCATTTCAGAGCCAATTCAAAGGCTATGTCGAACGAAGAGAAGTGCCAGCTGTCTTCATGATGAGTAGCTGTGATTGAGATGTCGCGCAAATAGAGCGTTGAGCCCATTGCGGAAATGATGCTATCGAAATTGGAGTAGTCTGTCGCGGCATCAATGCCAAGCTCTTTCTGCATCCAGCAGAACAATTGGGTCAAAGGATTTGACTTTGGGTCGTTCCAGCGCAAAGTTATGCGGCCAAGGTTGGTTCCGAATACTATGTACGTATCAAAGACCAGGGACGTATTTTTTAGTTGTGTTTGGGCATTGATGCAGATCGATGAAGTAGTCATCTGTTTGGAGTAAGCGACTGAGACAGGATATGTGGGAGATCAACCAACCATGTGACTCTCAGCTCCCGGATGGGCTGTATCCTTGCTTGCTACCGTCTGACGGTACGCTTGTTTGATGGCTAGCAGTTTGCATTTCGAAAATGATAGGCCCGGCAGAGGCAAAGAGAACCATACGGTGGTAGTGTCGCCTTGGAAATTCATTCGCCATGTGGTGTTACTATTGAGAGACGGGAATATCCAGTTTCCAGAAACCGTGTCGTCTCCAGAGTAAGATTGCAGTACAGAATTTGAATCGAGGAACACTGGAACATCTATTTCCAATAGTGCGAACAAATTCGAAAGGATCATTGTCACAGTACTCGAGCTTGCGTCATTTATCAGGCCAAATACCAGTCCAGTACTCTTTCGCAGGAAACCTTGAGGGCTAATAATCTGGGCTTCATCTTTCACGTAAGCATCTCCGATGCTAAAAGCTTGTTGGATATTTGAGGCGACTGAAGAGTATATGATCGGTGAACTACCAGTCTGCGATGGTAAATTGAGGTGCAGCTGGACCTCTTGGATGTACGGTGCCGACAGTCCCCCTTTAACAAGTAGATCTAGGTCGGTTGCTGGCGAGACAAAGAATGACGACAACCACAGGAGTAATCCGTCCTCGGCTTCAAGCTTGCTCTCCCAAGCCTGGTCCGTACTGTTCTGTCCAGATGCAAGTGAGAGATGTGCATCTTGAAGAGCGGCTACAAAATAGTCAGCGTCCGATCCAGGGTCCAGATTCAAGATATCGGCTCCTGTGGGACCATCTGAGGGAGATATTCTGATGAATTTCGTGTTCGCGGAGGCGCTGGCAGACGCTGCAAACAGCGTGGACACGTGACTGTTATCGGTACTATTGGTCTCGATCGTGTAATCTGGTGGCGGCGTATAGTTAATATCGCCATCCAACTCACGCATTTGAATCGCCAGTTCTTCATCCGTGGTCATGGAAAAGTAAAAGTCCTCGTTGATCGGGGGCCTTTCTTCTCTGGTTCTTTTTCGCGCACCGACCATTGCGGGATGGACGATGAAGTTCATTGCTGTGGTACCGCCTTTCTTTTTTTTTGCTGTCTTAGGTTTCCACGCAGTCTTGTAATCAACGCCGCCTTCGTTATAAGTGAACCTCGCGTCTTTGCTGTCGTCATACGCAAAGCTCACGCCGACGTACTCTATGATTTTCAAATTGGTTGGGAGCTGCTTGTCGTGATCAAACGCTCGACTAGGGTACTGCTGGTACAGAACATCGCTCCATTTGAGCCACATTGCAGTCAAGGCAGGTGCTATCATCTGCGCTTTCGCCATATCAACTTTCTTTATCTCGTTGTCGACTTTCTTCTTTAGGCTAGCGCTTTTTTTGTTGTTGTACGCTGTCTGAGCTGCTTGGAGTGCCGTCGTATCAACCGAGCTCATCAACGGAGTCCACTGACTCACAGGATCTGTCCCAGTTGCGTAGACTGACGCCCAAAGAGATTGTAGCAGCTTAACAAAGTCTACGTATTTTTGATCCATTTTCAGAGGGTTTGGCGTCAGACTGAGACTGTCGGGGTCTGTCAGACGATTGTTAAAGTACCGCAACTTCTTGGGCGGTCCCTCCTCCTCAACAAAGCCCAGATGGTATGGATAACAAACGGCATCTACTCGACGTCAGATTAAAGCTTGTGCGCTCTGACCTATCTGAAGTGCCAGAAGAGGGTGTCAAAAGTAATATCACTCACGTATACGCTTCCCAGGTCCTTTACGCCTGGAAAACCAGGCATCCATGTACATTAGTACCTCTGGGACTGTCGTTGTCCAAAGAGCTCAGTTTACTTTCGGTTCCTTGATTTGGAAGAGTTCAAAAGGATTCCTACCTGGATGACCATGTTCCGTGCCAGCGGAGACTAGGTAATGGTCTGGGGATGCTAGGTCTACAAACTCGGTGGACTACGAGATGTCTTGACATTAGCTCCACGGCGTTGGTTGTAGGAGTCAAGAGAAATAATCAAAGCGAAGTGTATAGGAACGTACCGTACCGGCAGCGCTCCCATGATGACCGGCTTTTATCACCTTTATTGTTTCGGCTTCCAACCAAGTCGTAAGTGCTTCCTCAACCTCAAATTCGGCATCGCCGGCAGTGAACAACGAGATGCGTAATGACTCGGCATCCGAAGCTGCACGCCAGATAAGTAAAGCCACGATCGAACCAGGATTGGATCCTTTCGCGGATTTGTCATTTATTACCCCAACGCCTCCTGGAGGTAGCCCCTGAATAGACGATGCCGTGTGACCACCCAGAAGGACCTTCTCTACTCCCACAATATAAAGGCCGGGCGCTCCTTTCCAGTCGTCCTTTTTCGCCGAGGTCCAAGGGTCATTGTTCTCTACCAAGTCGCCAGGACTTGACACCTCGTCGCTAGTGACAGCGATTGGTTTGCCGGTGAAAAGATTCATTCCCAGAAGCAGTGCTGGAGTGGCGTATGCTACCATGACGCTTGCTTTCTTTGCTTTGGGAGTTGTATTGAAATTCACATTGATGTTGAAGGGGGCGGAGATGTCAGCGCCTGGAGGCTTCACTATTTCGGCATACCCTTTCAAACCTACCGTAGCACCCGGCCAATGCTGTGAGCATAGCCGAGTTAGTGGCTCGCCGGTTGTTTTGTACTTGAAGTGGATGAACTTGTCTCCGTCCCACAGCGACGCTTTTGAGAGCCAATGCCAAAACCCACTGAGTTTAGTCAGTCGGTGGGGTAGATGGTATGCTGGAGGCTGTATTCATACTTTACATGATCCTGTTGTAGCGTCAGTGTTCTGCGATGGTCAAGCAGATACGTGGGGCACTAACAGTGTCCCAGTGACTCAAAGATACAACATCGAATTGAAGAGGGTCTGCGAGGCCGTAATCGGCTTTGATCTTGTCGCAAATAGTGACGAGAAGGCTAGCTGTGTTCTGGCCATTGCCAGTATCGATGAGGACAGCGCTCTTGATGGTACCTATCGGCTTAGGAGTTTTGGCCTTGGAGTCTTTGAGCACCAAGAGTGCAATCGCACAGTCGCCTTTACAGTCGAGTGAGGCATTCAGTTGGAGATAATCGACCTCGTAAAACGTTGTGGCCATACTGGCGCAATGGCGAGGGAAAAGAGCTAGGATGTCTCTGGATGAGAAAGGGTGAAGCACATGGCCAGATACACTTCAAGGACCCGTGTCCCTTGCGTTCTCCTTTTGCCAGTATAAGCGAACCCTTGGTATGAGACTAATATAAGTGGCGAATCAGATTGATCAGGTGGAGGTTTAAAAGAATACTTGTGTATAGACGGGCCTATCCCTTCGGCTGGCCATCGGACAGCATACAACATATACTCCACAACAGTAGGCAAGCATGATTCTGTTACTTTAAGCTACCCCGCAGTTTCTATTTTCCCCTGCTCTCTATCCCTCTCCCTTACCTAAGATAGAATACTGATAATCATACTAGAATAGATTTCAAGATAAAATACCTGTCTGCCCAGATGATAGTCCAGATGATAACATACGAATGCTTTGAATGAGATCTAGCTCAAGACTAACGCGAGACGCTAAAAGTTCCTGAGCTAGTGTACTTTCCTTATCGGGAGCATACTAAACCTTTACCAACTTAGCCTTGGTGCTAGGTATCCACTAAAAGACAATCCGACAAGCCACAACGAGTCTAGATTGTTGGATTGTTGTTGAAATGGTAACTTAAGTAACAAATGAATTAATCAACTACCTACCAGATGTTGGCGAGTTGGGTAGTTGGTGAACTGAGTGCGTGGCACGATTTCTACCTAGCAACCTTGGGGATTTGGAGTCAACCTTGCTTTGAATACCTACCTTATTAACCCTTCCCCTCATCTTCAAGACCCAAGACCCCTGAAGACTGGAGTGAACAATGCATTGGTAGCCGGGCAGAGTATTTACATGGCTATGTCTCCTGGTCAGCTAGAACATGTCGAGCTCTAGAACATATGTTATGGAAACATGGCGCAAAATACAGAAGGATAGAGCTACATGGGCATGGTATGAGTACTTAGTCCGAGCACCCGGCTAGCCTGGCTAGTCTCCGTCCACTTTATAGACGACTACCTTACTTAGATTGGTGCGCGCCTACTCTCCATCGACACTTCCAAGTTCCTACCTACTCCGCTTGCTGTCTTCTCTCACATTAACGCTGGGCAGTCCAAAACCAGCGGCTGACACCGGACTGCATATTCCATCAACTGACACGTTTCCCACTACGATGGTCATGTAGAGAGTCTGGAAATGAGAGCAGACAGCGGCCCACGGCGCCTGGCGCTGAGAAACCTTGCGGAAACTACTCCCAAGGAGCCAGTGACCGATGATCAACAACCAAAACTTCAACCAGGGAGTATCAGGCTCCACTCGTCCTCAACACCTGGTCTGGAACTCGGCTCTGCCTATACGTTCAACTTTACACAGAATGACACCTTCCCAGAGCCTGTAAACGACCAGTCTTCACGTCAAGCCGCTTTGAATTCAGTCAAAAAGTTCAAGGTCGGTGGGTCTCCTTATACGTTGGATCATACGCTTGTCGACTCGGTTTATCCTCCAGCCGGGCACTCGGATTATTGGAGTAAGTCAACTTCAAATTGCCAGGGAACAGCTTGGAAACGAACGCATTGAGCATACCCCGTTGCTTAAAATCGAATCACGTCCCTAATCCTGGCCGGGTAAGATGCTTACAAGCCCTTGCTAATATTGATTGCAGATGTTCTTCCACATGTCCTTTTTAAAAAACAACAAGTACCCTGGCAATTTCCGGTGATTCAGTCGGATTCGGCTAGTGAGCCGACTCCATGGCTCGCTCTATTGACATTCACAGAAGATGAATTGACTCTGCAAGCGGACCAAGTGACGTCCATCAATCAAGCCTTGGGGATTCCGCTTGCCATGTTCACACCGATACCTCGGACATCGACTCTAGCCTATAATTTCACCATCAAAGATCTTGTCGCCTTGAGTAAAACAATTTCGCAACCGGTTCCCTTTAATGTTGAGAACGCAGTGGACCCTTCTCCGGTGCAGGCAATTGTACTGCAGCCCTCCCTGTTCGCTGGGCTTTTTGCACATTACCCATTAGGACAGGCAAAGCCTGATAGTACTAAGCAATCTCCCGACATGGCCCGATATAGATTCATGAGTCACGTGCGAACCTCTAATCAGACGGGGCTGACCAACCACGTTGGTGACAATGACCTGAAGAGGTCGGCGATTGTCTGTCCAAGAACTGGCCCATCTGATATTAAGGGACCGGTCACAGCTTATGCGCATCTCGTTTCTCTTGCTGGTGTTTCATCCAGCATGCAGTTATCAGCTGACAAACCTGCGGCCCTAATAAGCCTTTATAGTTGGAGTTTCACCTATCTTCCACCCTCTTCATACGCTGTTGAGCGCGTGTTCCAGAACCTAGGTCGAAACGTGCAGCCATTTCGAAGCCCAGATGCCGTGTTAAGTGCATCAACATCGAATCAGAAATCAGATAGCTGGGTGAAAGATCGCTTGGCCGCCGGATATTCCTTGGTAAAGTACCGGACGCCCACCGGTGAGGTTTCTATCGCTATACAACGAAGCATCCTAAGCCCGATCAAACCCGAGCCTACCGATTTCCCACCATCCGACTACGGAAGTGATTTAGCTGTGATTGACGAGAAAACTGGGCTATTAGATCTGACCTTTCAAATTGCTTGGGAGCTGGGCAGAGTATCAGCTATGGCTGACAGGACAATTTCTGCATCTCTTGCAAGACTGCGACAAGTGATTCATAGCAAGGCCCTGGAGACTGCTAAAGATAGCCTAGATGGCACTTTTATCACTGCGCTCGCCGTCATGCCAGGACTGATTAATCTGACTTCTACCTTGCATTCCAGAATTCAGACCTTTGATGATAAATTTCTTCCGCAGAGATGGGACGCCACTAGTCGAGGGACTCCTACGCGTGAGACTCTAGCTTTTCAGACACCCGCGGTCCAAGCCGCCTACAGAAGTGTACTTGCCAGTGGACCACCCTCACATATTGTCAGTGCAGTTTCAGGCCACCAGGCTGTTCCCGGAGCTTCTGCAGAAGCTGAGGGTAGTGGAGACATATACAACGAGACAAATGCTGCAAAGTCTACAGACTGGGCTAATCTACTTGCGTGGATTCAAGACCGCTGGTTTTTAGGCAATATACCAATGCACTATCTCATTCCAGATCCAGCCTTTATCCCGAAGGAAAGCATTCGCACTTTCTACGTCGACCCAAGCTGGTTCAAGGCCTTTGTCGATGGTGCCCTTGCTATCGCAGATCGCTTTGACGAGGCAGATGAGGTACGTGAAGCGATTAAGAAGGCGCTTGAGAAACATTTGAACACAAAGCTTCCAAACGGGTTCAACCCTCAAATACCGAAGTGGGGATTCCTCATCCGATCGGAGGTTATTTCAAAGTTCCCCGACCTTCGCATCGTCGCCCCAAGACAGGAGGTAACGGATGTGAGACCAGAGGTCCTGCGCATGGAGGTGCTGGACACCGATCTACTACTGGCTCTTTTTGATCGAGAGCCCGGAGAATTCCCGGGCGGTATTATGATCCAGCCTCCACAGCATCAGCTCTCCTCAAGATTTGGCAGTGCGCTTGGTGTGCAGGGCAAGGAATTAGAGATTGAGTGGAAGAAAGTCTTTCGAGATTTTAGCAAAGGTCAAGACCCGTCGGATTACAGCACAGCGTTAGGTTCAATAAAAATCGACATCACTGATCCTGCCAATGGTATATATGACAATGAATCAAGAGCGTTGTGCCCATTGGCTATCGCAGAAAGAGCGCACACTGCGCAGTCATGGCCAGGCAATGTCCAAGGCAACGTGTCCGATGCTACGTCAGCGCTGGTTGGTTCGCAGTTAATCTGCAGTGTACCGGAATTAAGAATAGCAGACGTGCCCTCTTCGACGATACAGATCCGTCGCTCGTTAATCAATACGCTTTCCTCCTCACAGCGCAGACCCAATGCGGGTTCATCAGAGCATCCGGGCATTGTGAAAATGTTTTCACCGTCAAAATCCCCGGCGGCCCCTGTTTATTGGCCAAAATACCGTATGCCATTCAATCCCATCATCGGAGCAATCGCCAAGACCGATTTGGATTTTACGAACCTGCCTGTAGAAACTAGTCTTGATACCGCAGTAAGAAAAGCGCTCTTCCAACCTCCCTTCAACCCACCCCCCACGTGGCCCACTATACACGCTCCGACGATCAACGAGCCGCAGGCGCTCGTGTGCACATCTGTCTACAATCTCAGCTGTCCTGATTCAGCTTCGGCTTCACCTAACTACTACAGAGCAGTAGCGGCACCCTACCCATTGAGCCTTGGCTTCAAAACCGACCTCCACATCGAAAATATATGCCAATCTAGCCCGAAAGACTCAGGTTACCGCAATCTGCTTTCGTTACAAATCTATCTCCCAGTTGGCACGAATTCCAATCCTTTACTGAGGCCCTTCCCCAGCACCACCTCGTTGCCAAAGGCCCGGGCTGTAGGCATTGGTCGCCGTTGGATCACGCGTACTGCCCTTGCGACACTCGATGTTTCTCCTCCCGGCTTGAACGATGTGGTGGGAAGCACGTATATCGTCACGGTGTTGCCCAACACCGGAAACGTCGATGCCCCTGACGACAAGAACAAAGGGGCGTGGGATATCACCAAGCAAGCTCGAGACATGAGCGTCGTCTTAGAGAATGTGCAACTCAACTGCGACGAGACCCCACCGGCGTCGGAGTACGCTGGACCGGGGAGTAGTGCTATTATCTGCCCTATCCACGTCGTAGAAAACTACTACGTCAGTGACGGTCCTGAGTCCGGAAAACCGTTTACTGTTACTGGGAAAAAAGATGTGTGTGTGATTGGGGTAGATGTGAGGCAGGGGGGGATTCGCCGACCCTCTGGTATACACGGCATTCCGGCATTTCCAAGCTAGGCTCCGGACGAGCCACTCCGTGGCGGATGCGACGCCGCGGACTAGATAGGGTGGTCTCGCTTGCATTGAGAGGGAATGAGGGTAGATTGTCTGATCTGCGCTCGACGAGCGGACAAATGATTCAACAATGCATGCATTCATACGCTGTCGGCCTAAATTACCTATCCTAGTAGGATGTCCATGAAGCCGAAGGGACCCTTAGCCCTTAGTCAAGGACGTTCTTTTTTAGTGCGTGTACAAGCTTCTGTTAGTACATCTGCTTTGAGATCTTTGGCGTTGACTAAACAGATACGGCGCACAAGGCTGAAACACAGGCGTACCGTAAAACCTAGTATATTACACCTAAAGCTGTATCAAATACGAATCACGCTCAAGCCTGGGCACGGGCTGGCGATGCTGTGAGTGTGCCAAAGCGCAATTACAAAGTTCAAGTCGCTTTTTAGAGCTTTGTAACTGGATTCAAAAAGATTTGGAGCCTTTGGAGGGGTTATAGATCCTATCGCCCTAGAAAGACGGAGACCATTTCTGGCCGCGCGAGTGCTACCACCTAGTTCTGAGTATATCAAGCAGGGTATCTGGTTCTTCCCTTGAACTCGGTATCATTATACAAGGGTGCCACCACTCTGATGGTTCTCAGCGGTCGGATTTAAAGTGTCAAACGCGCAGTCAGGTTACTTGAGACCATAATGGCGTCGCTCTCAGAAGGCGATGACACTCCTCCTCGCGTAATCCTAATTCCCATGAAACTGGACGCATTTATCAACCAAGACCCTCGGCTCAGAGGTGAGGGAGACCCGCAAAGTAGAGCGTATTTTGCTCCGATCACAACGCCCAATTTCGATGGACTATCAATGCGAAAAGGCCTGATACAGCATGATATTTTCGAAAACTTGCGAGAGGCCCCTTATTTGTGTGATCATGATCGCTACAGGGTGATTCCTCGGCGCCAGGGCATGTAAGTGGAAATTCAACTTGTAGAGATAGAAACGTTCTTACTCTGACGATAGCTACATTCATTGGAGCGTCCCAAAAATGTATCGCTCTGCAGTCCTGGGTTCGGAGAGCTCACAGGAACCAGTCCAGAAAGCAAGGAAACTAGGTGGTTATCCCGCGTTCTCGGCAGACCATGACCATACCGCGCCGGTCTTCAGGCCAGTGCCTACGAGATGGATCATTTGGCGGACCTTGAGACCAGGCAAGTCCGGGGAGATCATGCTGAGGTACTCGACTGTAGACAAACCGTACAAGCAGTTCAATGGACCCGCATGTGATCCCAACTCCGTTCATACCAAGTTCTTTGTTCAAGGAGTAAGTTGCGAACCAGTTTGAGAACCTACGTTCGGTGCTTTCCCTCTCACCTCGTGACAAATGGTCATGGCCAGCAAAGCTTGCTCTGAAGTTTACTGCATTTTCTCCTATGTGCGATCTGACACATATCTAGGATACAGTTCGTGACATTACAAACATACGCGATGACGAAGACGTGGAGATCACCTCATCCCCTTATTTCAATCCAGCGTCCGATGTCAGTAGGCAGGAACAAACTTTTCTAGGAAAGACCCAGGAATATAATAATTGGCCTGGAGGTGGAGACAGTACTCATAGCGGCGCGGTACCAATCACGGTATCCCAAGCTGCAGACCCTTTCTTTGCAGACTACCAGCCTCAGAATGGGTCGGTCTTCTCCTTCTTTGACAATCTCTCCCCTACGGAGGGTTTCGTTTTCTCAGACGCGACAGTCTCATATACAGTAATGGGTTATCATGTAACTGATGACCGCGATCCGCTCCACATGGACCCTGCTCTACTTCAGACACCCATGGACAGGCTTACAAGATGTCAACTGAAAGTCAATCCAAAGACAATAGTGCGATCCGAGGACTCCGATTGGTTTACTCGCCCTTTTAAGGGATCCTATAATATGCGGGCGCTATGCCACGGATCGATGTTCAACATCGGCTGGAAAGACTCTAACTCGCAGGGACTGGTATATCCAGGCGACAAAATCCAGCAAAATTTCTTCCAATCGCACCCTGTTTCGGTCGGAACAAATCCTATCGATGCCCTCTTTGGATGGCTGAGATCGACCAATGACGCTGATGGTCTTGCCCAGGGTGATATTCGGCGTGATTTGATGAAAATTCAGACTCTGGTACTGGATATGAACGACGACGTGGATTCCCAACTACAAGCAGAAGATCTGTTGGCAACAAATAACTTCATCCCTAGCGCTGCGGGCACTCACTGGCATTTCAAGGCGCCGGACGACGTCCCTTCCGATACCCAACCTACGGTGCCTACCCCGGACCAGAGCCTTGCGTTACGATCCTTAAATGCATCTCAGTCATTACTGAATGCGCTACTTCGCGAGCAGAAACGAAAGCGTGCGGAACTATTCTCCCAATGGTGGATCTATGTTGCAGACAAGGACAAAGGAAGCGATGCAGACAAAGCGTTGCGAGTCACCACTGCAAAGCAAAGAATTATTGACTTATACTCTGACATTCAGGTCGTTGACCAGAAATTAATTGACGATCTTACTACAGAGGTAAACAACAAGATAAAGAACATAGGTCTCGTGCAGGCTGGTGCAGTCCAACCCTTCTTCATGCAGGGCGACCCTACTCTTTTCATCGCCGGGCTCTCTTCAAAGTGGCCGTCGGACTGGAATGAGAACTTGAATGTGAGACTTGGGCCCCTTCATCTTGACTCCG
This sequence comes from Evernia prunastri, assembly GCA_003184365.1. Taxonomy (NCBI): domain Eukaryota; kingdom Fungi; phylum Ascomycota; class Lecanoromycetes; order Lecanorales; family Parmeliaceae; genus Evernia; species Evernia prunastri. Next base: position 93,942 of record NKYR01000113.1, read on the forward strand.
ATGCTGCACAGCCGTCAACAACTGCAGCTTGGCCGCCATGGAGCCCCGATACACTATCCGACAAACTTCCACGACCCATTGCGAATGCTATGAGTGACGTTTTTGGAGAAGCAGTGTACAATCATTTGGATTCCGGAGACCCGAAAATGAAATCTAATCCAATGCCGACTCCTGAATACTATTTGAACAACGATCGTTTCACCGGGGAAAATGGTTGGTTTCCTCTTTTCGTTGAATGGGAAATTGAATACTACAACATCCCGTTCGATATGTGGATCTTTGCGCCTCAGGGACCAGAAGCTAGAGTCGGTTACGGGATCAACCCTGCCAAGAAAATCTCTTCAACAGAGATACAGAACGACCGTCGGGTTATCAGTGGACGATGCCCCATCCTACCTCAGGCAGGAGCCACTCTAGACGCCACACTGAAGCAGGTGTTCGCGAAAATGAATCCAAACAAACCAGCTCTTGCCGCAGAGGAGCAGCTCAAGGTCCTCGCTAGTGTCAAGAACTTGGATTTCTCTTCAACCCCCATGACGGGCTTGACCACTCAACTCATCACGCTGATGCAAGGCGCCCACGTTAAACCTCTGTACCATGATGCAGACAACAAGATCCAGGTTCTAGGTGAAGCACTAGAGGTGGGCTCCGAGCTTGGAATGACAGAAAGCCATTTCAAAGCAATGGGCATGGAGACAACGCACACGCCATTTGTAAGTCTTGTCGATATACCATCGGGTGACTACCACAAATACAGCCCTTTCAAGCCTTGCATTCACGGGCAGTTTCGTTTCTCGAAGCTCAACATCGTGGACAAATTCGGTCAGGTCGTGAGGGGATTAGAGTTGTTTTCGGACATAGATACACAAACATCTGTAACGTGTATTGGACCGACGCTGCGTCCCTTGTATCCTTGCCTCGGTGATTCATACTCTGTTGAATCAAATGCTGATGGGACAGCTAAGACGTGAGTGCTTTCCACTATGTCTTTGCTTGGTGATTTCTGCGTCGCAGGTCGAAAAACGTTACTTACATTAGAATTCCCTTGCTCTCTACAATATATCCCTCGATTTAGTTCGCACTTGGAAAGAGGCATGCTGATGGTAGAGAATCTACACAGCGTGATTCCGCAAAGCGATAAGAACTGTCCCTTCGTGCAGCTGCCACCAAATATCAACCAAGACGCACGCGTAAATGCAGAGTTCGTCAGCGAGGATGCGCCTCTTAATTGGGGGCACATGGACGAATGGGAAAATCCAGTCAGAGGTTGGATCATCATTAATCAAGCAAATGCAAGCCTACAGGTCTTCTCTCCAGACGGTGATTCCCCCAGATTTACCCGGATGATACATAGACTGACCAGGACCTCAGGTCGATTCATCCGCGAATACAGCGTCTCGAGCACCTACGCCATCACAAGACCCTTCGCCGCAGACGAAAGCTTCAGCGCAAGCCTCGACCCTATACTTAAAGGCTTCATGACCAAATGCGCGTCGCCGGGCTTCGTCTCCGGCCTCTTCAGATGCCTATCTGCGACCGCATCCTCAACACTAGCCAACCCATCCAGCTACGCCGAATCGATGCTCAGCCTCCTCGGCCGCCCCGTCGCCCTCACCGCCTTCGCCGTCTCCATCGAGCTCGCCGACCCCCCGCTCTCGAACCAATGCACCACGACGCCCGGCTCCGCGCGCAGGGAAAAGCCCCTGATGGAGTACGCCTTCGGCGTCAAGCTCGGCGACAAGGACAACCTCTACGACGGCCTGTACGGCTACTTCCCCACCAACCCGGACCTCACCGAAGGCCTCCACGTCAACTGGGACCGATTCCACACCTACCACCCGGACCCGGACGCCGCCTCGAAGACCGGCGACCCCGGCCTCCCCATGCCCACCGACCTGACCCTGAACCCCTTCTACCCGAACCCGCACGCCCCCTCCTACGCCACCGAGCGCACAAACGCCCAGCGGCCCTTCGTCGCGCTCATCGACCCCTTCGTCCCCGTCAACATCTACACCGCCCTCCTCCCCATCCGCCAGCTCAAACTACCCCCCTGGACCGTCTCCGCCGGCCTCTCCCTCATCGCCGCCTTCTTCAAAATCGGCCCCGTCCTCGTCCCGCGCGACGTGCCGCCCTTCGACGAGGGGAAAGCCGTGCTGAAGGACTACCGCCTCGACGACGCCGACGCCGCCAAGAGGCCCGCCGAGACGGGTAAGATCCAGGTCCCCAACGTCGGGCTGGGCGACTGGAAGTGGCTGCAGCCGTACTGCGGGTCCGGGCCCGCGGGAAGGCCGCAGGGGACGATGTATAACCTCTTGGGGGTCGAGGCCGTGGACGGGAAGCCTGGGTGGGAGGAGGGGCCGTATACGGTTGTGGAGGGGTTTTTGCAGCAGACGAGGGCGTTTGGGAGGGATGCAGGGTTGCCGTCGACGTGATGGCGCTGAGATTTCAAGAGATTAATCTTAGAATTGGTATCCAGAGAAGATGATATCGAGTCGATAGTATTAGTATTTTCGTATTCATTACACCCCTTATCTACGAGTGCTGCTCGATTCTATCGAAGGTTTGAGTGACCTAGTCGTATCTGCGACTTGTTTCGTACTCACCAATCACATCGCCATCCCACGGTGATACAACCCACATTCCTATATCGCGTCTTACCATCGCTCTCAGCACAATACAAAAGCCTTAATCTGGCAGGTCCCCTCAAACATATCAAATTGCGCACTTTAAAGCATGACAAAGCCCACCTCGCAGAGAGGAATCAAATCATTATCGGTCGAGGTTCCTCATCGAGAAGACCGCCACAGTGGGACTGGGGTTAGCCGGTCGCACGGCATAGTGTTCTTGCATTGCATGGTTATTTCGCATAACATGAGATTTTCGCGCTGCATGCTTATTTCACATAGTAGGCCTGCAACATCGCATAGCGGGACGCGATTCGTGTCAGGGATGCGATATTCACGAGATTCCAGGCTTGCTGGGAGCTCTATATATTGGCTTCCCACCAGTATTAGGCTCCTCATTCGACTCCATCCCTTTCAGAGCCACAGCATTCTTTCCCCGCCCGCCCACACCTGTATATAGCTTCGTTTTCACTCCAGGTTTGGCTGAGGCATGACAAAGCCCATCGCGCAGAGAGGAATGAAGTCATTTTCGGTCGAGGTTCCTTGTCGAGAAGATGTCGTGATTGAGGAGTAATTAAAGGTCTAGTGGGCAAGAACGTGGAAATGGCTTTACTGTATGTAGTATTTTCCTCATGACTACACGTAAAAACGGAATGAAACTGTGTCGACAGTGATGTGATACAAGGCAAATGACAAGCGACGTATAGATCACAAGGAGCTACTATTCTTGTCAATTGCGATAAGTCAAGGAGTCATCGAGTCGTGAGATAGTAGACGGCAGTGAGCTAGCAGTACCACCATCCAATCCATAAATAAAGCAATAAACCAATCTGTTGACCTGCTCTGCTAGAGCATCCCCTCCCTCGCTTGATCGAGGCATCTTTCCCACCGCAACATGCTGCCTGCAACGACCTCCAAAGCAGTTCACCGCTTCGAAACGTCTCGGTCGTCATTTTGGCCAAATGCCAGAATTCGCTCACTTGCCGTCTTGTTCTGGGGATTGCGCGCCCATAGCTGTCTAGCCTCAAAGGAGCACCTTCAGTCATGCTACTCGAGTGAGCAATTTTTGTTTGCAAAGCTGTCACTCTAAGCGCGTCAGGACCCCTTTGCAGCAGTCATCCGGATGTCTCGCTCAGCTGAAGAAGCCGCCTGTTGGTATGCGAATGAGGTTGGATCGATCCAAATTAATTCTGTTGCAAGCACGGCGCGTGCAACGCTTCCACCTTGACGAACTGGCAAATAGAGGAGGGCGATACTATGAAAGTTGGAGAAACGATAATTCACAAAGCCAAGTTTCCTTGTAGACCCCTACCGATCTGTTCTATCTGTGGCTGCTTCGGCAAGGCTATTCTGGCGCTGTATTTCGTCCCTGCGTGCTCGCAGTTGTTCACCAAGCCTAGGCTTAACATGTTTTAACTTGGGCGCCATGTCTAGTAAGAGATCGTAGGTCTCCAAGTGTAAATTCACGGACAAATCTTGCCCACTTTCTTCCACAGATTTAAGGCGCCGCAGGAGCGTGATGTATTGTTGTCGCCACGATGTGAATGCTTCTTCGCTCAACTTGGTAGTATTCAATGGGGCCAAAGCCTTGGCAGCTTCGTCACAGCTGTCTCGAAGATTCACCATATCTCGAAAGTGTTGAGGCACCTCTCCCAACCTATTCGTAATATTGAACTCTTTGGAAATTTGATCCTCCGTGGTTTGGGCGGTGTGCGTAGCATCGCTTGAGCTAGACACGCTGCTTTGGTCATTGAAAAGATCCCCCAATGTCTCCTTAACGGTGCTGACCCAGCTTCTTAATTCTTGAGATTCGAGGAGCTCGTCGAATCCGACCCTAAAGCGCGCAGCGATATCGCAAGCATTTTGTAGGAACGGTTGCAGACTGAGAGACTCCACCTTCTGACCTCGAGCGTAGGAGCCGTGACATAGAATAATGATCTGACGGATCCAGCGCACCCGCCCTTCATGTCCAACTCCTTGCTGGATGCATTCGAGCCAGAGTGGGTGGATCTGCAATGGAGTTGACACATCGGGCCGAACGCCAATCGACACATTCTCCAACTCGGCGAGGATCTCCCCTTGGCCTTTCAGTCTGCTCGCGAAGAGGTCGTAATCAGGAAGGATGGCCTGTAACTCATTGAGCCACGGGCGTTCCAGGCCAAGAAATACTCGGAAATTCAATGCCTGGGTTTTGCCACAGAGGAATGCCAACAACTCCAGAAGTCTTGTGGCCTCTATCTGGTGTCGATGGATTCTTTCCATTGAGATCGCAAATGTCTCCTTGAGAGATAGGCCTATGGTTGTTGGCTTGTATTCGAGGAATCGTAACCTGGATTCCCACTCTGGTCCGTTGAACATCTCGAGGAAGGCACGTGCAGAAGACTCCGTTTCCCGAGACTTCGTTTCCTGAGCAAGCACATGGAATATGTAAAGTATTGCTCGACAGGCTCCCAACGGGTGCCCATGAACGACTCGTGCTATGGCTTTCAGGTTTTCTTTTGATATCTCAGCGCTGGGATACACACCTCCGCTTCTGTGCATGGTGTTAATCATCAGCAAAGCCATTTCATCATCTTTCATGGTTGGGATGTAGTAACTTTGTGAGTCTCGACCCAAGCTTCCAATGAGGTTGGGATCTCTCGTCGAGTACAAAATGACTTGCGCCTCGCGAGGAAGCGCAGCCCTGATCAAGGTCTCGCCTTTGTGCCCGTCCAGATCATCAACGATGAACAGACTAGCTTGATTGGAGGGATGCCCTAGCCAAGTTTTGAATGCGCGGACTCTCTCGGCCGGCTCATAGGAGCGCCATAAAGCTGCTAGATCGGAGTGAGGAAACCGTATTGATAGTAAGTCCTGACCTATCGACATAGCAATCTCGAGAAATGTACGCTCTAGAGATTTAAGGTCTTCAGTTTCTATAAAGAAAATGTTACACACGTTTCTGAATTTGAATGCTACTTCCAGTAGAATTTCAGTCTTTCTGCAGAGTGAGTCAGCCTCTGGACAATCCTTTTGAGCGTATGCTTTGTACATAGTCAAGACGGATGACGTCAACAAAGACCAGCCTGGGCAATAGACCAGCTGAGGTCATCCATATACAAACACGTATTAGGGAGGATGTCTATCGTCGGTGGATACGAGAAAAAGAGTATGAGTAAAAAGAGAAATGATCTCACCATATCCCTCCAATACCGGTCAAAGCGATAAGTCTGGGGGAACTCTGATGTAGCAGATCTTGTACTTGAAGTGACTTCATAATTCCTCAAGCGTGTTGACGCGGCCAACGAGTTGGCTGGTGGTTCGCAAGTTAGTACCTTCGTACCATTTAGACCGTTTATCCAGTGGATAACGGGAAGCCACGATGTTTGGACGTCCTGGAATCTTTTGCCAAAAGTTAGATTTTTTCATTGTACAACAGTATCGTCCTACTAATACGGAGTCTTGATCATCATGGTCGTACATTTTGTTCTTCATCGGGGCTGTTTAACTCGCTGGTACCACGACAGAGCAATAATGCTCTGATACGCTTCAGTTGATCCAAGACAGGCATATAGCCGCCAAACTGGTTGTCGAACTTGCAGACATCATGATGGTCCACCCGAGGAATCTTTTCAGCCACTTGACCGCAGAAGCTGGCTGACGCTTGAGTAACGATCTCACGAACCATTAGTTTGTAGGCATGCCACTCAGATTCAGAGGACATACCATTCGATTCCCTCCGGCGATCCGCGTTCTGTCACTCTCGCAAAAGCAGTGAAACGGCGGCTTCGGTACCATCGCAGCGAAGTTTTCTGCGCTATCGACTGCTGCATGGTTGAAGGACCGGAGCTCGTCGATAACCTCGTGAGACCGAACACCGATGGTAACTTCGCTAAGATTGACAAGAGGTTTATTCCGGTCGGCTTGAATGGTCCCAGAATGGGGGGTGCTAAAGAATATGAGACCACAATCTTCGAGCTTTATGCCGTTGAATTTGGCTGCTTGCGTATTCAATCGCCACATGGCTTCGCGTCCTACAAGCCCCCCCTTTGGGATTATAAGTCATGGAAGACTGTTGGTGGATAGATCTCACCAAAGAATGACAAATAAATATCATAGACCTTGCTCGTTCTTCTGGCTCAGTCCTCACGTATCCGACCTGTCTCAACAACTCATCTGCCCAGTCCCTTATCCGGTCACTGCTCTTCCTATTGATGAGGGTGGAATCGTAACCGAATGTCATAATTCGGCTCCGCTCGAAAGGAGTACTGCCCGGCAAGAGGTCTCTGAGCCACATTTTCGACGATCCTATCCAGGTATCGCAAGCATTGCCACCAAGTCCGTGGACTGCGCAGATACTATGTATGAATAAAACGGTTAGAACATGAGATGTTTATAGAAAAGAATGACCAAAAGATCGCTCACTCTATATCTATACTATCTGGAGCGCTTAGTATGGTCATCCCGGCGAATTCGTCATCGATCTCCCAGCTTAGATGATCATCCTTTAACTTCTTGATAGCTGGTTTCTTCATGTCTGCGGATGCTAATGATATTGTGCTGGTCATGCTGGTGTTCTGTTTGGCCAAGGAGCAAATAGGCAGGTCAGGAGTCGATGAAGCGGACGACGCGGGCAATTTCAGGTTTAGACGGCGGCTTTTTGAGGAGCCAACGGAATTGATGGCGACTTGAAGCTCAATGAGGGATACTTCTCGCGCGATGTCTCGGACTCGAAGCGTGCGTTTAGTCTTCGTTGGCGCCATGATAGGGTTTGTGCAGAGATAGATGCCAGTCGGTACGGGCAAACGATGGAGATAAAGTATGTCCCCAAGGTGGGATGGATGACAAGGCTGCAGCCTGGTTGCAGTTACTCGGATGAGCGTCGACGGTCTAGATCGTCGATCGTTTCCCCGCGACAATTTTCCACTTCTAATGCTGCATCCCCCTCTTCTGATGCAGACCACACTGCGTACATGCCATGTCGATTAGCAAGCCGGCGGCATATGGATGAGTGGCCATGTCCTCTTTGAGTTCTGTGGTTTTAATTCACTAGAAGGTACCTCTGGACGTAACTTGAAAACTACGAGGCTGCGTACGCTGAGTACTCCAATACTTCGGGCTAAGGTCTTCGCTCGGTGTCGGCACAGAAAGGGTTGGCGGAGGCGGTCAATCGGGTACCCCCAACTTTTCACTGCAACCTCAGCCGAGCTGAAGCCGGGCGTAAACTCCAGCCCCACCACGTCTAAGTACATCTCGATTGCTGCGCTTATGTCTTCGTTATCTGAGATCGTTAATGTCCCGCCGTTAGACCAAGTCAGTCAATCAAATGTATTTCGTAACTCTTTTCAAATAGAAAGTAAATTCACCCAGGACCTCTCCTCCAAAGTTATTCTTTGTCAAGAATTTAAGATATTAAAGCTAAGAGTTGTTGACGTGAAGAACCCTTTTCGTGAAAGTCGTAGGTTAAGCGCCACGTAGGTTGTTCCGCACTAAGAGGTCTGGCTATATTCTCTCCACCACAATGGAGCTTGAAAGACGGACATCAAGTGCATCTACCCTGTAAGCGCTGTATGGCTCTAATGGAATGCATATGCCTCACTGACTCATGTGAAACAAGGTCTCTCAGATACAACGGAGATGCTCTCTCGACGGAAGCGAGCATGACATGCATGATTCTTGCATGCTGCGAATGCGATCGGGTGCCTGCATTCATTTTCGCCCGACCTTACGGTCCTCGAAGACGGTGGAACAATCATGGAGAGATAGAATTGGCTGATCCACCTCCTGCTGAAAAGATCCCTCAATGGCCCTTGAACATCTTTGATGCCCCGCCATTGCCAAGCCCTGGCAATGGTAATCGTGTGGAAGGCAGTCTCAGGGGCATTATGAGCTCGGCTGCCTTGGGTCTCCCGCTTCAGTTATCACCCCACATCGAGCAATTGTGTCAACGAAGTATCATTAGTACCGAGTTCGACGGAAAAACACTCTTCTTCCGAATGCCCAAGTCTACACGAGAAGAGATCTGGGAGCAGACATGGACGCAGGATCGCCTCCTACTCTGGTTCGACCTGCTCGAATTGGTTGTATATTCGAGCCCTGATGTCTACGCCGAGGTCTTCTGGAAGAATATAATAAACAGCGTTAAGCCCGTTATCGATTCGACCATTGTGCCTTTTCTCTCGATCTTGGAGTGGACTCACCTACAGCAGCACCAGGCTATGTGAGTTCCACTGGTACTGAAGTTTGATGATAAGCCCTCAGGTATGGATTAGATGTCTGACCCTAGTTGTCACCAGAATCCCGCGCCTACTGTCGTTCCTCTTACATTACTCGATATTTAACGGCTTCAGTGTCGACACTAGTGTGTATCTGGCACAAGGTCTTCTGCGGCAAATAGAATCCACTTGCGAACCTGAAGTCAAGAAGACGATCGAGCTTTTATAATTCAAAGAGAATCTCTGTTTCTATCTATTACGTCTAAGAGGAAAGGACCGAAAGACCCAAGGTTATCTTAGGGAGACTTTGGTTGAGACCGCAGGATCACATGGCATCCTTGGAATGCTCATTGCAACGGTATCGAAGTCAAGCCAGACCTTACAACATTCGAACGAAATTATCGCGATTGCACATAGCTGGAGAGGAAGACAGGGTCAGTTTCAATCTACAATTACGACCTTCGCCCACAATCTCCTTTTCACGGATGAGAGTAGTAGCCAGAGCTCGAGGCTCTCGCATGTCTTGACGGAAGCCGACATGCAAGTGAAATTTACAATGGCTATGGCAATGATAGAGCGCAACCATTTCACCCAGGCTCACGCATTGCTCACTGCATGTGCGAAAGCTCTCAAGTCTAAGGGGCCTGTTGACAAGGATCAATATTTTCCAATGATGACCGAACTCGTTAAATGCTGTAACATTCTTGACAAAGCAGAGCAAGGCGAATCCACAGCTTTGGAGGCCTTACAACATCCAGACTCACATACCGCGTTGCAAGAAGATATATGCTGTATGCACATTGCATTGGCTGACGCTCTTATTGGCCAGTCCAAATATCTTGAGGCTGACAAGTTGCTACAAAAGGTTCTAGCCAGGGAATATATCTCTAACTATCTCATGATTGTGGCAAGTCTGCGCCTGAATAAAGTCAGACGCAGACTTAACGTCGTGGACATTTCAGCGTTCACTCGCAATGGTGCTCTGCTAAAGGTAGTGACCTACGCGAACGAATCAGGTGGTCACATAACAGGTGAATGTCTTGAGGAATTGTCATGCACTGTCAATTTTGTGCAGCAAAGGACCACCGAGAATGCGAAAGCTGCAGAGGCAATCCTCGAGACTGCTATCGCCGTTGCTGCTCGACAACCAATTTCCACGAGCCATTGGAGAGCACGCATGCTCCGAGAGCAGACTGCGAACGGGTCAAGGCAACCGAGCCAGGAAGAGCAGCGCTTTTACCAGTATCCTGCAAAAGGCTCCGTAGGCGCAGGAGTGCCACAGGAGAGCGTGCCTCTCCGCATCCTGCTCGTGGTTGAAGATGTGAAGGCCGATACGGGAGACAAGTACGCTCTACAAGCTTCAAACCATCCACTGTTAGCTCTCGAGGAGGTAATTAACTTAATGAGAGCTGAGGGAGATTATGGTAATTCCAAACCCTGAATATAGTAGCGTTAACTAATCCTTTGTAGATATTACACTGACAATAATGCCAAGAGCCGATTTATCTTACCACACTTTGGGTTTGTCAACGAACATAGTTTTTCTACAAATAGTAAGTTCAAATCTGCCGCTGAGTTCTCTCTGTCTTTCTCCGCATCTCACGATAATAGGCAGTCAATTCCGCGGCCAACGTAGCTTTGACTCTGCAGAAACGAGGATTTCAAGGCCCAGAGCTTTCTGAGTGGCGTAGTAATGCCAGCTTGGCAGTGTTCCACCACTCGTTAGATTTTGGCACACCCGAACTTCTCCCAGAGATTATATCTTTGCCCGAAATAAGACATTTTCTAAGATTTGTACACGAAGAGATTCAATACAGCGCGATTCATGGGAAGCTTTTTGGGTCCTGTATGCTGAGACGTCTGGGTCCCCCACAGTCTTACAGACGTAATCCTTCATATGCCCATTGGAGAGGCAAGAGCCAGACGGATATTCCAACCAAAAGGCTCTTCTTTACCGCCAATAGCACTGATACTTCTGCTGAATGGCTTCAGCTGGAAACTAATAGGAACGTTGTGCTCCCAGTTGGGGTATTAGACCGCTTCTCAAAGCTAGCCCCTTCGACGATCAAGCTTGGACGGGTCGTAGAGGACCTAGATTGCCCATTCGAGAGGTACTACGACAGCGAGCTACCATCATTCTCGGAAGCAGCCGTGAGCAATCAGGGCACATCATCGCTCGAAATCAAGCCCCAGCAAGGCCGTTACTACCCCTATCTTTGGACCAAGGCGATCAATACTCATTGGTCCGTCTGTAGCGATAGAAAGATGGATCCTGTGTTTGAAGACTCTTCTGCGCAAAAATTGTTGATAGAATGGATTTCTAATAAGAAGGTTGCATTTCTCATAACAGCATATCAGACCTGTGTCGACACCACTATCCAGCACAGCATGACAATTTCTAGTAAGTCTACATACTATCTCTAAACCATGGTTCTGCAAGACTGATTCGAAGACAGCGTCCAAGGACTCTCCCATAATTCTCCCCGGCGAGCAAATCTCAGCAATCTGTGCGAGAGAAGTCAAGATCGTACTATCCCCCAGCGGTGCGACCACTTTAGCTTTCGGCAAGAATTTCTGGAGGGTCTATTGGGGCCTCTCCGATGAAAAAGCAGAAAGCTACGCGCCACCTGGTAGCTCGCAAACTGAGAGCTTAGACTTAGTATATTGAAATTTGGCTTCCACGGGTCCACAATTTCCAGCCTTCCGACGGTAGTTGCCCTGCCAGGCACAAAATTTTGTATGATGAAATGGTCTGCTCCAGGGGGACTTTGGAAATAAATAATGAATCATTCCACAATATCTCGACTGCATATGTTTTCTTCAACACAGTACCACATCCCAATGCCACACAAATCAATTACAACAAATGGAATGAAACAGCAGGGCTTACATATGCACCCATTGAAGACGAAGTGATATGTAACACGAATTTGCTATTGTTGCAAAGCAGATTACGCGTAAATACTAACACAGTTCCGTGCATTGACAAGCTCACGACTAAGATACCAAAACGTGAGCAAAACGTAGTAGCCTCCCCATCGCCACCAACTTCGCTCTTTTGCAAGAAAGAAACCGGGGCTCAGCCAAGCAGCCACCTTGTCAGCGACATCGGTTCTTTGTCTTATGCCCTCCATGCGTGTGTATCCAATTCATGATATCTCCAGCAGTCGTTCAAGTAGCCAGCCACTCCTGTCATAGCTTACTCTCTTAGCATTATAAAAAGGCCCCTATGACTTGAGGGATTCTCTCATGTGCCTAGTGACATAGCTAGGAACTTATGTTGCGTTATGAACGTCTTGAAAAGCGCCCTCGCTAGTTTTCAGCAATTAGATTTTGGAAGGGCGATATCACAACAGCATCTACTGATTATCGCAGTAGCCAGGTCCAATAACCTTTGGGGAACGATTCTCGACTTACTCAGCGAAGAAAACAAGCAGCTCCCTAATGCCCCCGCCGACTGTAGATCCCATTATGAGCTCAGCTGAAGGTATCCCACGGATTGGCGCCTGGGGTCCAAAATGTCTTGGCAGAACATCAAAAATTGATTTTTTCGCAGCACAATCGCTACAGTTTAGCTGTGAACTAGTGAGACCGAGATTGAGTGCGAGGCTTTCAGCCGAGACAGGTTTTTTCAGCCGAGATTACCTATCTAAGCGAGCTATATATAGTCTATTTACTCACTGTTTTTGCTTCTCGTATTCTTCTTGTCGTATATCTTCTTCTTCTAATAGAAATATACAGTCTTTATTTAAACTATTTCATCGATCTCATTAATTCTCTTACTATTTATTACTCTTTCTATCTTTCTTTCTATCTTTCTTTCTATCTTATCGTTTTTCTATCTCTCGTTCGTTAGTCTTAATAACTATCGTCAAACGTAAACGTAAGATTATCAAAAAGATTTAAGATAATGCTTCTATTACTTCTTCGAATCTCTCTATTATATATTGTAACGGGGTCTAGGCATGCGTGACTGAGCAACTCGTACATTGGTTACTAGATAGACTGAATCCTGAGGAACCCAAGTGGGAATCCTCAGAGGCAGCATATTTAGCAGGGGAGAGTGCACCCCCATGCCAAGCAAACTTACTATGCGACTGCTATAGCCGCACAGCTGCACCAGAGGGATAGTCTCCCGGATCTGGCCTAGATGTATGTTGGATTCCTGGACTTCTGACAGGCCGCCTCATGCCTAGAGACCTCATGGCCCTTACAGTTACTTTAATTTAAAATTATCGATTAGAGTGAAAATAGACTCTTCGAATTTTATCTTAGTTGACATTTTAATATAACTTTAAGAGAATAATAAATAGTAATATTTAATAATCTTTTATTTTAGAAAAATAATCGATATCGAGCGAAACTACGAAACGTATAATTAAAAGTTACTTATTATTATAGCGAGGTTTAAACACTGACGTTACTATCTTAAAGAAAGTTTTCACTCTATAAAAGTACTTATAAATTATAATAATCTTAAGTATTTTATAAAGCTAATTAATTTAAATAAACGACAGATTAGATAAATTATAAAGTTATTAATATTTAACTTCTTTATCACGTATAGATCGAGTAAAATAAATTTAATTGACGTATCGTCAAGACGTTTAGATTACAAGAACGAGAATAAATCGATAAATTAATTATTATCTACGTTATAATAAAAGCTTATATCGATAGAAAGTCTAATAAGTTTTATATTTTCTATTATTCGAATAGTATATAAATAAGATAAGAGATATAAGTATATAAGTCGTATCTCTATCGATGAGTATTCTTTTGCAGTAAATAGTCTAAATATAAATATTTAATATTATTTAAAGTGTTGAGAAACGAGGTGCGCAGTAGGCATGTATGAAGAATCTAAGGAGTGTAATAGGTAATGTACACGGTGGAAAGAAAACTCTGATGCCAAGACTATAGGGCTAGACCCTGAAACCACTAGGTGCTGAGTGCACTTTCAACATAAAGGTTAATAAAGAGAAAGAAGTAACTAATTAAAAAATTATTTTTATAAATTTAATAACAGTCGCAATTGAAGAGACTTATCTTAATACTATATATTCTTCGAAACTTAAAAAATCTTTAACTACGAGAATAGAGAGTTTAAGCGAGACGCTTACTTAGAGTACACGTAACGTAGTTATTATATAATTTAATTTTATTGCTGAGACTATTAATTGCAAATAACTCGTTTTACGCTTAGTCGCTCAAATTGCGAAGATTAACGAAACGATATATAATTCAAATAACAAGTTTATCTTCAAGCTTTTTAAAGCGCTTTAGTTAAAAAACTCTTATATTTAATAGCGAAGAAAAGATTAAGCGTAGAATAAGCGAACGAAAGACGTCGAAGCTTAAACGTGAAATAGTTAGAAACTATTAAAACATAATAATAAATTATATATCTCGAAAGAGACTTCTATTCGTGAAGAGCTATTAAAACGTTATTATAATAATTCTCTTGCAAAACATTTTAAAGTAGATAAGACTTTAAAATTAATAGATCGAAAATACTATTAAAATAGTATTAAGATAGATATGAAATTATATATAAATTTATATAATATCTGTTAAAGAAAAAAGATAAAACGTTATCGTTTTTATAATAAATTAAGTGCGTTTTCTCAATTAAGTAAGTCGTGAAAAAAAATTATAATAAATTTTATCACGAATCTTTCATCAAGTAGACGTAAAACTATATCTATAATGCGATTCTTATAATTATCGATAGATATATCAAAATAACTAGATACCTATTGATTGATTGATTGATTGCTTAATACGCCTATCTAGTAAACTACTTTACTAATCAGGGAGTTCCTCGAATATTTGTAGCGCTGAAGAAACCTTTCGGACAAAAACTTCAACTTATCCTCTCGTGTTATCATTGTTGTCAACTCTTAGTCTTTGACTGTCAAGTTGTTGCCACAAACCACTGTCACTTCCGTTCTCTTTCAGTCTGCCGCTATTGTTTCCGTGATTGTCTCCTTCTATGCCTTCTTTTTGCTTCCCCTCTTCTCCTTACCCTTTTTCTTGTTTTTGGTTTCTTTGTCTAGTCCTAGCGGTAATTTGGACCGAGCCAATTGCTCTTGGGCCAGCGAGAATTGATCGAGACGTCCTATTTTGATCATCCATCGTGCGGCAGCCCGTATTCCGTGCTTCTGTGTCAAGATTTGTCGATAATCTGACGTGCCGACTTGTTCAATGAGTTCTCTTCTCTCTTTCGCCAGTTCCGGGCAGAACAGTAATATGTGTTTGACCGTCTGTTTTCTCCAGCCGCATGAGCACTCAGCGTTTCGAATACCAGGTACCTTCATTCGATAGAGAAAATCATTGAGACCTATCTTCTCGCTTCGAAGTTGTACTGCCATTGAGCTTTCTGCTTTCCTTAGCTTGGAGTGGTAATCGAATCTATTGTCAAAGAGACCGCCTTCCTGAGCCGGACTTCTAACNCAGTGAGAGTCTAATGCGGTCTCCACTGATCGTTTCCTTCTTGCTCCCATCTGTTGTGCTGGCAGCATTTTGTGTTCCTCGGCTATATTGTTGAGTCTCNGCTGCTTCGAGTTCTTTCCTAGCCTCTACACTTTCCATAAGGAGAATGACATCCGCTCGTGCCGTTCTCCGTGCTGCGATAATTGAATCTGCTGCTGAGCAGCCGCCATTCTTGAACATTGTGACCAGTTGGGAACTTGTCGCTTTTGCCATCTGCGTTCTGATGTTGGCATCGTTGATCCTTACTGTCATTTGCTTTGCTTTGGCATTGTTGATCAAGGAAGGGGGAGGAGGGTTTGTCTCTGTATGTCTCGTCGCAGGGGGGGCCTCCCCGCCAACGACCTTTGCCCAACTCTTAATTGGCTGAGAGCCTGTTGCATCACGTGTCTTGAGGGTCTTTACCTCATTTTCCAGTGTTTCGATTCGTTTCTCTGAGCTGTTGATGTATCCTAGTACGGCTCCTAACGCCACGCGGGCAGCTTTCAAGCCATGAGGTGTCATTCGGTGCATCTCCTCCAGTTCCAAAGCTTCCATAGCTTTTATACCATCCACTGCTGTCTTTTTCAATGCTTTCGCGTAGTCTCCTACTTCATTGTTGTCTTCCACCGTCCTCTGCGTTGTTGTTGTTGTTGTTGTCGTATCGCGACACGTAGAAGGGGCGCGCTCCGCCGCGTCGCCGCTGCCATTTTCGCCGTCGACTGCGACGTCTCCCCTCATTGCTGATTCTCGCCTCTAAGTAGTAAATAATATATCTTTTAAGTTAATTAATCGCGCTCTCCGACTTCAATTTCGAGATTCAAAAAAAAAATCATCTTTATATATTAATTCGTAATATATAACATTTCGAAGATATCGAAAGATTTAAATAATCGTACTTTGATTGATTGATTGTTTTATACGCCTATGCTAGCTACTTGATGTAAGCTAATGAGGGTAACATTAACGCTGAACCAGCTTTACGGCTGGGCGTTGAAGAAACCTGAGGGCGAACCTCTGGACAAAAACTTCAACTAAACAGTACGCTCTCCCTTCTGCTGTGCTCCTTAGGAGCCCTATTACACCACCGCACATCTCTCTACTTCTTTGCGCCGACTCTTCTATTCTCTGACTTTTGTATCTCTGATCGCCCCCGCCTCTAGAGGCGGGTACGATCGCTTCTTCGTGCGCCCTTTTTGGGCTTAATGGTCTCCTCTACCCCGAGGGGTAGTCTTGACCGTTGGAGTTGTTCGCTGGCCAACTCGAAGCTGTTNGCCGCACAACGCTGTTGCCAAGTCAAAGCGGCCCCGCCGTCTCCGAAATCTCCGGGGTCTCGCCACTATTTTTATCCTTTCTGCTCGCAGACGACTCGCAGGCCAATCTACAGCGCTGGGGCATCGCTTGCCTGAGGGGGGGGGTAGTGTTACGGACGTACCCTAGGTGTCAGGCACATAGGGAGTGTTTATGGCTATGTGTCTAGCACATAGAGTGTTTATTGGTTATTGACACATTCCCATTGACACATAGGCTAGCGGGGATTCTTCCTAGTATTTAAGCGCTCTTCTTCTGTACATATTTCCTCCTTATCTAGTTGTCTTATTCAATTTACCCCCATTAGACTTGACTCTGGGCACGGTTCTGACATTCTAAGTCGTTTTATTTCGAGACGAACTTTTTTCGAGAAACGAATTTCTCTCGAAAGATCTTTCTGAGAATTAATTCTATTGAATATTTTATAAAATAATATCTTTTAATCTTATTAATTCTCTTTATCTTCTTAATTTTAAGTTTATAATCATTATTATAAACTTTGTAATATCTCTCGCAGAGAATATATCGATACTTTAACGAGTCTCTCTTCTCGATATAATTCTTTTTATTATAAAATTCAATATAATATACGCACTTAATTGATTCGCTATATCGAATTTCTTTATATTCGTATTAAAGATAAATATTATATTAAAAAAACTTGTATTTAGAGTTATAGAGCTCGTAACTATTACGTTACTCAGTCTATATAAGTTTTTAATTAATTATTCGATTTATATTCTTTAAAAAAGCAAAAGCGATTATAAATAAAATCTTTTACTTTCGCTTAATCTTATCGATGCTAAAAAATTATCGAATAATAAAATCGTAGCTGTTCTTTGTAAGAAGAGAGCTTTTAAGATCTTTTAATTTTATCTTTATCGTTTTAATAAAAACGTTATATATTATAATATTATAGCTGTTCTTTAGAATATAAATTTCTACTTCGCAATATCTTATTTATTCTTTCTCGTTGATTGATTGATTGTTTTATACGCCTATGCTAGCTACTTGATGTAAGCTAATGAGGGTAACATTAACGCTGAACCAGCTTTACGGCTGGGCGTTGAAGAAACCTGAGGGCGAACCTCTGGACAAAAACTTCAACTAAACAGTACGCTCTCCCTTCTGCTGTGCTCCTTAGGAGCCCTATTACACCACCGCACATCTCTCTACTTCTTTGCGCCGACTCTTCTATTCTCTGACTTTTGTATCTCTGATCGCCCCCGCCTCTAGAGGCGGGTACGATCGCTTCTTCGTGCGCCCTTTTTGGGCTTAATGGTCTCCTCTACCCCGAGGGGTAGTCTTGACCGTTGGAGTTGTTCGCTGGCCAACTCGAAGCTGTTTAACCAGCCGGAGTTAACCATCCACCTTGCCGCTACCCGGATCCCTTTGGTCGTGGTCAGCATTGTCTGGAAGTCCCTGGTACCCGCCTCCGCAAGTAGCCGTGGTTTATCCTCCCGCGATCTCGGACAGAAGAGGAGGATATGCTTGACATCTTGTCTTCTCCATCCGCACCTGCAGTCGGGGTCGATACCTGGAACCCTTATCCTGTTGAGGAATGCGTTAAGCCCGATTTTGCCGCTTCTCATTTGGACAGCGACCGAGCTCTCAGCCTTCCTCAGCATCTTGTGGTGGTCGAACCTGCCTTTCTTTCTCGTTATTTCTAAGTTTTTCTGCGTTTAAGACGTTATATATATATAACTTAAGATTTTCGCTTTTTAGTTATCTTAAGTTCGATATATATATAGCTAACGAGTCGAATATATAATCGACTATCGCTTATACTCGTACTCGCAGCTTTATCAAAGTGAGATTATAAAATACTATCGCGTTGATCTTCTTAATATATATTCATATTCGTAAATCTTCTTTAATAATTAAAAGAGTGAGAAGAAAGCTAATATTATTAAAAGTTGATAAAATTAAAATTTTTTGAGAAAAGATAGTGATCTGTTATCGCGTAAAACGTTAATATTTAGAGATTTCTTACGAGCTCTAAATAATAATATCATTTTGAGTTTTTTTTTAAAATTTATATATATTCTTTAGATCGCGTAAATCTTATATATGACTCGTAAGTTAATTTTAAATAAATATTATCAACGCGTCTTACGACGATATCGTTAATTTTATAATTCAACGAAAGTTCGCTATTAGAGCTTGAATATATTTAGTGTTAAACTTCTTTTTGAAATTAATCTTTGCAAATTATTCAATTTCGTTATAAATCGTGATATATAAATTTATTTGCTATAGTAAAAACGCGTTATTTATGTTATTTATTATTATCGAAGATTAATTTGAAGTCGCGATGATCGTTATCGTGAGTTCAAGTATTTAAATTGAGATGAAATTATAGCGCTTGATTAGTTTTATAATTCTAAAGAACTTTTGAGTGATAAAATCAAGTCAATGTGTGTGAAAACAATATGTGTAGTTTTGCGTGTGTGAAGTTGTTTTTAATAATTCTTTGGTATTATAGTAGTGTGTAGCGGAAGTTAATGATACTTAGCACGGATTTAGGGGACGGTTGAGGCGTCAAGCTCAGATTTGCTTTAAGTACCTAAGGTAGTAATAGTACCACCAAGGCTTTACCCTATTAATGCAGATCATCCACGTTTAGCGGCTTTGCGAAACCGAAATTTCAATAATGCCTGCGTGCTTTCGGACGTTTCAGTTTCAGTAGGTCAGGTATGTATCATTATCAGGTATATGAGATGGGTACTAATTAGTACTCCTCAGATTACTGACTTATTGTTGATTATTATTATTGATACATAGGTAGTTAGGTACAAGAAATGGAATTTAGACCTCCCTTTGATGAATCTCGAATGATGATGGGCGCCTACGAAAGATAAACCCGCAGGAAAGCGTGCAGTTGCCACTGATGACGAGTACATGCTGGGTAGTGGAGTCCAGACTGCCTATGGAATATGGAGTTTTTGAAGCTGCCGCAGCCGAGAATCCGAATATTGCGCCCTTGTGTGGACAGCAATAATAATAGAAGTAGGTAGTACTCTAAGTCCCTGCTGAACTTCTCTCCATGAACGGAAGAACCGTTCCAAAGACCGACGACCATCATGCCTCGGTTGCTGCATTGCTGCAGCCTTTCAGTACGGTGCTAAAGTGCTAACACGGGCTAGCTACCCTCTGAAAGATCTTGCAGGGATGGGGCGTATCTTGAACTGGTCAATGCACCAAATGCACGAACTTTTCCAAAGAGATAACACTAGATTCCATCCTTTCAGCGTCTCCGCTACCATTTCCCATGTGAAGGTACTTCCTTTTCACTCTTTTTCGAAATGTCGTTGGTCATTCATATCACAGGTCATAGGGCCGGAGCAGAGTCCGTTCTCTTCAAGCATGCGTAGACTGTAGGTGCAGGATGTACTGTACGAAGAGTGAATCGATGAAGAGGGTTTCCAATAGTCTTGCTTATCTACCAATGAAATGAAAGAGATAATGGCAAAGTGGGTCGGGAGCTTGAAGTATGGTAACTATGTTGGGCATGGTGTAGCAAGGATACTGGCAGTCTGGCGGGTTTGGAGCCGCTAATTCCTCGTTGGCGATGGCAACGCTAAGCAAGGGTCTCCTTTTCTTTCCCGCCAATTCCATTCTAACTTTTTTTTAGACTCGCCTCTCTCCCTTCTCTCTTTTTCCTGCTTCCTTCCCCCAAGGACAAAAAAACGTCTCTCTCTTCCTCTCTCTCTCCACATCAATCCATCAAAAGGTCGTTCGTGCCTGACTCTCGTTCATCAGTCATATTCCTTCTCACATTCATCAATTGCGCCTTCCTCTGAGGTTCCAAACAGAACTCCACGTCGGCTAGCCATCCTAACCACTTTTTAATATTAGCCTCCTTCTTTCCTTCACCACGTTCGCTGCATACTTTCCAACCTCCCCAACAACTCTTCTCTTCTCCCACTAATCCACCACTTTTATCCCCGAATAATCATCATCATCACACTCAATCATCTGCAGCTCTTAACCCACTGCTTCTCGTAAGTCTCGCAACTCTCTCGACGCCTTCTATACATGTCGCACTTTTGGCCCGTCGCGCTGCACTGTTTACTCCAACACTTCTCGCCGTCCATCCCTCACCCACGACCTGTCCATCAACTTTCTACAGAAAGCTGACCTTGATCTCTAGTAGTTATTGTATCCATCACATATTACGCACAATGGCAATCTTAACATACCTCCTGCCGGCACTGGCCCTTGCAAGCACTGCCATAGGTGAGACAACCTTTTCCCTCCCTTGGGAGCCATATCTGCTTTTTAGCACTCCGCCATTCCCCAAGGCATCTCCTAAAAACCTGGCATTCCCCATTGCTGACTTTGATGACTTCAGCTCAATGCAGCAACGCCGCCACGTTGACAATCACAGCGTCAGCAGATGCCTCTAGCCTTGCCTCTTGCACAACCTACAGCGGGTCCGTCGCCATTCCGACCGGTCTCGCCACCCCACAGGACACCAATGGCCACCAGCAGTTGTCCGTCGATGGTGTACAAGTCATCACTGGTAATCTGACCGTTACCAATGCCATTATGCTTTCAAGCCTGTCCTTTGGGGACCTCAAGACCCTTGGTGGATTTGAACTCGGAGGGTTGACCGTTCTGTCCGAGCTGTCGTTTCCTCAGCTCACGCAGGTCTCGACGCTGAATTTCACCGCTCTACCTGCGTTGCAACAAATGTCCTTTGGAGGCGCTGGCATTAGCCAAGCCGATAGCGTGCTCATCACAAACACTGGACTGAGCTCGTTGCAAGGTATCAACAACCTGCAATCGGTCTCTACCTTCAATGTCAACAATAATGCGGCTTTGCAAAACATTAGTTTGCAAGTCACCAGTATCAAAAACTCGTTGGACATTGAGGCTAACGATGGCTTCGTGTCCGGACTTACCACTACCTTCCCCATGCTCCAGACTGCTCAGAACATGACTTTCCGTAATTGCAGTTCCGTTCTTCTGCCATCGCTTGCCAACGTCACACAGGATTTGGGATTCTACGGCAACACCATGACCTCTTTCGTAGCACCCAACCTGACCACTGTTGGCGGTCTTATCTTCGTCGACAACACCGATTTGACCAACATTTCAATTCCAGGGCTCGTATCGGTCAATGGCAGCTACCAGATTGCAAACAACACAATGTTGAAGCAAATTAACGGATTCCAGAAGCTTTCGGTGATCAAAGGTGCCCTGGACTTCAACGGCAACTTCACCGAGTGAGTAATGTGCTTTCCAGTGTTGTGTCGAAAGTCTATTAGGAGCTGACCCCTCTGTAGGGTCGATCTCCCTGCTCTGACTCAGGTACAAGGTGCTTTCAACATGCAGAGTTCTGGTGAATTGAACTGCAGTGCTTTCTCGGACGATAAGAATAGCAAGCAGGTCATCAAGGGCAATTACGTGTGCTCAGGCAGCGTTTCCAAACCAGGAGGTGCTGGTACCAAGGCTTCAGCCTCGAGCACTTCCAAGCCCACAGGCAAGAGCTCTGCTGGCCACACCGATGCCAATTTCCCAGCAATTATTGGTGGTACATCCCTCATCGCAGGGCTGTTACAGCTCGTCCTGTAGGGTTTTCCTTGTCGCTTGTGAGATTGCTATTGGTGCGTCGATGCCAAATTGGCGTGTCCCTCTTGGTCCTTCTGCCTGCATGATGGACCATTGAGCGTTGAGTGAAAGTTCATTCATTTAGATCAATGTGCGGGCGATGCATTGTTTCGAAGCGAGATACATACGTGGTCAAGATGTGTGGTGTCGGGAGGTTGGAGAATAGATTGCCTAGCTAAGCCAGGACTCTCGAAGCATGACATTATTGTGGACTTCTTGCAGCGCCTATTAGTACGGGCAACTCTGGTCTCCTTCGTGGTGCTACAAAAGTGGCATGAGCTTACAATTGCATACTTTCTTCATCGGTGTTCTCGGATGCATGTTCATATTGTTGGCTCGTCATTTCTGTACCTTACCATACGCTCTCTGTCCTCCTGCTTAGGGTTAGACAAAAGCATAATACGATCCTCTATACTGAAAGCGTTGCGAGGTTGTCGGGAGATATCGCTGGCACGAAGTCAGGGTTGTTTCTATGTTGCATGATATGTATAGCCTTTAAGCATACTTCACAATGCCCGTCGCGCTAATAGGAACCGCAGTATGAGCATGTCTTGACAGCATACAGAGAGCATAGAATAAATATACCACAACCGAGAATGTGGCAGAAGCGGACCGCTTGTCGAATGTGCATTGCGCTAACAGATCGCCGGGATTCGACATCCTCGTTCTCCTGCCATGTCATGCAGTATTTGAGGGATTGCTAGGTTTTCAACATGTCATTCGCAGTAAGGGCAGCTTATCAGTCATTGGGGAGAGGAAACACATTTTGTGAGTCTTAGTGCAGGGGCAAACGCATCACATCACATCGTTTGTTAAGCATCGTCGGCAGTCCACTTAGAGTACCGTCTTTTCTTCCTCGTCTTCTCCTTGGGCTCTTAGATTAAAGACCAGAGATTGTTCATCCGCAACTTCTCAATATATCACACCCGTAACAGCTTTGGAGCCTCTCTTGCGGACAAAACGTGTTTACCGTTGCCTGTTCTCCGCATGTGATTTTGATCTCATGCTTCCTTCTCCTGCATAGCTTGCAAACGTCCGCCGACTGGCATTCGTGCAAAAATGGACACGTTGGTGTAAGTTTGCCGTCTTAGAAGACAGTGTATCTCGAACAAGGCTAATTCCTGGCCGTCGAAAGTACATTGCCGTCGTTCCAAAAACTGCTTGAAGGGGCGCGATTGCCCAGTGATGAAGTATGCATGGTTCAGGGAGACCGCCAGCTCCCGTCCCAGATCGATGATACCTCGGTCATGGCCTCTCTTAATCAATACAATGCATCAATCGTATTCGGGGGGGTTGAGAACACAGATACACGGCGGCGCATTTTGCGTCATTGGCGAGGATCCTCACATGTTCTGCTTTCGCTTGAGGACCAGGCAGCGCATGAAGCTCTACACCATGAGGGTCGGTCCTCAAGCGACAGCGCATTACTTGTAGGGGAGATAAGTAGCTGTCTCAAGCTTAGGGAGGCTCCCGGATATGCTAGTCCATGTGGACAGGAACGTCGACGTATTTCTCACCATAATCTACAGTGTACAGAGGCTTCGAATTCTACTCGGACTGGGCCATCGACGACGTCAAAAGCCGAGCCGTCTGTGGGTTGCATCGCACCGGGGCGCCCTACCCTCGATAGCAACGAGTCGGACATAAGCCAAGTGATCCTACACAAGGTCAAGGAGGGCAAGGTGGCCCACAAGAGGGCTGAACAGAAACGTCGGAATGAGCGCTCTTCTTTAATAACAGAATTGGAACACGGCCTCCCTCCAGAGTTCTTAGATGGTTGTCAACCAGGGAACCAAAAGCCAGGACACACAAAAAATGGAATACTGGAAGCCACAATAAAACATCGCCAGCACCAGGCCACAGTGATCATGGACCAGGCCGCAGTGATCAAAGAGCAGGCCGCAGTGATAGAAGAGCAGGCCGCAGTGATCAAGGAGCGTAACAAAACCATCGAGGTTCAAGCAGCAGCGAGCGAACGTTGAAAGTGAAAGTTGCGGTGTTGATGCAGCAATGTGGAAGCTGTTCGTCCATGCGCACGTAATTTATCATCAAGTACGCTATCTAATCTGTTTTTCAATCCCGCATATTCTTACAGCCACGGTTAAGAAAGTTGTAAGCAAAAGACCAGGACAACCGAGTGCCCCCACACCAAGTCTGATCGCTGGAGATACACGAAAACATCATAAAGGAATCTTAGGCACGCTGCTCTATTCTATACCGTCCCACCATCTTCAGGTGTCAATAGCGAACTTCGAAGCACACACATCTTATTATGGAGTATCTCAGATACTAGAGGAAGTTCGTCTTCCGCGGGCATGGTGTATCGTTGTACAATGATGACTACCGGCAATTGGACGGCCTGACATTTAGACTTACTGCGAAGTCACGTTCCATCATGTCTGGTGGCTGCCAATGTAGCCGGTGCGTGGCAGGCTGGTTAAGGAGTTAGAGTACTGATAGTATTTCTTGCAGATGCTTGAGGAACCGGATCTGCCTCCGAATTGCCACACTGTAGGGATTAATGATGAGACGTGTAGAGTATTATTGCGTCCTTGCATGAGAGATATTAGAAGGTATCGATTATGCCCAACTCCAAGACAATCATCAAGCAGAGAAAGTGCGCCCATTAGCTCGACCATCTTTGAATAATGAGTTCATCAAGTCCTCGGAGCGAATCTTCCCCAACCTTATGTTCTATCATGCATGACAAGTATAATTAAGTTGAGAACATGGGGCTCATGGGTAGATGAAAGTAGAGGTTGAGGAAAGTTAGCTAGTCACATTACGCCAAAAATAGTCCCTCCAAAATGCCAAGCGACGCTTGGTCCACCGGTCTGTTATTCGGCGAGCAGGGGGGGTGGTGATATTTCTGCAAGTATCAACCATTCAACCCTCGGTTCCTAATCTATCCTGGCCTCCACATCCCCCTACATGATTCGACGCTGAAGCAGTCGTGCGAAAGGAGCATCGAGCTCGTCTATTTCAACAGTATTGACCGCCAGTTTTAACGTGCCCAACTTGGCCTTAGAACGAGGCGTTTGTCTTTGGACCTTATCCCCAACACTATGCTGCTTCCCAAGGGTGGCGTGACCTGGAAATCGGCAAAAGCACGCCTGCCACCTTATAGAGCTGTCCTTCACTACCTCGCTCGGACTCGAACGCTCTCTTTTGTCGCTCTAGCCGTGGTTGTGTTGATATTATGGGGGGGCATAAGTACCTCGTCGCGGGAAATGCAAAGGTAATTCATAAATCGAAGATGGACTTGGTGTGTGGTAGGAGGCTAACCATATTCGCGACTGTCAGATTCTATTGTTGGGGTCCTGCAAAACCGCCAATGGCAATGACGACGAACGAGCAAGCACAGTGGCACGCACACCTACAAACCCCGGTGCTCTACAACCATCACGCTCCCATAGAAGTCGAGTCGCCGTCGATACAGAGTGTCAATCTGAACGGCATCATGTCTACTCCCAGGGCTGCCATCAACGAGGAACGCGTTCTCATTTTGACTCCCCTGCGAGACGCTGCCCCCTACCTTAGCAAGTACTTCGACCTTCTGTCTGAGCTCACATATCCTCATGATCTCATCGACCTTGCCTTCCTCGTAGGCGACTCCACGGACGATACGCTGGCAGTATTGTCAGCAGAGTTGGACAGAGTACAGAAGCGGACCGATAAGATACCATTCCACAGCGCACTGATCGTCGAAAAGGACTTTGGGGCTATCGTCGGCCAGAGCGTTGAAGAGAGACACGGATTCAAGGCTCAGGGACCTAGGCGGAAAGCGATTGCTAGGGCTCGGAATTACCTTCTCTACACCGCTTTAAAGCCAACGCATTCTTGGGTGTACTGGAGAGATGTTGATATCCAGGACAGCCCCGGTAAGATTCTGGAGGATTTTATGGATCACAACAAAGACATACTAGTCCCAAGTACGTATGCCCTCTATATGCAACGATGATTTTAGTACTGAGGTTGCAGATATCTGGTTTCACCGATACGAAAATGGTCGGGATATAGAGGGTCGATGTAAGTTCTTCCCATTCATGTTCATTTCAAGGAAATGTGAATGACTTTTGCAGTCGACTACAACTCCTGGATCGAGTCTGACACAGGTCGCAAGCTTGCGGACTCTTTAGATAAGGATGTGGTGTTGGCTGAAGGTATGTGCTATACTCTTTTACTTCTATGTGGGAATTTGAAGTTAATGTCAACTTAGGCTACAAAGAGTACAATACTAAACGGAAATACCTGGTCACGTTGGGCGACTGGCGAAACAACAAAGATGAGGAGGTGGAGTTGGATGGAGTTGGCGGCGTGAATATACTGGTAAAAGCGGATGTACACAGATCAGGTGGGTGAAATCACACCTTGCCGATCCTCAAAACAATGCTCATGAAACGCCAAGGTATTAATTTCCCATGCTACGCTTTTGAAAACCAAGCCGAAACAGAGGGTTTTGCCAAAATGGCGAAACGAGCAGGTTACCAAGTCGTAGGACTACCAAATTACGTGGTCTGGCACATTGACACTGAAGAGAAGCGAGGAAATCTTGGTTCGAGACCGGCATATTAGACATCACATCGGTTCACATGCTCGTCGTTTTACTAGGTAGACGGTCTCTGTTACACAATAATTACCAAGGCCAGTTGCTCATGCCTTGATTTGCGTTTGGTTGAGGACGGCAACGGGACGGAGCCAAAATGATACCAGGATGAACGCCCACCACTCGGTCAAAGGGTGATCCCTTTGGGGGGCACGGAGATTCTATGACGATGTCGAGATAAGCATCCCCAGGTTCACATCCAGGCGTTTTTGGTGTCCTTTGAGCTTTGTACAGGATGGCTTTCTCTTTCCTCGAACGTTTATTTTCAGCTGTGTTGGTTGAGGTGAAACTCCGCCTGAGGTATTATCTTGGATGTACATAATTTTTTGTCTTCTTTTCGTTCAAGACGCTAAGCTAGATCAAGTTCACAACTTCACAATAATGGATACCGAAATATCTAGTTTGCGAAACTTCCAGAACACAAGGTAGCCTTGTTCTGAACGGAGACGGCGTATGTTTTGGTATGCATGGATTGACTACTAATACGACATCGCAGTGACTCGATTCTAGAATTCACTGTTTGTGACTTGACGGCGACTTCCAATTACAGGCAGAAGCTCTGTTCGCTTCTCCTCTGGCGAGGCTTTTGAATGTCACGATCCGGCAACCTTCTCGCCGGTGAATACGAAACAATGTCGAGGAGAGGACAGAACGGAGCTCGCTTGTAGACAGTGAATTTCTCCGATGCTCTCTATTCTAATCTAGACTGGGTATAAATATGAAAGTTCTACGCGTAGTCGCCAACCTCGAATTTCTCGTTGTCAAAGAATCTCGCCGAGATAGTATTTCCGTTGAAAATCCGCCCTTCGAGTGCGTTCACGGCCTATACAAGTCAGCAGGCTGTCCAGAAGTATCCCCAGGATGAAACATACCCTCAGCGCCGACAGCTGACTGGTGAACTTTACAAAGACTGCGGCCTTGGAGGCGTCGCTGCGATCAATGAAGACTCTCTCCACACGGCCATACTGTCCGCTGTGAGCAGATGCGCAAAAGTTGGGCCGAACATCTATTATACTGACTTTTTCCCCGCACTCCTCTCCAATCTCCTGCATCAGGCCCCCATCGCCTGCCCCTTCCATTTCCGCCTCTAAATCCATATCGTCGACCATTCCCCGTAGAACGACGACTTCACTCATGACGCCAAATTTGCCGTCCTTTGCTTCGGCATCAGGTACGCCCTTCTTCTTGCCTCCGATAATCTTGCCTCTACCACCTGGTGCTACAAAGCCTCCACCTTCTGAGTCGGGTTTTTTCTTTTGTTTCTCAATCTGTACGCGTAGAGGATTAACAATACCAGAGCCACTCGCACCAAGACCCGAACCCTTGCTCCATCCATACTTTGACATCAAGCGCTCCGCAAAACCTTTTTGACCCGGTCGGAGAGAACGTGGAGCAGCATCCGACGACGCCTCTCTTTCTCGCAAATCGGCCCTTAACGCGTCCTCAAGCTCGGCTTCGGAAGAAGGTAACTCGGATGGTGCGGCAGGAAGGTTGTAACGCACAGGCGCTCGGGATACGCTTGCTTGTGGCCGTTGTGGACTATTCAGCATCGAGTTTGTATGCGGATGGGCCGTGTGTGGTGAATCTATCGCTAGTGGCCTCGAAGCAGGGGGTGGTGAAACAGAGAGGGGCTCGAGCTGATGCGCAAGTGGATTTAAGCTGAGAGATTCTGATAGACTGCCGAATTGTGAGAGACGCATTCGTTGCGAATAGACATCATCACTAGCTGGATCGTTCGGAATTTCAATCGACTGGGTATTGTGTTGTGTTGTACCACCATCGTCGAACGATGAAGGAGGCGCGAAAGAAAGACCTGGAGAGGTAACATGCTCTAAGAACAGTTAGTGTCTGCTTACACAGAAGAAGGAAGTAACACACTGTTCAGCCGAGGTTGGTACTCATTGCCCGAACTACCCGATTCACTGTCACGTCTTTTTGCCACGCGATGTGCATAAAGCTTGTCTTTCCAATCTCTTATATCCATGAGCCTTTCATCGCTGTGCTTATAATCATCATAGCTATTCGGACGGGAAGGATCGTAGATGTCGTCCCAATTTTGAGGGACATGGGATTCCTCTTTGTTCTTCTTTCGCTTTTTCCTGCCACCGCGCTGGCGCTTCTCCCCGCCATAGAATTCGTTGACGTCGTTATCCTTGTCCTCGGATGTCCAGTCCGCGAGGGTGGTTTTCGCAAGGGGACGTGCTGTTACGCTTGCTGATTCGAATGATACCACGTCTGGCAATAGAGTCGGAGGAGCTGCCGCCGGAAGTCTTGGGGCCGAAGACTTGAGCTTCGATTTCTGTGCTGACAACTGTGGCCTTTTTGTCGGCTGAAATCGTAGAGAAGCTGTGTATTGCAAGAAAGCGCAAAGTGTGAGCCAAACCAGACCGTAGAATTTTAGCAACGCCACACAGTGGCAGGCTCATATCTACCGGCACTTATCTGTTGCTTTTCTGCTGCTGCAATATCTTGTGACGGCGGCTCTCCGGCAGGTTGCTTGAAAACTACAGGGCCTCGTGAGATGGTGCCCGGAGTGGAATCCTTGCTGGAGGAAGGATCGAGGAGGTTGGCATAGAGAGAAAGGCCTGGTCGTGCAGATTTAGCAGCGGAATCGGAAGCCATGGTGAGGCGATCGGAGGGGCAAACAAAAATTGTGTGTGGAGTTTTTCTCACTTAAGTACATCGAAAGTGAGAACTTGAGAGACAACAACTTGAGTACCTAGGTACCTAAGCTGGGCAGGCAGTGGGAGTGGAGCTAATTGTTAGTGGCCGTTATCAACCCTGTTTAGAGTAGCCCTGCTCCTTTTACGTGCCGCTCTAGTCCGTCTTCAGCGACGTCATTCGGTCAGATAATTGGAAGTACTTATTGATCGTTGCTGTTAATGCACCTCAAACTTCAACTACTCGTCGTGGTCTAATTATACGTCTGTGCGATAGCGTTCTCATCCTGTACCCGCAGCATCAATGGCAACCTTGTCCACCACACTCTCAAGCACGGGACAAACGCCAGCGATAATTGTGCCCTGCAAGCCTCATGCCCTCTCCATATCTTATCAGCAGCTCCATTCGCACGTCTCAGCGTTTCAGAGAAAGCTTGCTCGTCTCGGCATCGTCCCTCGAGCTGCGGTGTCAATAGCTTTACCTAACTCCTATGAGTTCATCGTCGCTTTTCTTGCGGCGTCCTGGCAGAGAGCGATCGCCGCTCCACTCAATCCAGGGTACAAACAAAAAGAATTCGAATTTTATATCGATGACCTCAGCTCTGCCGTTGCTCTCGTTGAACGAGAGTCATTCCATCAGAATGTACCAGCGGTGTGCGCCGCGCGAAAGCATGGGGCTGCCATCGCTGAATGCTATTGGAACGGTCATGAGGTAGTGCTGGACATCAAAGATGTCGGCAGGCTATCAGGAAATGATGGTCAGCAAATCCAGAAGGCGCGACCAGATGATATTGCGCTTGTTCTTCACACAAGCGGTACCACAGGGAGACCCAAGGCTGTATGTCACCAATGTAGAGAAAAGCACAGCTGGTCGTTTTACTGACAATCTTCTTCAGGTGCCTTTGACTCATCGGAACCTAACCAGGACGATGAGTGCGTCATTAAATATCTTTGTTTCATGGATCGTGGAAGAAACTGAACAATGCAGAAAATATTCAAACGACTTACAAATTGACATCGCACGATCGGACTTTGTTGGTGATGCCTCTTTTCCATGTCCATGGACTGCTCGCGGGTTTCCTAGCCCCCCTTTTTTCCGGCGGATCTGTCATAGTGCCGTCGCGCTTCTCAGCCTCGGAATTTTGGAACGACTTCATCACTTACAGAGCTAATTGGTACACGGCTGTTCCGACTATCCATCAGATTCTACTCCGAAACCCAGTATGTTTCTCTCTGTGCTTGAATACCACTGGGTAGTCCGCATTTCTTCGCCTTGGCTGTCAAGACTTGTTTTGTGGACAGAGAAAATGTTGTGTCCTCTTCACTCCCAATACAATATTGTGATTCAAACTTCCGTTTCCAGAATATGTTCGCTGACTTCAGACTATCTCAGCCACCGGCAAGAGTGCCCGATATTCGTTTTATTCGGTCATGCTCGTCTCCCTTGTCTCCAAAGACCTTCCATGAACTTGAACAAGCCTTCAATGCCCCAGTCTTAGAGGCTTATGCAATGACCGAAGGTGCTCATCAGATGACGTCAAATCCACTGCCTCCAGCTAAAAGATACCCGGGAAGTGTGGGTATTGGTCAAGGCGTCGATGTAAAGATACTTAACGCAAATGGGACCGAGGTTTCCCAAGGTGATGAAGCGGAAATTTGCATCCGAGGCGAAAATGTAACAAAAGGATACCTTAACAATATTGAAGCAAACAAGACTTCGTTCACCAAAGATGGCTTTTTCAGAACGGGCGATCAAGGTAAGCAAGATGAAGACGGGTACGTCATTATCACTGGCAGAATCAAAGAACTCATAAATAAGGGTGGTGAAAAAATAAGTCCAGTTGAGCTCGATAACGTCGTGTCCCAGAATCCATCAGTGGCGGAAGCTGTCTGCTTTGCCATCGCAGACGAGATTTACGGTCAAGATATTGGTCTGGCCGTGGTGCTGAAGAGGGTAGAGGAGATAACTCCTGAAAGTCTCCGCGAATGGATCGCGGCCAGAGTTGCTAAATTCAAGGTGCCCAAACAGGTATGGGAGGTTCCTCAATCGCTTTTCTCTGTCCCATATGGTTTAGGACACTAATCGTTTGCAGATCTTCTTCACCGATAATATTCCCAAGACACCGACAGGCAAAGTCCAGCGCAGAATGGTTGCGGAAGCCATCCTTAAACAGCGACAACTCAAAGCCAAGCTCTAATGGAGCTGTTGCTGTGATAGTTGGTGCGCTCAAAGCGTGGGAGTTGCACAAATCCGGCGAAAAACCACTTATATAAATGAGCAGCACCCGCGTAGGTCGTTACATTGTCTTTAGAAGTCGATGACCATGTTCATTTGGATGTTGCAGTCTTATCAGTTGAATATTCTACGGGTAGCAGGTCGCGGTTCCATACCATGGCGAACATTGGCGCTCTAAAGAGGCTGCCTAAAGGCAGATTTGAACTTCGAGAATCATAAGTCGCCGGAATGCTTGGAGCATAAGGTCGCAGGAACATACCGGATAGATTTGTATTTTATTCCAATCCCATACACCTTCTGTGAAATAGATGTCTTCTTGCAATGCCTTGAGCACATCTTCCTTGGACTCGGATAAAGCAAGCATTATGCTACCCTTGATCTTCGGGCCCTCTCCGTCCTTAACCACGTCTTCAAGAACTGCTCCTGTGAAAACTCGTCAAAAAAAGAGAGAGACAGGACCGATCGACGATCTCAAACTCGATGCTAAGTCCATACCTCCAAGCTTCCACAAGCCACCTTCTACGCGAGCGTGCAGAGCTTTGAGGTGATCCCTGAAAACCGTTGAAGACTTGAGAGTTACTCTACGGTGTGGACACTTACGGGCGTACCTGCATTCTTTTATGAAGCATCCCTTCATGGTCTGGTAGTATCACGATCCATTCGTGTTTCTGAGGTGTTATGGCGGCGGAGAACCTTTTGTGCGAAATACGAGATGTTCTTCTTGCCAAGATAGATGACGGACCTCCCAGCCGGAGAAAAGGAAGAGGGATCATTCGGTCATTCCACAGCAGATCAATAGCTTGAGGCTAGACTATTAAGATTATCGCAAGAACTTGCCTCGAGTCTTAGCGCTCGATTAATGCTCCCAATTTTGTGCGACTTTGTCAGGCCGCAACACAGGAATGATTTCTCGGTATATCTGTTGAACGTACGGAGGTTGACATCAAAAGTCCCGCCCATGCCAACAACAAGGGTCCAGCTGTCAAAGTCCTGGACGCCAAGACTCTCTCGGATAGCGCCCCTCATACAAAGCTAGGGCCGTCTTCCGGAAGTACAATACTAGCGTGTCCAGGACTTTTGGTGCCGACCTCCGTAGCGGCGTAGACATGCTTTTAATTACCTTACGGGCGTGCCCTACAATGCACACCGCATTGAGATAGTATTGATATCATCTAAGGTATATAATCGTAGCTTTACGAGAAATCTAATTCATAACAGTAACATAACTAATATTTTCTAAAAACCAAATATTTTTAATTTACGAAATCAATCTTAGAGCGATTTTTGATATTAGCGCGTATTTCAATTAAAACTATTAGAAGTTTACTTATCAAGATTTCTAAAAACCATACGAATATCGTGTTAGAGAACTCTATCAAGTATTGTAGATTAGTAACGTCAAGACTTTATATAATATAATAACATCTTCTATAATATACGAAAACTTTAATTGAGTAATAAATAGTTGTCAACGAAGGCAATCGAAAGGTCTATTAAGAAATGTGTGGGTGTAACGGGGTCTAGGCATGCGTGACTGAGCAACTCGTACATTGGTTACTAGATAGACTGAATCCTGAGGAACCCAAGTGGGAATCCTCAGAGGCAGCATATTTAGCAGGGGAGAGTGCACCCCCATGCCAAGAAAACTTACTATGCGACTGCTATAGCCGCACAGCTGCACCAGAGAGATAGTCTCCCGGATCTGGCCTAGATGTATGTTGGATTCCTGGACTTCTGACAGGCCGCCTCATGCCTAGAGACCTCATGGCCCTTACAGTGGGATAGTCGCGAGCAGATTTATCAAGAAATATGTGAGACAGTCGCGAGTCAGACTGCTGAAGATTGTCTACTTCAGCAGATGTCATCGAGAAAACATATATATATATTCTTCTATCTAACTGCTCTGTTACTTTTTAAGAATCAATATCTTAATAATTAAAACGTAATCAACGTGTCTCGACGAGCTCTATTAGATTAAGCTAGCTGTTATATTAATTTCTTCTAAAAAATTAAGTCGATTTACGATAGTTACATTATAACTATTTTCGTTGGAGAACGAATCTTTTTAGTAATAATATTATTATTTAGAAGTTTTATAAGATTTCAACGAGATACGATTAGTTTTGACGTAGTTTAACAGTTACTTGCTCGTATCGTCGCGTTAAAAATCAAACTCGCTTAACGATATATCTCGAATTAATATTATTCTATTCGTTTACAGAGAGAACGAGATTCGATAAATTTAAGAGATCTAATAGCGAGAAGTCAAATTACTTCTTCTATCGTCGTTAAAGATAATAATATTATATATATCTTATAATTTTGAGAGAAGCGAGTGAAATATAAGAAGTTATCGATATTTACGAATTTTTTTATAAACGTACGACTATGAATTATCGAGTGTAACGATTTTTTCAATTTATAATTAATTTATAACTCGAATATATAGATTTCTACGATATACTCGTATCTTAACGATAAAATTAAGATTTAAATTTAATTATTAAGATTTCAAGAGAAGCGAAAAATCTTTGAAGACTGAAATAAGCTATAAAAATAATTGTTAAAAAACTACTTTATCGAAGACGTCGAATTAAACGCTAAGCTTAAGATAAAGAGAATTCGAATAAAATAAAATAAGTCTATTTAAGACTTTATTAATCGATTCGAGATAGTAATAACGAACTTGTTATAAAACGATTTTATTATCTATTATATCTTTCGAAGAAAATTAACGTTAGATATTCTCGATTAAATATAATAATTTCATTTAAAATTTTCAAATATCTTCACAGAGTTTAAAAGAATAATATAATAGATCGAAAATTATTTTAAAATTCGTAAACGAACTTTCGAAGAGAAGAAAAATCTTAATAATCGTATTAAGCGAGTTTATTTCTTAAACGACAAATAATTTTTAATTAATAATCGTCAATTTCTATAAAATCTAATAACTAAGTTAAATCTTCTATCGACTTTCAATAATAAAAAACGACTTAATGTCTATACGAATTACCGAAAAAAACGTCGAGATATAAAATCGTATATACGTTATAAACGAAAGAAGTATTAAGTTAAATAATATATCATCGAGTTAATTTACTACTCGTACACAAAAAACGTTAATTCGTAATATTCGAGACGACATTATAAAATAATTAAGTTTTTAAAGATTATTTAATATCGCGATTAGAGAAAGTATCGTCGAATAATGAAAATTCAATTTTAGAATTATTATTTAGATAATTAAGACGTAATATAATACGATAACTAAAAAAATTAGAAGAGAGCTTGGAAAAGAAGTTTCTTCGTCTAATTTTAATAAGTTTATTTAAAATAATAAATAATAATTCGCTTAATTATATCTCGACGCAAATCACACTTTGAAGAAATTACGATTTCGATAATTTTCATTATATCAAAATAATTCTATCTTCTCTTATCGATTATAATATTATGATAAACTTTATAAACGAAGAGTTTATTAAGTTCTTAAATCTTAAAGTACTTCAAGCTCGAATAATTAAAGTCGTAGATATTAACGATAGAACTATTAGTCTCGCATTAAGTAAGACACTCTATCGTATTAAAATTGTTGAAATTGTAGGGTAGAGGACTGCCAAGGCCTCGGCCCGGCTAAAGACCGTGCCAAGGCCGGCCTTGGCACCGGCCCTACATAGGTCGCCCTTTGTACCATAGCACTCCATAGTTAATACAACCAAGTGTCCTACCACATAATCTTGACAGGTTATGAGCCCGGGTTTGTC